>VZSZ01002168.1:526507-809133 GCA_013398815.1 Ibidorhyncha struthersii
TTCTGGTAAGAGTGTGACTTATTTAGTTTGTTGTATTTTAAAAGTCTTGACTAACAACTTAAAGACTGTGATTTTTTTCCCTTAATTGAGCCATATAATTATGATTACTTTGTTAACTGTTGACTTAGCTATTCCTCAGTACTAGCAGTTTTTGCAAAGCAAAATCACCTACAGAACAATCTTACAGATTTATCTCAAACACCTGTTGATGCTTCCCTAACTGCTTCTCCAACATTTAGTAGAGTTGAATTTAAACTTGAAAATATTGTATTTGAATGCCTCTTTCTCAGAAAGCTGTAACAAAAAAGGAAAGGAAATTATATGAAAACCCCTTTTTAAGTTTCTTGTGTTAGCTTATGGGAAAGTTTCAATTATTTAGCTTTATATCAATAGTGGTTGCTCTCTAGCAATGTTAGCAAGCTTCTGAAAGTGTCTGAACTCAGAAAATTCTTCTAACATGAATAAAATAATGCTCATGTTAGAAAAAAAATTAACTGTGAGAACATATAAATTAATAAGTAAGGAGGTTAAAGTAGACTACGTGCATCATTTCAGTACTGGTATAGATAGAATTGTTGGTACAGAGGTACCGAGGGAGTGCGTTATCATTAATAGTTTATTAAACTTAAACTCACTTACCTTAAATTAATCTTGTTGTAATTATAGTACAGTTATGCAGTTAAATGATGTTAAAAAACCCAAACCCAAGCAGCTTGGTTTAATAATCCCAGGAAATGGTTGTGCTAAAGCAGTTGTGTTGTCCTTTCTTTTTTGGTGGATGTGATCAAGATAACTGCTTCAGTATTAATTGCTGCTTCATAATTATTAATACTTTGTGCAATTTAAAGGTAGCATTCTTTGATTTGTCCAACATTTTAAGGGACAATTCCTTCAGATTTTTGATTGAAAAATCTTTATTCTTTGTCATGCCTTTTGTAAATGAAGTAGTTCTGTGTCAGTCTACATTAGTATTTTTAGGATTCTAATCACAGACCCACAAAGCCATCCAGAAGATTAACTCAGGAAGTGTCCTCTGTAGATGTAGGACTTCTCTAATGCTTTGATTATAAAATTTATTGCCTTCCCTAAGCTGTAGCAAGTCCCAGTGTATAACACTGTAAAACAAAATGACTAAGTAACTGGTCTCTCTCTACTTCTGTGCTACTTTCTCCTACTTTGCTCTGTAGCACTTATAAGAACTCCACTGAGGTGCTCTTTTAAACAAATCGGTATAAATGGAGTGTACCCAGAAGTCATGCAATTACGCTATTCCTTGGCTACTTTTGCAAAAGTATATCCTCCTTCTCTGACTCATCTAATTCTATATCACACATTTCTCAAAGTAGCAAAACCACCCAAATGGAAGATCACTGCATATTTCCAGTTGTTCCATATGGGTCAGCTATGAGCAATAATAGAACTATTTGTTTTGAAGGCTGCCATCTTGACTAACGTACTTGATACTGGGAACTTCAGCATTAAAGCATTGCATTAGTTTAATTGAGTTCTGTGAATTCTTAAACTAAGTCTTTAGGTGAAGCAGAAAGCTAAATTTCTTTCTTTTTTTTTCTTTGCGTAATAGCTATTGAAAAATGGCTATTAATGGTAGCCCACACAGACTACAGTTATGATCCATGTGCGTACCTCTGTGGTAAACTACAAAACTACAAAATACTTATTCCATTGTTTATAATCTAGAATAAAATCAGATGTGATGAAAGACACAAATTTAAAATGTGGGATGGAATACAACAATGACAGTTCTAAGAATAGAATCACGAAAGCTAGCCCTTTCATACTTATAAAATACATTGTTTTTTTTCTAAGTTAAGAAAATAAAACGTAAAAAGCCTCTTGTGTCCATTCTGCAAACTCTCTGCAAGACAAATTCCTGAGGCTTATCTGGGGGTTCTTCATTCATAAGGAAACCAAAATATTCCTTTGTTCTTCTACAGCACATTGTGGAAGAATGCATCAGTCATTCTGGGTACCAGGGGACTGGTAGTGCTAATATTTGATCAACATAGCCTGTATCATCACTGCAAAGGGCGTGTCCACTAACCCAAAGCAAAATTTCACATATACCTAAATTTATAACATCATCTCAGTAAGCAACTTCTTTCTGAAAGTATCACTCAGTTTCTTCTATCACCTTTCAAAGTGATCAGCCTTACAAAAAATCAGCCGGTCCTCTCAGCACCTTTGGATGCAGCCTGTTGAGTCCCAGAACAGATTTTTGTAATATGTATTTATCATATTTAAATTACTATTATATTGTGATGATCCTCAAGTGGCAACAGAACTTATGAACCATTCTGTCCAAAGTGTTTCTTGCATGTTACTGATCAAGTCCTACACAAGCACAAGGCTGAAGAGGCTAAGGTGAAATTGTATCTTATTCAAAGGCTGTATCTTTTCAGACTTTCTCACGGTTTTATCTGATACTTTACTTCTACTGATTTGGATTACATCATAAAATTTAGAAGATTCAAGTTTTGTGGCATCAATGATTTTTTCCCTTTAGGTGGGAGGCTATTCCTGGGCGTTTTCCAGGAAAAAATAAAAAAATTCTTCATACTGAAGAGGTGGGCTTTCTTCATGCTAAAGTGAAAATCTTGTAACTGTGTAACACTGAGAGCTGGTACTTTTTTTTATCTGATTAGGTAGACATTTCTGAAGGACCCTACACGGTAAGAAGTGAAAGGTTGGAACTTTTTTTCCCCCAGATTCTGTCAGCCTACTTTTTTTCTTGAGTATATGAACATTTTACTTTATGTCTTCATGGGACAATAAGGAAGAGTAAAATCTGTTGATCTCTGTGCTATGACGTCAATTATCTCATACAGTTTTGTATAGTATTAGAAGGGATTGGAAATGTTCTCTTTTTGCAGGTTTTCAAAAACATTGCAGAGAGTTGTGTTCATAGAATATGCTGGGGGGTTTTGTGGCTACAGTGCTTAGGTTAAAGGTATTATCAGCACAGTTCTTTTGGAAAGAAATGAAAATTAGAGCCCTTTTGCCAAGACATATATGTCTTACTTCTGTTTAGAGTATGATAAATAGCGAAGGTCTGATAGTGAAACTATAGTAAAACCTATTATTGATTTGCTAACACTGTGGAACTATCTTATGTAATTGCCAGTTCACATACCAAAATAATGGAATTTCATGCAAAACTATCATTGATTTTTTTTTTTTTTTTAATATTTATATTTTGCCTGAAACTTTTTATGTTCCCGCAGACGTCCTTATGGTTTGGACACTTGATTCCAGGACTTTTGACTTAACAAAATCTTACATTTAATTCTGGTAGTTTTTTACAGTTACTGTCAGGGCCCTGACTGCACTGGCAGGATCTGCAATGTTTTTCTTCCTCACCTAGGGGGTTAGTTGATTGTACTAAAGACCAAATCTGATATTATGCATATGTCTAACCTTGGATTAGGCTGATGAGGAAAGATCTGTGTGGAAAAACAGCTTTGAGAGGCTTCGTCAGGCCTTCCCCATTGCATGGGGGAACTACATTTAAGTTCACACCCTTGGCCTTGGTCATTGTGTGACCTGTGCTGTAGATATTCATGTGCCTGGCCACATACCATCCTGATCTGCTGACTTGACTTCTTGGTTGTTCTTAGACATCACTGGGGACTTTGTCTGATCAACCTGACCTTTGGCTGAACCTGGTTACTGTCACTTCCCCTGCTCTGCTCTTCTTTGCTTGGGTATTGTGGGACTGTACCTCTTGTTGTTAAGGATACTGTCTCTGCCTGCCCTGCTTTTGCCTCCGCCTCCTGGCTCATAGTCTTTGTGGTGCAGCCCACTCTTGCTGTTCCCTGACAACTGCTGCCATAAACCAATATTTTAAAAGGACAATTCTGTGCATCTTTCACATTTGATTTGTTGAGGCATTATGAAATTAATGTCTTGCCCTGAAAAAATGCCCACTGAAACCCAGCCTGTGTTCTTGATAGTTCTTTTAGTGTCATCATCTGGTAAGTATAACTGCCAAAATCAAGGTCTGATTACTTCTAAACTCCAATGATTTGCCTGAGGAACTAATTTTTACAATGTTTTGGACACCTGCTCTTGCTCTCTGCTGTTGGCACCAAAATACTGTCCTCTAGACTGGGTATAATTGTTTCATATTCAGTGGACTGACTCATAGCTCAATCTGGCCATCCACATCAGATCAGAAATGCTACTACCAGCACCTGTGCTATACCTGCAAGGGCTGAAGAAAGTCACACCATGAACGTTTTATGTGAATATACATCTGCCCAGATTGGAGAAAATGCTGAAACCTGCTTGTATGACCAAGAAAAGCATTCAGGTCTTCCTGATTTTGTATGAAATTTCAACATTCTCTGTCCTCTTCAACTAGTCTTCTCAAAAGTGTCCTGCAGAATTAAAAAATAGTCCCAATTACCAGTAACTAAATACTATTATGTTTGAAAGTGCACAGTTTGGCAGTTATGCTTCATTCTTCTCCCTTGTGATTATCATCTATCAGGATTTGTGCTCTGTTAGCAGACACAGATGGAAAAGTTTGGAATGATCTGAATTACAGCTATTGGTTCTGATTTATATTTTAAAAGATTATTTCTCAGGTCAGCTTTTGCTTTTTCATTTATTTATTAGTTGCTGAATCTTCATTCAATAAATTAAAATGTCTTAAACTTCAGAGAGCAGGCTCTACATTCATGAAAAACTATCCCAAGAAATCTCTGTTATGATCCTCCTAAAGGCAGTCAGAAACTCTAAGACTGCTTTGAAAAACAGACAAAAAAGATGTCTTCAGATCCTTCAAGGAGATTTTGCAAATTAGTTTGGGTGACTTGTGAACCACAAATCCTTTTCATTTTTGTTCTTCCTGTCAAAGTTATGGTCCTAAACTACTTAGGAATCTGCAACTCTTGCTCATGTTAAAACACTGTGCAATCAACATTAATTTAGTCGACCAATGAAATCTGTGGGAACTATTTGACATCTGCATTACAGATCATTGCTGAGGTACAATATGACCATATTTATTCTAACAATATAAGGTTTAGAGTTTCAAAATCTAGTGTGACAATCTTTAGAAATGTTAATATTCTGTGAAGATTTCTATAAACTGGAGAAAATTTCAGTTCGTATATTATTGTTATTTTTAAAACGGGCAGATTTCTATTAAACACAAGGATGTTGTAGGGGAGGTAAAACCACATAAATGTCTAGGCTTGAAGAAATTGTTAAAAGCTCTTCCTAGGACACCCCCACCCCTACTGTGAGATCAAATCTGCCAGCAACAAGTACAGTGTTGCCCTCCTAGAGGCTCCTGTCTAGCAGGGCAGGCTGCCAGCTGGAGAGATATTGTGGGAAACCCCTGGTGAGCAAGTGTAGTATTTTATAATATCCTTCCAGCTGGCAGCCTGCCTAGGATGGTATTTCTGTGCACTCTTCAAAACACTTTAAGAAGTTTATTAAGATTGCAGGCAGCAACCATGGCAACTGGTAGGAACTATATTTCTCAAGTGCACCAGAAAAGCATATATACAAATAAATAAGTGTGTATTGTGGGAAGACACAGGTCAATCCACTACTCTATGGTAACTTCAATATATATTGAATAAGATGACACTTGGAGTCTGAGCACTACAGCCTAATCCAGGTGGGAAGGATACTGGAACAAAGCCTTACCCTAATATTTTTGTGCTTGTTTGTGTGTATGAGGTGATGTGTTTCCTGGTGCTGAAACATACTGTTATGTTCCTAGTCATACATACGAACTGCAGGAAGGTCAGTTAACAGTTAATAATGAACCATGTCATAAAGAATTACTTAATGGAGTGTTATTAACATGTGAATAATTCACTATTTACTAAAAACTAAGAGCTCAGATAAACTGGGTCTGTTGATGAATCTTATCAGCACCCTGCCCTGTGTGCTGCAGTCAGACCCTGTAGGGGTGCTCCCCTCTAGTGAGAGCAGTGCCTGTGCTGTGGTCACCTTTGGCTCATGGGTCATCCTTCTTTGTGGAGCAGCCCGGCTCTTGCTGTTCCCTAACACATCCAAAAACCATGCTAAATTACATGTTAGAAAAAAACTAAGTAGATAGCAAAAAGCAAACTCCAATAACGACGAAAAGAAACAAGTTTAAGTAAAAAGGAGAAAATGAAATTATGGCTAAGCCAAAACAAATAAGCAAACACCCCACCCCACCCCAAAATAAGGATAAAGAGTGGTAAGGATATATAAGTTTGTGTTATTTTTTATTGGTTTTTCTTCGGTGACATTTATAGAAAAAAAATCTTTAGCTCAAACCAAACCAAACCAAAAACCTAACCAATCCCAAGCAAAGGAAATAGAAAGAAAAAACAGTCCATTTAAGCTTGTAGACATGGAAAAAAACACCACTTTTCTCATGTAAATCACAACTTTAAAATCAACATTTTCTACCAGTGATTTTAACCATCACAATTTTAAAAGCTAGTCTATTGAAAAATAGTCTATTGTTTTGAGTATTCAGTAGCCTGGCCAATGTTGTTTATTGAGAAATTTTCTCCTAGATAAGCTACAGAAAAAGGGAATGAGTTTATTTGAGGTAATGTGATTATGGTCCCATTCTTAAAGATGACCCACTTCTTGAAGAATTAAGTTTTCATTTTTATATTTTGCATAGTATTTATTGTACCCTGTAGTACACTGGCAAATAAGTAGTCCTTACAGAAGTAGTGAAGAGTTTGTTCTAAGATTTTTAGCCCTCCCCTAAAAACATTTAGAAAAATTCACTCTCATTTGCTTTACTGATGATCTGGAGAAGAGGGGAGATCAGGCAAGGAAGTATAATTTTAACTACAGTTAGATGTAATTAGACTGAGAAGTTCTATGACTACCTATATCTTAGTATAGTCCATATTAAGTACAAAACAGAGCTAGTGTTTTCTCCAACTCATTCATTGCCTTATATATCTTTGGAAACAAGAGTACAGTGCTGTACGTCATAGCCACACCCTAAGCGTTAGGGCAAGACTAAATCCAAATATTTTATCCTGGTTAGAAAAGCCAAAGCTGGATATTTGCCCTTTTTTCTCAAAAAGCCATTTCTGCCTGCCTGTGCAGAGTTCTTCTGGACTGCTTATATTCTGTAGATTATCACAGTAGGGAAAAGGTCTCTGTATAATGAGACTTAGATTTCAACTGTTGTATACTAGAAACACCAAATGTTTTAAATATATTTTAAACATCTTTCTTCCAGGAAACAAATATTCCATTTCCCCCTTTCCTTTGCTCAGCCATTGCTCAGAACTGAAAAAGTAATGGTTTTTGAGATATCTTAAGTACAAAGTCTGCTACCTGTTTCCTCCAAATAATTAAAAAAAAAAAAAAAATAGAAAACCCCAAATGGTTAGGTAACACCAAAGCCATGGCTATGTTTGGAATGTGGTTGGGAATATGGTTGTGTTTTAATTATAAGAATTTTTTATAATATGGACTAAACATTAACAAAAGCTAGTGAACTAAAAGCAGGTGAAATTAACTCTATACAAAAAAAAATCAACAAAAAACAGTTAAGCAATAAAAAAGCAACTGAGTTTAACAAGTAAAAAGTTTAACAGTAGCAAGCACATTACATACGGCAATAGTTTCTAGTCTTTTCCTTAGATTGTTTGCTAAAGCCTACAGTCAACTTTCTGCTCTTAAGTATGTCTGTGTAGCCCATTGGCTTCTGTCCCTGTGACTCCTACATGAGTTTTAGTTCCATCAGCACTTCTTATAATGATCTTACAGTCTTGATGCATCTGAAGCAAATATCACGCGGGGCCAGATTACTCATTACTTTGGCTTGGGTACTCATTTTTAACATTGCAAAATGGGTTAAAAATGTTACCTCTGATTTGTTGGGCAATGATGAAGTGGGTCTCTTACAGTTATTAGAATTGGGGAGAGGAGGGAAAGGGAGAAAACTCATGTAAAGTGTTGTATAAATAAGCATTTCAGAAAATATTTCCCTATTTTTATTTTTCTAGTAGATTCTAACAAGCTATTAAGAAAATAATTTTACATCTAATTACATGTTTATGAATATTAATCAAGTTTTACAGAAGTTTTGTTAGTTTAGTATAATAAAATTAAACTCCTGCTTGTAGCTGTGTGATAAAACCACTCTGAGCTTTTAAAATAAAGTTAGAATATCCAACCAGGCAGTAGGAACATGTGTAGGGAGAACTAATTATCGAAAAACATATCCTTTGTAGTCTTGCATAAAAGTTTTATTTGATATCAGTATTTCTACAATAAAGTTATACCTCGTTATGCAGAAAAGAGGCAGATGATGACTAACTGAAACTAAAGAAAAAAAAAAAAGGAATTGAAATTACCAACCTGGAGTTTTAAGTAACATGTTCCAAAAAATGGTATAAAAAGATATTCAGAAATCTTGAAGCCTTGGGAATGTTTTTAGCTTCCCGAGATTCTTCATCTGTGGACAAATATTCTGTATCTTGAACAGGTGGAGAGGATGAGGCATGCAATAGCTGAGTTACTCATGCAAGGTCATACAAGAAAAGTATGATTAAGCAATAGAAGGATTCAGATTTTCTATGATATGGGCAATAAACAACCTTCCTGCTTGCTGAAAATGTGGAAAGCTTCATCCAGCAATTTGTTGCTTCTGTAGATTTTCCTTTCTACAAGTTTCTCCTACTTATTGGATTGGGGCCTCAATAAAAGCAGTTCTTCTGTGAAAGGAAGAAAAATACAGGAAGGGAATTACATGAAATATATTCCTCTTATCAGATTCTTAAATTAATGCCTTGGACCTTATGTGAGTCACTACCCTATTCAGCTGTGGCAGAAGCTTGTTCTGCACGTCGCAGTTCTGCTGAAGCAACCGAGATTTAGCACTTTAGATTTCCTCTCAGGAACTCATGACACTTGGGAACATCCCCAGCTAAACACTTAACCAACATTTGATGTTAGTTTCCAGTCCTGAATATGTTTGTGATTATAGCCAAGTTGATATTCAATACTACAAGCTGGAATGTGCCAGCTGAGCATTATTATTACCATTGCTTTGCTCAGAAATGTCATCCTGATAATAGTTCTCTCATTTATTTTTTACATTTTTATGTGATATAAATTACGACAGTACCAGGTTATCTGCTTAGCAATCAAATTGGATATGGCTTGTAGTAGAATATCAGATCATTATATATGTCTAGAAGAGAGGATGCCTTAAAGTTAAGTACGTATCACTATAGCAGCCTGAAGATCGTCAGTAGTGACATCTTCCACCCTCCTTATGGTAATATTTTACACAATTTTAATATATTAAGGGTCAGATATAGTCACTGGTTCAAAGAGCAAAGATACCTCCAGGACAAGAAATATTTCTGGTTCTTGGCAGTATTTTACACAGCAAGCCACTGCAACAGCAGGGTTCCCTTTGCAGCTCCTGCAGTCGTGCTGACTTGTTATCAGCCAGCATTTGTTAGTAATGGACTATTAGATAGGTTTTGGAGTGAGATACAGTCTTCCTTAACTAACCCCATGCCTGAAGAAGCAAGTCGTTGCTGAGGTGCGTCAGCCAGGTAGCTCTGATCATGTGCTTGTTAATCAGAAGGCTTTCTGTCCAGCTAGGTGCATGACAAGATCCTCTGTGTTTCTCCCATTTTCCCCACTCTTTACAGAACAATTAACCTAAAATGTTAGAATCTACGTTGGAAACAATTATTATATCAGCAGAGGAGATAATTAACAAGCTTAGCTGAAGTAAAGACTGTATGTACTGAAGGAAAAAGCTTTGTGCAAAGGGCTGCAGGGCAAGGTGCTAAAAAGCTGAAGTAAGAAAAACAAATGATGGGACTAATCTAGAGAAACAAACTTTATGGGTCACAAGTATAAGGGAATGTAACTCTAAAAATTCCTTTTTGCTCTGTAGTCTGTGGAACAATAAGCTGGCAAAATTCAGTGAACCATTTAAAGCTGTGCTAGCAAAACGTCATTGGAAATGGTATAAGAAACATGTCTACCTGTCTACAGGACAAGAAAAATGGAAAAAAAAATAGATTGATGTGTGTGCCCTACTAGCACAGAGACCAGACAGAATGGCATTGACTCCATACATAGTTAATACAACTGCATGAAGAACAGAGGTTCTGTCAGTAAAGTTGACACCAGGCCATGAGCAGAGGGTAAAACAAAAAATTCTTCTCACCCATGCGTAACCTTGGGACCATTCCAACACTCTGAATTCCCCTGCACTGACCAGTCTGAGGTCCCTAGAGACCACAGTTCTAAAGCTGGATTTGCTTTCCAGAGAATCACTTCCTCCTCCTCCCAAACTACATACATACCCAGATCAGAAAATTCAAAAATGCCATGTCTATAAATCAGTTAAATATGTCCTGCTGAGTTCAGAATTATTGTGTTATACTTTTGGAAATAAGATATCCCCAGCTTTCTGATAGATACAATTATCCAGAAAAGGACTAATATTTAACTTTAAAACATGACTTTTTAAAATACCATAAACATACATTAAGTACATTTATACTCATAGTAGTCATGGCATATGGAGTAACATATATTTTGAAGTGTTTTAATGATTCTGCAGAACATTTTAAAAATGTTTCTTTATTTCTAGATTGTGACATGAAGTTGCATCAACATGAGTTTAGTGAGCAATAGCATTGCATATCATTGGATAGCAGAGGATAGCATTGCTAATGAAGAATGTGCTTCACAGCAAGTAAATGCCAGCTTTTTCAGACGGATTTTCATATATGCAGACATATGTTCTTGAGCACATATAATGTCTGACTACATCCACTTACACAATTCCTTCTAGCAAGTCTTACAACAGATTGCTGGTGTTCTAAACCTGCAAAATATACATAGTAACATGAAATTCAAGCTGATCCTTTCCCTCCCCCACCCCCAGCTTACAATCACTTTTTCATCTGTGTAATTGTTAATAGAAAAAAAAAAAGGTGCAAAGGAATACATTTCCTAAGGAAAATGACAACCCAAACTTCAAACTCTCTTTCAAACTCACTCTCCGCCTCTTCAGGAGTGTTAAACTCTTGAATGTTTTTTCATAATCTTTTTTGTACTGTGATCTTTGGTAAGAATAGAACTTGGACAAGTTCATGTAAAAACTGCTGGAAACAATACAGTGCAATGTGTTCTAACTAAGTGCAATTACAATTATGTTATATGAAAAATCCCGTGCTTTTTTGGTTGTTTACTCTGATTTCTTTTTCATTATAAGAATAATCAACTGATCATTTGCTTTTTTAAAAAAACATGGTTGGGCTGTAGAAAGCTATTGTGTTGTCATTTGGAGACCATTGAGATTTTTTGAGCCTAGATTTTATTTAGCTAGTAAGCTAATCAGCAGAGCTGAGTATTTCCATCTTAATCTCATAAAGACCTTTCTTCGCACTTATATGTATAAAAAGCCTTTTATTTAGTCCTGTGTACTACAGAAGACAGGTGGAAAAGAAGATGATTTTTTGAAAAAAAGTTATGTTTAGTGAAATCAGAAGTTATCACTGTGTTATCACTGTAGTCATTCTGCTGTTGTCTATGTGCTTTTTTAATTCTATATTTAGGGAAAACTTCCCTCTTTCCCCTTCCCTTCTCATTTCCCCTCCTCCCTCCCCTCCGCTCCCCTTTTTTGATGGAATAATATCTATGATAGATTAGAAATGAAATAGTCTGTAGCATCAGTACAATCGTCAGCATGAAAGATTATGACTTAATGAAATCTGAACTGTTGCATAAAATGAATGGGTAAATATTTTTAGGCCAATCTTTAAAACCAAACCTGACGAATTCACATATATGATTCAGTTTCCTAAGTTTAACTTTAAAGTAACTATCTATGTTGATTCTGTGTTGATGGAGCCAGACTTTTTTCAGTGGTTCCCAGTGACAGGGCGAGGGGCAATGGGCACAAATTAGAACATAAGAAGTTCCATTCAAACACAAGAAAAATCTTTACGGTGAGGGTGACAGAGCACTGGAACAGGCTGCCCAGGAAGGTCATGGAGTCCCCTTCTCTGGAGGTTTTCAAGACCCGCCTGGATGCAGTCCTGAGTAATGTGCTCTAGGCAATCCTGCTTTAGCAGGGGAGTTGGAATAGATGATCTCCAGAGGTCCCTTCCAGCTCTGAAAATTCCGTGATTCTGTGATTCCATGAATAGCTTAATAAATCAGAATTTGCCCATCTGAATTTTTATACTCTTTATATAAGTTAGTGAAAGATGATTGGAACTACAATGATGAAATCTGTTATTTACTATTATTTTTTTCCTTGGTTTGATGACATTCAGAGAATACTGCAAGATTTGATTATCATTAATAAGTAAGGAAAGGAGTTGGAGATGATAGGAAGAAACGCTGTAGCTTGCTTTACTGGTTCAGAATCCCTTCTGTGTTCCTTTGTGCTTGGAGAGATTTTAGTATGTATTTATAATTAATTGTTCAGTATCTCATGTACTAGATAAGCATTTCTGTAAGAAGACACACAGAATAAAATAAATACCAGGTTAGTAGTTGGGCTCCAATTAAGCTAGATGGGAAAATCACCTAAATAGATTTACCCTACTGTATATTTTTTGAACATCAAGCAACAACACCTTATACTTTAACTACACTACACTGAATGTTTAAATATGACTTTTTATGATAATTAACTTATTTGGGTACTAATCAGCTATAACACTTCATCAGATAATCCTTTAATGTGCTTAACTGATGTCAGGATAAAACCAGCAATGCTTAAACTGACCTTATCTTAACTAAAAACTGTTTCCATGAGCTTTATACTGTGCAGTTACGTAGGTTACAACATGAGGTGTTCTGATGCACTTAATGCATTAGAATTTGACATAGTTCAGAGCTGCCTGGGGATAATGCATATATGTCCTTTCAAAAATCTTCCCAGGAAAAAATAACAATTAAAAAAGGGACTAAAATTTGAAGAATACTTTCATAATTTCACTTTTTATTAAAAAAATCATACTAAAATGTTTAAAATAAAGGCATTTTTATAATTTTGGATTAAAATTCCAATATATTATTTATTGATGTCTAAAACTCCAGCATTCTTTCAAGAAAAATGTGAAATTGAGTCACCTTCTTTGACAGTGGTGCATATAAAAATTTTTATTGCAGCTTTGTTAATTCTTGATCTTACTCTTCAGTTTATAGCCAGAACTGGTCAGATACTCTCTCCCTTTTAGAAGATCTTTATAAGTGAAAACAGTTTTCCTACTTTACTTTTTTTCCTGTAAAACCAACAAATGGTAATGTAGGTAGATGCCTACCATCAGAAATAGTAAACAGGAAAAGGGGCATTCAGCTCCAAACCCCCCTTTTTTTCCTATAACCTGACGTTTTCTTGGACATGTTTCAAACAACAGCAAACTTCTGTAATATATTATTATAATATATANTAAAGAAAATTAAATCAGTAAATTCTTACCACTAAACTGTTTCCATTCATTCTTTTTAGACTTTTGTTTATGACTGCATCATGCACTTTATTTAAATTGTAAGAGCACTGTGATATGCAGATGTTATCCAGCTACATATATTTTACTTTTTGGACAGCATATCCTTTACTATCAGAGTGACCTGATACCCGGGTAAAATAAGAAGGTGACTCAAATGGAGTGAAAACTGAAAAAGCAATGAAGGATAAAACGAGGATTCATTTTAAGAAAGTTGTGAATATCACCTCGCTATTGATCTAGGGCATCTAATCAAGGATCGTTAAGTTAGTGAAACACCTTAGGGTCACACTTGTCTTATTCCTTATCCACCTACAATTTCCTTTTGTATTAAGGAATTTAAAAGGGGCATATAAAAGGCAAATAGAGCAAGGCAACACATAACTGGGTTAATGTGAGCAGAAACTGTGAAGGTCTAAGAAGCTGAGAAGCTTTTTAGATGTATGAGACGTTAGCTGGTGACTGACAGGAAGCCAGGCTTTTTCTCAATTTGAAGTCTGGAGATTCGTACAGGACCAGTATTCTTAGACTTTGCCTTTTCCAGATGTGTTTGCTAGTTTGGGTGGATTTGATGCTGAGATGAATCATACTGTTCTTTCAAAAATACGAGAGCGCTTACTTGACAGAAATCTTTAGTGAAGCAGTAGTTAAGCTGGACAATAAGAGAAAATGCTGAGGTTTCCAAAATACTGTAGATACAGTCCTCTCTTCTTGGAGTCTATTTTCAACTTTCCAGAAAAATGCTGTGACACAGATATTCTATTGCAGATAAGAAGTGCAATTTTTCTAATTTGATATACAGATGGTGATAATGCCCGGCCTTCTCGATGTTATATATGCTGTTTGAGATGATCTGTCTTCTCTGAGAAAATACGGATTTCACCCAACTGTACTAGAAAATAATCAGATAAATATTGATATCACACAAAAATGTCCCAGAAAAATGTCTAGGACACATTAAATAGGCCAAATATTGTAAAGAATGTTCAGATTATTTGTTTCTGCTCTGGAAACTGGTTTTCTATTTATCATCTGACTAATTTTACTAAGCTGTACACTTGCACCCAAAGTCTAACTTGCAAAGATATGTTTTGTTCTTTTCTTCTTGTCAAAGACATTACAGTAACTTGAATATTTCATATTCAGTAAAGAATATTCATTTTCTGAGATGATACCGTTGACATTTTGTATTTTTCTGGAGTTTTAGACTGTCTTGCTCTAAGAATTGACTAAACCGGTGTTATTTCTGCTGAAACAATGAGGCAAGGAAGGGGAAAAATCAAAGCTAAACTTTTTAAGTCCCTTATCCAAAGGGACACCTAGAGCTTTTGGATAAGCACCAAAAAAAGCGTCATACATTTCCTAGGTTTCTGGGTTGTTTGATGACCAATATACAGCCTTTCAAGACAATACAGGTTTTCCCTTAAAGAAGACCATCTTCTTGTAGGAAATGGGGAGGGTCAGGGCTCACCTATAACCTCACCTCAGAAACAGTTAAGTTTCTGAGTAAAACTTTCAATCATAAAATACTAAAATCATGAAGTGTAAGGGTGGAATAAGCCTATTTGGTATGAGAATAAGGTACAGATCAAGTGGTTTATGATAGTTTTATGTTTCAATGAAGAGATTAGTTCACAGGTAATTTGAGGCTCTTATGGGCTGGTTAACTGCTGCAAAGAAAATACAAGAAAGTCCTGTAGAAATAAATTTCTGTTGCTATCAATATTCTTGTGGAAATGACAATTCCACTGTGTCCATCAACACAGCCTTAAGGTCTAGAGGACACAGTGAGCTGAAGTGGGATAGAAATACCAAACAAAGGCTCCTCATATGTCTCAGCTTTCACTTGAGTGAGCATCAGTTATAATGCAGAAGGTAATAAAATAATTTAAAATTTAAACAGAAAGCATAAACAAAACATAAGCAAAAGTTTGTACCAGAAACAAAGAGTATTTACTGAGACAATTTCAAAGTACCAGCAGTCTATGTTAAACTAACAAGGCCAGGGCAGGTTCAGTGCATTAAGAGCTTGCGCAAACATGGAAGTAGCTGTGCTAAACTGGAAAATGGGATATGGTTTCCTGATTTCTGTCAGCTGGGCCTAGAAATTAAGTAACCCAAGTCTTTATTAAATATATGAAATCTCTGAAGCTTCTTTGGTAGGATGAGGTAAGATTCTGTTCTTTGTCAGGATGCTCAAGTCATTAGCTTTCATCATCAGGCATAACAATTGGAACACGATACTGGTGTAGGACACAACCACCTGAGTATTGGAGAAAGAAGCAAAGGCAGAATGTGTTAGGAGCCAGTGGTGGTGCAGTCCCTTCCCCTCCTTTAGGCCACTTGGTGTGATTTCCACCTGACCTGGGCCACATAGCAATAGAATGGACCAGAATGTTATTTCAACCCATTAACACATGGGACACTTAATGGTCCAACATAAAAGAAAGAAAGTGAAGGGTGATGGACCAGGACATTACAGTAACCTCTTAGTGCACCTGGCTTCCATGACTCCTGTCGCTTGGAAACAATAAAGGTAATCGATCAGTCCAGACAATATATGGATTGTGGCCCAAAGAGGGAGGTGATACCAGAACTGCAAGATCTAGCAAGTTCTGGGCTTGCACAACTGGTAGAAAGCACCAGAATATCCCATTGTCCAAGTTGGACCAGAGTGAAAAAGTACCTGACAAAAGTAAATTATCTTGGACCCTATAAAAGAGCGATTCTAGCGAGATCCTTTGAGCTCTTCTGGATTGCAGTGGGTTGTGACCAGCATCTCCCCTGATTTGGGACGCTCCTTAGGCAGATACCTCGAGGATTAGAAGGCCAGAGTGAGACCTTCTCAAGTCTCACTCATCACCTGATGAGGAATGCCAATGTGTTGTGAGTATTTACTCCAAACTCAAGAAGAGGGAAACTTTAACTATAGGTTAGCCTCTCTTTCATCCACCTCTCTGTCCATGTGTGCCTGATATACACATTAGCTCTTACAAGTGTGGGTGTTCTTATACTTTACTGTATACAAATACTTTCTGTCCATTTGTCTGTGCACGTGTAAGGAGTCAAAAGAGACACCCATCAGCTCACCGGAGTCTCCCGCTGCAAAGGGACCTTGGTCCTGGCAGTCAGAGACTTGTGTGTATGTGTGTGCAACCCCTCGAGTGGTGTGTATGTTTGTGCTTATATGCGTATGTATTAATTTGGGACACCTTATAGTAAGCTAGTGTGAATCTTGTCGTTTTCAAATCAGTAATTAAGTCACTGTTCAATTATTTTGTTAAATCACCATGTAAATCCTTAAATCAGCTAATGATTAAGTGCTGCTAAAATTCAACCTCTTGATCTGCCTCAAATCGTTAATAAATTTTGAATTGCCACTGAATCATGACCATGTTGAACATTTCCATCTGTGACAGAGCCAAAGATATTCCTCTTCTGGAAAAGTGAAGAGGAACTAAGAGGTGAGGCCAGTTATGAAATTCCTTCTTTCGGTGCTATGTCAATGAACGTGAAGTGCACATGGACCTCCAATTCACACCTGGCTATAATTTTTTTTACTATGAAATATTAAATGTGTCTGTTTAAGTACTGATATAGGAAATCTTGAATAAACTCTGAAGTGAAATCACTTAAGCCAGTCTTTATCCAATTGGAGGAACAGAAATACGGATAGATTTGTTTCTGATAAATGACTGTGATCACACATGAGACTGAAAATTTTGCTTTATGGATTACTCATGGTTACTTTTTACAAAAAATGATGTAGTTCCTAGGATAGCAAAGACATAGTAATTTGTTGTATCTGAAACTAGTTCTTATAAAAGTCTGCTAATAAGAATTATTAACAATTTGCCTTTCTAAAATTTTTCCCAGTATGACATCTAGTTATTGTTATATAGCTGAATGTAGTTACAAAAAAGCTATCTAAAGTTCACAAAGTCTTTTTCTACACTTTTTCCTTTAATACTGCATATGCAGTAACCTTTCACTGGTCTTGCAATGTGACCTGACTTGTGAATATAGTATAAGACTGTTTGTATGATCCTTTTCTCTCAAAAATGTAATCTCATTAGGGATTGAGGCAAACATCAGGTATAGTATTAGTCCCGAAAGTATGCTTTCTGATAGCTTATTTTCAGGTAATATGGTATCCAATTGATTTATAGTACTCCATCGTGTTTAAGAGCACGTTCTTTGCCAAGGTCTTCTGAATGATGTATTTTTAATTCACCGATACTTTGCTTGCAAAACTCTTGCACTGGCACATAGATACTTTGGGTTTTTTTATTTATTTATTTTAGATTACTTGAAGCAGTTTAATGCTTCAACCCTTTTTGTAGATCAAGAGATAAATGTTCTTATTAAAACATAACATCAGTTCATTTCAAGGTATTCGTCACTGTATGAATGATATGAATGCTGTCAGTCCAATAAATATCCTTAATCTTTTTTTTTTCTTTTAAAACTTGATGGACTATTGGAGCAAAGCTGATAAAGTGTGAGGTAAGAAGAATCAAAGCAGAGAATGCTGATTTTCAATGTGTTATTTGCTTCCATGTATATATTTCTTTATATTATTCTTAAGAATTATATGATTTTAAGCTCTTATCATGACAATCAAAGCTTTTCTGTGAAGAAATTAGTATGATGGTAAAACTTTAAACAATTAGCCATCTGAAAAGATTATACTAATAAAATAGGTAAAATGAAATATCAAATATTGGTTACAATAAAACCTAAAGTTAATAGAACAAAAATGTTCAGCAGAGGTACATCAACTAAGGTGCAGAAGCTGATGGGATTAAATTAGGTTACTGTAACAATCAGGTTGTCCGTTTATAACTATGAATGGAATTAAATGCCTACATTCCAATAAGAAATTTCATGTTAACGTTTTTGTGTTAATTTTTGGAACATATCTTTTTAAAAGCAGCTTGTCTCCCATGTTTCCTTCTAACCAAAGTTATGTTAAAGGCAATGATTTCTATCATTGCTGTAAATACTTGGTTAGGCCAAAACTGAGCACTTCTGGAAAGTTTTGCCCAAACATGAACATATCGAATTACCACGCAAATGTGTGTATTGTAGGATAGAAACAATTTTATATTACAATTGCAATTGGAATTTTTTGTTTGCTTTCATGTTGCTGTCTCTTAAGTACTCGATATACAATTAACAGTAGTTAAATATTTATGGTTCTCTCTAATCTATTGTGTTTTAGGAATGCATCTACTGAATATAAAAATGACATTTTCTTAAAAGGCAGATGTTTCATTAAATGCAAAACGTTTTTTTTTCCTCTTAAAAGCATATTTAAATCTTAAATCTATTAAACATTTTCTTGAAATTGTCTATGGAAGACAGAACAAATAAAAACTAATCAAGCTGTCATATTTATTAAATGTTTGACAGTGGTTGCTGAGTGCCTAAATTTTAATTAACTGCACATGTTTTGAAAGCTTTGTTATGTTTTTTTTCTTACTCAAGAACTATTCTTCTGTGATAGAGTAGAGTAGGTTGTTTGTAATATTTAATTGAGAAATACAGAATTCAAGCTGTGTGTAGGTGATACATGAATTTTTCACCCCTGCTGACAACCACATCGGCTTCTGTGTAATTCTTTAAACTGATTCAATCAAACTCATGCTGTTTATGCTTTTAATTGATTGAATTAAAACATCATTTTAAATACTTAATCATTCCATTAAGCAGGACTGTGTTTGCCTATTCTATGTTCAATCCAGCACAAAATAAGCGCAGATTTCCTATCCACAAGGGATGAGGAAACCTGTTCCTTGGTCTCTCAATCTCCCTGGTTTGGTAGCCTCCTGTATGCATCTTGCAAAGGAGGCTGAAGATGTGGTCTAGGAGAAATGTAAGTGTCAAAGACTATAAAGATTTTTTTTCTTTTTTGAAAACTGCTTGTGAGCATCAACCTATGAATTTAGAATAACTGGCTAATAAAACTTCTGCTTCCTAAATGGACCCATAACATGGAGTTCCATTCCTTTGGGTTTCCCTGTGGAAGCCTTCAGAAGAGTGTTGTCAGCCTGAAAGACATAATATTTTCACAATATGTTGTTTTTAATTTTTTCTTTACATAACAGAGTAAGAAGTACATAGAGCCATACTAACTTGGCAGCAGCTATAAACTTTTTGAAAAAGGTAACAGCATAAAATGTTTAAAGTACCATTTGAAAGCTGTTGAGAAAGAAAGTTCTCTGACAAATTTCAGTTATCTTCACAACTCTGGACTAGAATTCATAGTGAACTAGGACTTTTCAGCCCATATTTACGGATTAGATTTACTAATAGTAATATAGTTACCAACAATGGAGAAAAGGTAGACTGTTCTCTCTCTTCTTCTATTATATTTTCACTCTTACTGTTTGATTTCTTCCAACTTATCTGCCTTTATCTGTGGCTCCTTCACAAAGCTGAGTGTTTACCATTGTTTTATGTTGACAAATAACCTGATTACAATTTTATAATGCTGCTTTCTAAATCTTTCTATATATTATAGCATACATAGATATTTTTTTTTCTCTAAAGTGGTTCCATAAACATATTTTAAAATACTGACTACATAGATCGTGATAAAAATCTTTTGATAGGTTGCAGAGATATATGAGTAAAATCATTCTGTGGGAGGCAATATGAACGTGCCACATGCCTGGTTCACCCATATACTTTCCCTTAATCCCTCATCAATGCTGCTTATATTCAAATTTCTCAGGAGCTTAAAATATTCTCCATGCACAAATAAGATTATTTGATACAAAATTCTTGCGGGTTTACTCCAAATAAGGATACTGTTTGTCTGAATGGATTTTTTATTGGCTTAGGAGAAGCAATATTCTGTTCTGAGATGGTAAGGAATTTTGAATATATCTTTGCTCTAAAGAGTCACTGTCTCATGAGTTCTATGCTTGATAACCTCCCAATGATATCAAGTGTGCATATTTACAATGTTATTCTATTTGTTTCTAATTTCACTCCTGAAATCACAACCTGAGCCATCAGGCTCAAGCTGTGTTCTTCCCTTTGTATCTGTCATCACTGCTAATAAGGATTTGCATGCCAAATTAGGTCCTTGGTTACAGATGAAATTCCATTACTTTCAAATTATGTCCTCAGTGATAACTCCATAATTTCATAACCTTCATTGTGGTGGTACACCTGTAACTAAATAGATTTTAAGCCTGACTCAAAGGCTATTGAAAACAATGACTGTCTTTATACTGACTTCAATTAGCTTTAAATAAGACATTACTTTAACACCTCTGCTAATGAAGTGCAAGAAGGATTAATATCCCTCTCATTCTCTCTTAGCTGTGTTGGCTAACAATCAAAAGCATTCCTGTTTCTTTTTTAAGAAGGCAAATTTTAAACAACTGTCTGAATACATACATGAAAATAAGTGTGTTACAAATTTACCTTTAAGACCAACGTAGTAGAGAGGTACTGTCGTGGTTTTGGCCAAATCCCACTGGGGACGTGGGGAACCCCAGATGGGACCGACAGATGCTCCCCTCTACCCCTCTTCGAAGAGAGAGGCAGAGGAGGAAAAAGAGACTTATGAGTTTAGAAGGAACTAAACTACTTTAATGAAATATTAATAATAAAATAAAAAGAAAATAATGAAATATATACAAAACCGTATCAAGCTCCCAGGATGACAATCACAACACCGGCTGGCACTGGGGCAGTCCTAGGCTGGACTCAGTGACGGACGGGAACTGGATTCCGGATCTGCATTCAGGATCGGGACCAAAGGCAGATGAACAGAGTCCTCCTCAGATGTCGGCCATTGAAGGAAGAGAGAGAGAGCCAGAGCCAGCGCTCCCAGCACTCCCAGCTCCCCAGCCTCCCCTCTTCCCAGCTTCCTGCTGACCCTTTGATCCCTCAGAGGGCTTTTATACTGAGCATGATGCGGATGGGATGGAATACCCTGTTGGTCAGTTTTGGGTCACCTGTCCTGTCCGCTCCTCCCTGCAGGTGGGACCCCACTGTGTTTTTCTGCTTCCAACCCTCCAATGTGGCAAATAACCAAGTTGGTTGGCCTTGGCTGTTATAGCGATAAGTATAAGCAAGAGCCTCTCCGCATACCACGTCTGGACATCAGCCATAACATTGGTCTTATCACTCTGAGAGAGCGAACATTGTCTGCACAATATGCTGTTAATTTCAGCAGTTAGAAGAGGCCCAGCTAAGAAGCAAAGTTACTGAACAAAATTGGTCCTGTTTTACCTCAAACCAGGACAGGTACACAGAAGGGTCACTATTTTACAAAAAACACTGGTTTTGAGTAATCGCAGTGTGTAATAAAATTGTACGTCAGGTTTCAATCAGAATTATTTCTTCAGTGTAGGAATGGATGTCTTTAACACAAAAAAGAGAGTAAAATTTCATTAGCACGTATTTTTGAAAGAAAAAAGTGGAGAAAATTATCCATCTGATAAATATAGAATGTACATGAATGTTTGAAAAAAACTCTTAAAATACATATTTATTATGGTGCACTAAGGTGAATCTCAAATAAATTTAAAGTAGTTTTTGTTATGAACAGTTGTAACTGTGCAATAAGAACATGCTTTGTGGAAATACAGAAAAGAGTAACAAGATTTAAAGTACTCAAGTTGATTAGTAGCGTGTACATACATAAAAT
Organism: Ibidorhyncha struthersii; assembly: GCA_013398815.1. Lineage (NCBI taxonomy): Eukaryota > Metazoa > Chordata > Aves > Charadriiformes > Charadriidae > Ibidorhyncha > Ibidorhyncha struthersii. The sequence continues at coordinate 548,681 of VZSZ01002168.1, forward strand.
GCTTTGGGATACTTCAGCATATTCTTAATTTGGATTTCATCTGACTTTGGATAAACACACATACTTTATAAAAAGAAGATGGGTGTATATTTTTGTAAAGCTTAAGATCAGGAGGAAAAAGAACCTCTATGAACTGCTTTTATTCTAAAAAATACTGTTGCTATGACTACTTGAGTAGCTTTTAAGGTGATGTCCTTTTTATTTAAAGTATTTTTAGAACTTTAGTTACCCTAACAACAGGATACACTTAAAACAGCAACTTCTAACAAATTAGTTCTTGTTCGCAAAGAAAATCTCTTGCCTTTTTCTTTCCCACTGAAGAACTTCTAGTCATTAAATGATGGAAAGGATAAAAGAAACAAAGCTTCGAAAACGTGTTTCTCATATTTATGTCCCCTCAGCGGCTTTATTCCAAGCAGCAGCAGGCAGTTTATATTGATAATTTCACTAGATTTTTACTATGAGTGGATCAGATGATCAAGATAGAAGAGTATGACAAATATTTTTGTCACATATACCATAGTGATTTGTTATTGTATTTCAGTAGATAAATGTTTTTAAATAGGCTGTATTTCCTATGTAACCACCCTTACTTCATTCTATAATAGGAAGTAATACATCACCAGGCTCCATTCCTATAAAAAAACGTTTACTTTTTCTTACTCAAACCACCAATGTGTTTATAAGACATGAATAGCATAGAATGCTAGAACCCATCTCACTCACCATCTAATGGTTAATAGTGCATGTCAGTGGAAGAGCATAAGAACTGGGTTAGTCATACTTTTCTGCTACACTTTTCCACTTTACAGTGATATGTAGTACAGGTACTCTGCTAAGCAGAAATGGTAGCTCTTCTTTGGATTAATTTTGCATCCTTTTTTTTTTATTTATTTATTCCATTAATTTTTTTAGCATTTGCATGAAAAGCCATGAATATTCTCCATTCCTTCTGAGAAGAAGTTACTCCTTATCTTTGTTTACCACCCGCTCCTTTCAGCTTTTGACCTTTAACAGTTACATTGAAGGACCCAGTGAATAGTTGTTCTCTATTTAATTTCTCCATGCCAGTCTTGATTTTAAAGACATTTGTCTTTAAAATGTCTTTAAAATCAAGAACATCATGAACATTAAAGGAGGTGATTGGTGACACCCAACATGGTTTCACTAAGGGCAAATCATGCCTGACAAATTTGGTGGCTTTCCAGGACAGGGTTACAGCATTGGTGGATAAGGGGAGAGCAACTGATGTTGTCTACCTGGACTTGTGCAGTGTTTGATACTGTCCCACATGGCTTAAGTCTCGAGACTTTTAAAGTGGATTTATTTCCCTTCTGTTTTTCTGCTTGTTCAGGAGCACTTCCATTACCTGGGTGGACTTGTAAGCCTTCCTTCCCTACACTAAGATTTCTGGCAGCAGCAGGACCTTTTTTGGGGGCTAAAGCTCCAGTATGTTTTTGGTTCATTTCCCAAATGAATGAAGGAGGAACTCCCTTCAAGACTTCTTTCTGCTCTTTCTTCACAACATCTATTAGAGTGCTTGAATACAGCCAGTTACACTCGTAGAAAGGGCGTAGGAGGGCGGGTGCATGCTCTGTGCCCTGGGCTCATGGCTGAGATATTTGTTGTGTAGTCATTTCTAGGATGAAGGGACAAACAAAGTAGCAGCTCACAATTACTTGAACCTCTGTATTACAGAAATACTGAAGCCAAACTCCTCTGTAGTGGCAGATAGTATGACAATGGGCGATAACAAGTCTTATGAGGAGCAGCTGAGGGACTTGGGGTTGTTTAGTCTGAAGAAAAAGAGGCTGAGGGGAGACCTTATCGCTCTCTACAACTGCCTGAAAGGAGGTTGTAGAGAGGTGGGCATTGGTCTCTTCTCACAAGTCACAACCGAAAGGACAAGAGGAAATGGGGTCAAGTTGCACCAGGGGAGGTTTAAGTTAGACATTAGGAAAAACTTCTACACTGAAAGAGTTATCAAAGACTGGAACAGGTAGCCCAGGGAAGTGGTTGAATCACCATCTTTGGATGTATTTAAAAGCCATCTACATATGATGATAAGCGACATGGTTTAGAAGTGGGCCTGGTACAGTTAGATAACAGTTGGACTTGATGATCTTAAAGGTCTTTTCCAGCCATAACATTTCTATGATTCTATGGTAATCAGAAGTTGTGGCTTAGAAGATTGAGATTGGACATGAGGAAAGTCTTTTTTTCCTGTTCCTAAGGCAACACTAGAACTGTCCAGAGCAGGTTACCAAAACAGGCTGTGGAATTTCTGTCCTTGGAAGTTTCAGGATTTGTCTATACAAAGCCATGGTTATCCTGATCTAAAATTGGCAGTAATGCTGCTTTTAGCAGAATCCTGGGCTAGATAGCCTCCAGAAGTGTCATCCAACTAATATTTGTGTGATTCCATGATTTCACTGCCTTTGTTATGGAGGTTATGATGTTTTGTCACATGTGTTACATTCTCTGGAACATTTCTAGCTGTACTATTGTTTTTCTGCTATATCTAATCTACTATATTCTTTTTTTTTCTTGTAAAATTTCAAATTAACTCCAAGTGTGCTATTAACTTTAAGTAATTGAAGACTCAGTTTAGAAATAATGAAGCAGTAACAAACGACTTAAGTATATTTTATAGTAGGTCCTTAAGTATATACAAATAAAGAAGCTACTATTCATTCATGTAGTTTTTTCTGTACTTCCTAAATTTGCATTTTGCATTGATTTAAAGAATAATATTGCATGCTTTTTTTTTCTGTCTGTGTGTATTATGGGGATGAGATATTAGAACACATACCATGATATGTTGCATTATTTCTTGGACTACAAACTTACTGAACATAGACTGAAAAATTAATTTATTCATCATTTGGAAGGATAGCCCTCAAAAATAGGCAACTGAACAAAAATACCGCAGACAGTTAGGAGGCTTGAGTACAGGTTTCCTCTCAAGTCTACAAATGCCTCTTCTAACATGACACTTAAGCACATAGCTCATTTTAAGCATACAGAAGATTTCATCAACTTGAGTGCCTAAGACTCATGCCAAAGGAATATGGTAGTTTCTGTAGAGCTCATGAAACAATCCAGGGATCAGTTTTAAGGCTACTGATTGAGAGGGCATGTGGCACTATTGACTATTGTTATTACTAGTGTAATGCTAGTGTACCAAGGTGATGTTTGAGGTAGTCTGTAAAATCTGAGGAGACATGACCTTTCCCCTGACAATTTTAAAATTTGTGTATGAGTTGAGACATGACTGGAGCTAATGTTGCTGATGCAGGTTAACCAAGAAAGTTGGTTAAGGGAAAAAAAGTTCTTTTTGGCTTGGCTTTAATGAACTGTTGGTTTTGTTAACTTTTAGTATGTTTTTTGAAATAGTTATCAAGTGCATCACTTAATTGAGTTAGTTGACTTTTTAGTGCTAATCTTTCTTAATATTTTAATCTATCCGAATGTATATATTAATAAATAATCAGATATCAGTAAGTAATATTTGTATTGAGGAGTTAATTAATTTTCCTCTAGCTCATTTTAATAGTTGCTAGCCTAATGAGAAAAACGCAAAATTAAATATCTTGAAGGATGACATTTTTCATGTATTTCTGTATGATTCACTTTGCCAAAAATGTTAAAGGAACTCAGCCGATATGCAATTTGCAATCTACCAGTTTGCTAACCATGGGCCTGCCCTGTGGGTTGATGTCCCGGCCTGGCTTTGGCACATCTTTGTCCCCATGGAGGTGCCCAATGCCCAGGGCTGGGGCTGCCTCTGGCTGTCCCCAGCCTGCCCTGCTTCCTGGCTGGGGTTGTTGGGTGTCTCAGACTGGTGAGTCTCTCTCCTGCCACCCCCATGGGGAGCCCCTGCAGGTCCCCATCCCCAGGGATCAGCCAGCCCCCACTGTGCCTTAATGATATTCTATTTTAAAGAAGTTTTTGTATAAATCATAACTATGTTACATTTGCTAGATTTCCTATAATAATGAACTGTGGTCAGATGTGTTCTATATGTAAGTGAATAACTGTCTGAATGTAGGAGCTGCTGACAGGTCATTTACAGAATGCTTAAGCAAAAAAGACTGAGTCCAGTAGGACCCTGGAAGCTAATGTAAAGAGGCTGCAGTAAGGTATCTTGAAGCTTCACAATTTGTTTTCTGAAAATTAAGTAACTAGAAAACCAATTTACCACTTGATCACAAAACCCTAAATTCTTAATTTCTCATGCAATTAACCAAATCAAGAGTTTTGACACATGAATAAACACAGCATCAGTAGAATTTCCATGATCAGAGTAACATAGCTTACCACAAAATATTTGACAAATTTAATAAAGCACATCATGCTGAATAACCAAGCCAGAATACTGATGACTTATCAATCACTCTGTTTCGACTTGTGAACAAGTGGAAAGGATAGGTATATACAAGAAGAGGACCTAACCAAAAGTAAGCTGCAATACATGAAAACAGGTGTGTTTTCATGGAAGGAATAAAAAGAAAAAGAAACAACAAATAGAAACACAGATACAGTTGTAGTGATTTGCAAAAAAAAAAAAAATCAAAAAATCATTGGGACATGCCAAATTTTAATATAAAGATGCTTTCAATATCACTGAAAGTACAATTGTTCATAGATATTATATAGTCATTAAATGTGACAAAACAAAGGAATCCTGAAAGAAATAGTGACAAATTGGAAAATTTACTTTTTGAAAGCTAAGTGCAAAGTAGGGCAAAGAAGTGGGACACTGAACAAAGTAACATATTAAAAGCAAAACTGTATAATTCCATAAATCAATATTTTGAGCTAAATTGTGGTATATTGAGGCTGTGTCTTAATTAAATTAAACACTTCCTGTGAATATTCTCAGGCACTGGAATGTGACCATCTCTGGTAGTACACTGTTAGAACGTAGCTTGAGTTTCTTTTATGCCAAGTAGTCTTTTCCCCAGTAATTACTGGATGGAGTTCAACATGTAGGGAAATCCAGGAGTTATTCTCAGCAGGCAGTTTGAATGAAGCTATTCTGTTTCCGGAACTAAGAGATCTTATGAGCATATGATGAGATTCTTCCTTGACAACTTTCCTCAGTGCCAGGGAATGTTTTCAAAATGTTTAATGTACTATTGCAGCTAAGCTGTAATGTTAGCTTGTCAATCCCCAACTATATACACTAGAGAAGACTTCCTGACACTGAGGTTAAAGAAAGACTTGCAAACAAATTTTAATAGTATGTAGATGCAGAATGTTAAAAAAAAAAAAGAAATCAGATTTATGAGTTCCAGCATATTCTTCATTAGCTTCTTGATAGGGAAAAAAAGGAAGAGCTTAATACATAGTCAAATAACAGATGGTTAAAACCAGTTGCTTTAAAGAGAAAGGGGGGCCCTAGACAGTTTGAGCTAATGGTTTGCACACATTTTGAAAGAAAAAGTGCTATTTTCATGAAAATGAAAAATATGATAATGAATCATCAATGGAGGGAGCTATCACACACAAATACAAAAGCAAGAAACCTTAACTTTGGTGCTTCCATTGTCTAATTCAATATATTGAATCTCTGCTTCTAATGCTGCCTTTTCTTTCTTCCTTTATAGGTTTCTAATTTTACTATGCATTTACAGACATTCAACTTTGCATCCTTCTTGTCCTCAGGTTAGTTTCTATTCCTCTTTATTCTCCCTGCCAAAATATAAATTTGCCAGAGTTGCAGATAGTAATGAACAGTGGAGACCTAGGTGACACAACATATTCAGATGTTTTTCAGATACTTTTGGCAAAATCTTCACAAATGGCTATTTATGAAATTAAATTATTGCTATGTAAAAGACAAGTGTTATCATAACTCAGAAACTTACTAAAATAAATCAAAACAAAACATGAGAATATTTATTTTGTTCTCAATGGGAAGAGGATGACTGTGGCTTAGAGCAAGAACCAGTGTTACATAATAAGGAATTCACTGGTGATCTGGTAAAGGTGGAAGCAGTGATATTGGAAAACCAAATAATTTAAAAAGGTGATTGAGAAGAGATACAACTGAGGAGTTCCAAGGAGACCTAACAGAGATTAATGAAAAAGAACCATGGAGAAAAATAAAAGCTAATAGAAGAAAAGTAATGCAATGGGAATTATTTGGATACTTGTGCACGGGATCAATAATTTAGTTGTATCAGCTCAGGATATTGATGTTGTCATTACACTGAACATGTCAAGTCCAATAGCTAAGATAATAGCAAAAAAAAAAAAGTAAGTGAAAAAATAAATCAAAGAATAATATTGAAAAGTTGTATTCTCGTATGGTGTCATCTGCAATACATGTTCATTTTTGGCCCCTTTGTAATCAAGTTTTAGAGGCTATTCAGTGTTAAGGTATAAGAATGATTAAAACTGAAAAAGCTGTTCATTTCAAGAAACTGAAAAGATTGTCAGTGTGATCCACTGGTTTACTTAGAGTGAACCAAGATGATTTGTAGGGAAAATATGTAGGCTGGACTATCTGCTCCTTTTTTCATCTCTTTTACATTATCTTTTTCTTCTTTCCTTCTCATTATATTGACATTACTAATGCACTTTCATATTTCCCAGAAAAAGTACAGAGTTGGTGAGAGTTTTCTAAACACTCATGATCAAATTTCATATCAGGCTGCACAAAGTGCCCTCTTTTGGCCTGTAGAATGTAAAAAGAATATTAACTTCATTTAAGAATAAAGTTTTTGAGAGCTGATGCACAAGGCTATATAAACAGAGAATATACAGAACCAGATAGAAGTATTTTACCTGAAAATCTAATTCTACCTCCTTTACTCTCAATGAACATTGATTAATAGGAATGTCAACGAGCAGTGAAAGCCTCAAAAATTCGAAAAAAGGTTAGGTATATGTGTAAATATTTTATATATGTAATCTTTATTAAATACATGTAGATACATGAGTACATTTAATAATTGTCAACAATACTGTAGCTAAACATTTTTATATGAGTGCCTTGTACATACATATGAACTTAAAAAGAAGTGTTGAACTCAGAAATACATAGTAATATCATTAAATGAAGCAGTTCTAACAAGAAATTTTATTCTCCTATATTTTTTAGCCAGTTATTTGATTACATAATTTAGCTATATTTTCTGACATAGTTTAGCTAAGAATTTCATTAATGAAGCCAATATTTTGCCAAATTACAGATGGATTAGATCTAATATGTTCCCTTTGACTAAAATAAAAGCAATATTGTTAAAAAAAGAAATGTTTCTAACATCATCTATTTTTTTGTAAGCTCATCCTGTATTTCATTCAATTTCACCTCAAGAAATATAATTCACATCTTTTATTATTTTGAGTTTAGTAACACTAGTTAGCCTGATATCCTTCAATATATTCACAGCCATGTCTTTCAGCATATTTTTTTTCCACTGAGCTATTGACATGGTGACATTTATATGTTCATTTGCTAAACCCTTACACATCTGTGGAATTTTTCATCACTAAACTGTAGCCCATACTCTGTTCTGATTTAAACTTAGTGTCTACGATCCAGAATGATCCTGAGGAATAAATGATGGTTTAGCCATAATTATCATTCAGTTTTATTGCTGCAAAGTATCATATGTAGCTGTCTATTATCAGCAAATATTAATTTCCATTCCAGTCAAATGGACTGGTTGCTCAATTTTGGCATAATCTCTCTGGTGAGTTCTCTACTGTGAACTTCTTGCTGGAGCCCCTGGGATACTAGCAGCTTTTACACTTTTCTACAGCTTCCTCTATTAGAGTTTTTAATTTTTTTCTTCCTATTCTATGTCAGAATATCAGTTTCCTTTCCTACTGTTAATGTTTTCCTATTTATAAGTGTCATTTCTGTATTTGAGATCTCATTCCCAATTCCATTGTCTGTGATACTATTGTTTTCTCTCTCTGGAGCACAAAACTATACATTTCACAGGACTCATCTTTGGATTGAGTATGGCCATGTTCAAGTCAGCACTTCCTACCTTTCCACAGGCTATCCTCATCTTCCTTACAATTTGTAATCTTTCATCTTTCTTAGTCTGCTGTTGAATATATGATTTTTCTTTGCTCAGAGATAGACACTCTACCTTTGATCAAGCAAATTAATGTTTAACTTTTCCCTTCATGTTACTATTCTGTATCCCCAAGTTTTTTTTTTTTTCTATCTGAAATGCCCTCCCCCCACATTTAGACCACAAAAGTATTTTCTTTTTTTGAATGGTACTTGACTTTTGTTTTGTATAGCTGTAGTTTCAGGACATGCCACTTATTTATTTATGCTATGAAACTCAGTATTTAATGAATTTATATCTTCTATGCTTCCACACTTACTATTAACTATCATAATAATTATTGATATATATTCTTTTGAGAGGCACTTTCAGACAAGTAAAGAAAAATTTTCTTGCCCAAGTAACAAAATGTATTGCTGCCTCCTTTATTCTGCCTACTAACAACCTTCCGATTTAGTATAATTCCAAATACCACCTAATTTAGAATTATAATCCCAATGTGGTCAGATAACTCCATACAGGCAAGGGGCAACTGCAGTTTTTGAAATAGGTACATGAAAAATATAAGATTTTAAAATAAGAAGAGGAGAAAGAGACTAAGGAGACACAGGAATATGACTAAATTAATTTGGCAGATTATGATTTATTTAGGGTTTTTTTGTAGGTTGTATGTGATTCACAGCCATCATGCACTTTAAAGTACATTTTTTACTTGGAATGTTTCTAAGTGCTGCTGGCATCTGATAAAAACCTTCCCATTCCTTTTACAAGGAGGGAATTGACAAAGAAAATAAGAGGAGAAAGGAAATTAATGGAACAGACAATAAGAGAAATGATCAGAGTATTAAGATGTAAGATCTGGAGTGTAAAAGTAAGGGAGATGAAAATATGAGAATGACTGATATTTTCCAAAGTAATGTACATCACATGGATTAAAGAAGGATCTTCTAAGTTTAGGATTCTGGGAAGACTGCTGTCAACTTTTTAAATGGGAGGATCCTAAGGATTTATTAAAACAAACAAATATTCCAGTATACATAAACTACGGGAGGTAATATTAAAGTAATTCAAAAAATTATTCATATTTAAAAGTCATGATGTTATCAAGCTTGCTTGATATGCAAACATCAAGAAGAAATACATAGTCAATTTATAAATATATTCCTTACTAAATATTCCCAAGAGAAAGGAGAATCATTGAGAGATTTCTTGGTAGGAAAAACTGTTTGCATGTTTTATTTCCAGCTGAGAAAAAAACAAACACATCCCATGGTCACTAATTTAATCTTCACTGCAGGTACTGGGAAACATCAACAGTCACTTCAAAGATATTTTGTTTTCCAGTAGGCAAATAAAAAGTCTGGTCTCAGTAAGATCAGCTTCATTTCTGCTTAACACTAGGGTGGCCTTCTCAAAATATGTCAGTAAAAAGATTTACGGATGTCCTGTGGTCCCTTAAGCAGGTGTTAGATACAGAGATGCATTGCTGTCCTGCAGGGCTGCAAAGTCACTAACGTCTTTGTACTGATCAGTCATTTAGCACAGATAGCTATCAGCATGCTGTCTCATATGAGAGTTATTGCAGGGGAGCAATAGAACAGAAAGTTATTCGCAGTAGAAGTGATTTTGCTCATGTAATAATTAAGCACAAGGTTTACATGAGCCTACATTGCCTCAAGGGTTCTAAAAAACGTTCATTGGGTTGCCAGCAGCTATAAGAACTGAAACAATTTGCAGAAGATGGGATGCTCATCTGCGTCTAAAATAAGGATCCATGTCACCATTAAAATGATAAAAAATAATTTATCCAAGTCAAATAGACTCAAAGACACATTTATGTGTTGTTGACTTTACCACATTAATGGTGTGTTTAAATCTAAATGTGCAATTTAACCCTTATGAATCTATTGGAGTTGAAATGCAATTATATTAAATATTAAACTTATGCAAAATAGGCATTTGTCATTAAAAAAAGATTATAATCAATTGTGCAAGCCTCTGATAGGAACTTAAAGTCTTAAGACAAAAGGATAGGAATGATTCACATACAGAAGATGCATTTTCCCTTGAAATACCTTTTCCTTTGAAATACCTTCCTAACTTCTGGCAACCAGAGGTTTAGCAGTTTTCAGAGGTGAATATTTTCATCAGGACCTTCTGATTTCATAGGTCTTGATGAGATTCTCTCCAATAAATGTGTTTAATTCCACTTAAAGCCATTTATATTGGAGGCCCCCACAGTATCCTAAACTCCGTGATGCAATTAGTTAGCATGTGAAAAAGTCTTTCTTATTGTTTCTTTTTAACCCACTGTTTGATTGTTACATTGATTTCTGCCTACTTTTTAAGAGGAGTAACAGGTAGACTTTGCCTATTCAGCTTTTTCGTATCATGTATGATATCTTTAGACCTGCATTACAGCTTCTTTCGACTATATCTTTTCCAGATTGATGTGCATGGTCTATTTAATATCCCCTAATGAGGCATTATTTTCCATTTTTTTTTTATTTCCAGAAATTGATTTCCACTTCAGGATCATTTTGTCACTGTTTTCTGTATCTTTTTTAGTTCATTTTGAAACAGGGAGACTTGAACACAGTATTGAAGATCCAGGCACATCAAAGATTAATATAATGGTATAATTATTTTGAGTTCTGCTTCCCATTCCTTTCTAACATTCTAATACCACTTCCAGCTGTCACTGACAATGTCAGAACATGATCAAAAGTCTTTCTAAGATTTGTTTCCTAATTTTTAATGACTGATTTAAGACGCATCACTATCCACACGTAGAGTTACTTTTCTAAGTATGCTTTATGTTGCTCTCATCAATACAGAATTTCCCTGCTATTCCATTATCCAATTGCTTTTTAAAGCCAGCATTACACTGATCAACTTGAATAATTTGGTAGCAGCATCGAACTTTATCAATCATTTTCCCATTTCTTTTGTGAGATCATAATACCTTTACAACAGGGTCCATAGCACAGATGTATGCTGCTGGTCTTCCATGAGAAAAACTAATTGCTTATTTCTATCTTTGTTTCTTACCTTCAAAACATACTAACTATGAAAAGGTATGCATCTTCTCACTTGTTTCCATCAAAGTCTTTGGTGAAGGGCAGTGTCCAAAATTTTTTTGAAATCCATGTGCGCAAGTGCAGCGTGATTATCTTCACCTGAATGGTCTTCTGGCAATTTCAAAGAACTCTGAAGGGTTTGTGATGCATTATTTCCTTTATTTCCTGTATTAACACTACCTCAGTATATGGTACATGTCTATGGGATGCACATACATTAGTATTTTAGTTCAGACCAGGATGTACTTTTCAGGTCCTTCTCCTGTTTATACCTAATTAGAATCACAGAATTACTAAGATGGAAAGAGACCCGAGGAGGTCGCTGATCCAACCTCCTGCTCAAAGCAGGTTTAGCTATGAGATTGGACCAGGTTTCTCTGCAATTAGTCCAGGCTGATCTTGAAAACCTTCAAGTATGGAGACTGCATCATGTCTTTGGGCAACCTCTTCCAGTTCTTGCTGGTGAAAAAAGTTTCCCTTAACTTCAGGTGGAGCCTATCCTGTTTCGATTAATGCCTATCGTCTCTAATTCTCCTGTCATGCACCACTGGGAAAAGTCTGAATCCATCTTCTTGAAATACTCTGCATAGGTATTAGAAGGCCCCTTGAGGCTGAAGAGGTAAATGGTTGCTCTCTTTTCATGTGCAGATCCACACTTTTGATCAGAGAAGGTAATTACACCGTTCAGGCATGGGTTATACCTCGCTGATCCATGCTGACTGTTTCCAAGAACCTTTTCTCTTTGAAGTGTCTTTCCTTGCAAATCACGGCTTGGGATCCTGGTGCTGTACGTTTTTTGTGAAGACCTGAAGACCGTGCAGATCTGTTCATTTTCACTGAAGGGATGGAGTCTGTCCACCTTCTCCTGCAGCTTCTTCACCTGGTAAACTCAGGGCTGCAACCAGAGCACACCTACCACAGGTAAAGATACTGCTGGCCCCAGCCCCAGAAAGTGTCACCAAGCACTGGACAGCAGTAACTTCCCTCAGGATTTCTGCCTGGGTCAAAGCCTTTGATTGCACCAGGAATAGCCGCTCCAGCCCATGTTAGAGACTGTTATCATCCTGTGTTTGCTGGGTAAAAAATTGGCTCAATCAACAGGCCCAATGAGTTGTGGTGAATGGAGTTAAATGCAGTTCGTGGCCAGTCACAAGTGGTGTTTACCAGGGCTCAGTACTGCAGCCGGTCTTGTTTAATATCTTTGTCAGTGACCTGGATGAGGGCATCAAGTGCACCCTCAGTAAGCTTGTAGATGACATCAAGTTGATCAGGAGGGTTGGTCTGCTTGAGGGTAGAAAGGGTCTACAAAGTGATCTGGACAGGCTGGATCAATGGGACAAGGCCAGTAGTGTGAGATTCGACAAGGCAAAGTGCCAGGTCCTGCACAACAATTCCATCCCACATTACAGGCTTGGGGAAGAGTGGCTGAAAAGCTGCCTGGCTGAAATGGACCTGGGGGTATTGATAGACAGGCATCTGAATATGAGCCAGTAGTGTGCCCAGGTGGCCAAGAAGACCAACAATGTCCTGGCTTGTATCAGAAATAGTATGGTGAGCAGGACTAGGGAGGTGACTGTACTCAGCACTGGTGAGGCCACACCTTGAATACTGTGTTCAGTTTTGGCCCCCTCACTACAAGACAGACATTGAGGTGCTGGAGCGTGTCCAAAGAAGGGCAACAAAGCTGGTGAAGGGTCTAGAGTGTAAGTATTATGAGGAGCAGCTGAGGGAACTGAGATTGTTTAGCCTGGAGAAAAGGAGGCTGAGGGGACACCTTATCGCTCTCTAGAAATATCTCAAAGGAGGTTGTAGAGAGGTGGGGGTTGGTCTCTTTTCCCAAGTAACAAGTGATAGGATGAGAGGAAATGGCCTCAAGTTGTGCCAGGGGAGGTTTCAATTGGATGTTAGGAAAAATTTCTTCACCAAAAGGGTGATCAAACATCAGAACAGGCTGCCCAGGGAAGTGGTAGAATCACCATCCCTGGAGGTATTTAAAAGATATGTAGATGTGGTGCTTATGGACATGGTTTAGTGGTGGACTTGGCAGTATTAGGTTAGCAGTTGGACTTGATCTTAAAGGGATCTTCCAAACTAGATGATTCAATGATTCTGTCACCATCACTGAGAACACCATAACTTCAGCAGAGATTCTGAGCCTGTTTGTGCCCCGCTGTGACAACTGCTGCCACTGTGTTAGCTGACCAGAAGCTGTGCTCTAATATCTGCCTTGATTCATACCTTTAAATATTCTTGGAGGATATGAACTGGATTCCTTTTGGATAAACTAAATCATAAACCTTAATATAGCATGCTCCTAATGTACTACAAATGCTAACAGATGTTCTATTCAGGGGCTCAGATGAGAGTTAGTCCAAAACAAAAATCTCCAAAACACTTCAAATGTTGATTCAGGTATGCAGGATGAACAGCTTACTCTACAAATCCACTTCTATCGTGCCGTACATCTTTCTAATATATATGTAGTGCATGTGCCTAGACAATGTATCATTCATTATACACTCCATAATTTACCTGGGAGAAAAAGAAAACTTATGAACCTGTGGTTCTCTAGATTACCTATTTTTAAAAATTGCAATAGCCACCTTCTGTCCTCTCAATACCAAGGCTAATTCAAGCAATACTTTATATACCACCGTTATTAGTTCAGCCCTTCTGTGTGTGAGTTACTTTACAGCTCCTATATGAAAACCATCTGATCTTTGCAATGTACTATTCTTTGATTTTGTTAATCTGCTTTAAAATCTCTTCTACTGACTCATTGGTTTCAGAAAATTCCTCAGATGTATCTGTTGTAAAAAATGTCTGATATCAGTGTATTGTGTCCCCTCACTGGTGGTCACTGAGACAAAGAATTATATTTCTCCTGTGTCATGGCTTTGTCTTTTTGAGTGATCCCTCTGCATCTTTATCATCTGCCAGCCTCATTGACTCTCTGGAAGGTAATCTTGCTACTGATGGGATTGAAAAGTTTTTAGTATTGTTTTTTATGTCCTTACCAAGTTGCTCTTCAAAGTAATTTTTTGGCTTGTCTTTTTGTGGTTTGCCACATAAAAGAATTTATGTTCCTTTCCATTTCTTTTATTTGAGTACAATCACCAGTTTTTGAAATGTATCCTCTATATTTTGAGTCACTAACTACTGGAAGAGTGTGACTTTTTAGTTTTGTTTTGTTTCTATGTCATTTCAGAAACTTTTCTAGAGAAGTGGTATATGTTTGAGTTTTAAGTATTACAATTTGAAACAATTGCTATGCTGCATGTAAACTTTCTACCCTGTTAGTGGTTCTGTTTATTTTATTTTTACAAGTCTTCTCATTTTTATGTAGTTTTACTTTATGAAGTTCTGTTACTGTAATGAACTTTCTGTTGCTTTTAGCTTTGCATTCATATAAAATAGTCAGTTTGGATATTTGTGAACATTGCTGTAGCTTGTTTTTGCAATAGTTACATCAAATACCCGATACAGTCCAGTATTGAAACAGGGACTAATTCAGTTGTTTCTCAGACTAGTTGCTCCAAGCGAGATCACTTATAGCATGCAAACAATTTCCTCTCTGCATTACCTCCTGCAAATTTAATATCCAGAAGCTGTCCAACCTGTATGTGGGAACTGCTACTGCTTTTTTTCTGCCTTTGTGGTTTCTGTCTCTGTCACTGTCACCATTCTGGTATAATACTACTGACAGCTGCCCTAGGAATATTCTCTTCCTATAGAGGGACTAAACTTAAGGATTTACGTACTCTGTGTTAACATTCTAAGTTAATTTCTGTTATTATACTTTCTTAACATTTTCTTTCCACTTCATCTACAACAATTGACTTTCTCCTTGATATATTATTTATTGAGATTTTCTTATCTTCTGTCAATAAACTACAGTACCAAAATTTCAATTCCTTTAATATCCCCCTTTAAATCAAGTTATTCTGGGTATCTTTCATAGTTTTAGTCTTGCTTAGAAGAACTTACACAGTCAGTCTTGTATTAAAACTGTTTTGAAATTTTTGACATTTGACTGAGGTTTATTTTTAGTCTTGGCACCAGGAACATGAGAACATGTCCTTCTATACTACTTTTCTCAAATACATGAAGTTATGTTTGTTCATGAAATAAGAACAAAGGAATATTTTAAAAAGATCATGTTACCATCTAAATGTAAGGAATGGATACTTGGAATAAAAGAATAAAACTCCTCCGTTGATAATTGCAGTCAATTTAGCTAAACTATTGAGTGAAACACTGGTAATGTTCTGTAAAGTTCTAGATGAAAGTATGGATCACTTGATATCAATGTGAATAATGTCTTCCTCATGTCATTTTTTTTTTATCATGTTTTTTTTATCATGTTTTTTATCATGTAAAAAAATCTGGATTTTTTTAACCAATCTTTTACTTAACTTATTATATTTAAATGTAGGAATGTCAAGCTTCTATCTTTCATACAGAAAAAAAATAGTCCTGCTTTTATGTTACTGCTGTAAAAAAGTATCTACAATTAGCCTGTTGTTGAAATAATGGTGAATAATCTGCCTATGAATTTTAGAGGGAAAAAAATTGAAACTGATGTTAAGGTAAATTATTTCTTCTTTTTACACATTAAAGATGGGGTGCTTTGCTGGTAATAGAGCAGCTAACACCTCTTAGGCAGTTAAGAAGTTTTTTTTTCAAAATATTATGCAATTCATATTTAAAGTTATATTTTCTGTATTGCAAAAATAGACAACAATTTATCATCTTAAAATATTTAGAGAATTTTGAGAAATTAGTGTTATTTTAAATTTGAATTCCACAAATATTGATTGTTATACCAGAGCTTGAACAGAACCATATAGCACTCCTTTCAATTTTTTCTTTTATTTTTTTAAAGGAACAGATGTTAGCAATTCTCTTGTCAAAGTAATGATGTTAGTTGTGAGTTTCCTGGAAAAGCATTTTAAAAAGCTTTTGATAGGTTGACATGAGAGGTGTGTCCCTTAGAGCCAAATGAAAAGAAGCAGGCTATCTGATGAATCTCATGAGAAGCAGTTCTTGACAGTGGCCCTTGAGCAGAAAGTGTAAGTGGTTGCTGAAGAGTTTGGTTTTTAAAGAAGCTGGCAGAGAATGGACTCGAAGCTAGGTTTTGTAAGGGAGGGGAAACAGTGGTAGAAAAGAGAAATGGGAAACTTAAAGGAAAATAATACAGAAGGCACAATAGTAGAATGACACCACAGGGAAGTCCATTGAGATTCAATTTTTTTCACTAGAGTAGTGAACTTTGGCAATTCTAAATTTTATGTGGTTTATATAAACATATATGCAAAACATCAAATCACAAGTACTTAAAATCATTTTACCCTAACAATACACCATTTAGCATCTGAAATAAAGATTATTGTACAGATAGTCAAGAATGACAAATATAATGGAGATTAAAGCAAATCTGGGTTGCTGCCCCCTAAATAATTGAAACAGATTTTCAGAGAAAGAGTTCACTCATTGTTACCTTTAAAACTCAGTCCTATAAAAACTTATGCCTTATGTCCTGTATTATTTATAGAGTCACGCACTCTAGGAAAAAAAATCCTATTTTATAAACTGAAGAGTTTGTCAAATCTTTACTATGGCTTTGTGATTTTATTAAGAATATGTATTCAACTGAAATGACAGAAAACAAGTAATTGTTATTATTATTATTTAAATCATATGACATCATATGCCAAATGATAAACGTAATAGCAGAGAAGACATGCTTTCTTCAAACACTGAAGTATCACATCAGTAAGAATATTCTAGTCTTGCTGCAGGCTGAATTTTAATGGATGCCCATGATATGCTGAGAGCCGTAAATATTTGTTCCTTATTTAAAGCATTATTTCTAACCCCATCTGTTGTAAGTGGCATTTTGTGGGAATGAGTTCTTGAAAGAGGCAGTTTTACTGCTTATAGTGTGATACAAACAGTATCACATTACACTCCAAATAAAATTGAGTTAAAAGATGTAAATATATGCATGTATTTGTGCACAGCTGTCCAGTTTCCACATACTGTTACAGTAACTCTTCAACATGCTTAGGATATAAATGGTTATTAGGTCATTCATATATTTATAATTTTATAAAAGGTTTGACCTTATTTGGAGCAAAACAATAATTTATTAAGAATTATTATGTATGGAACAATATTATTTCATTTAATGCATTAATTAACCAGATTGCGTTTTTTTCTCTCAGCTTTAAATAAAACATTTAGTCTCAATCCTTACTGAGCAAAGCACACATTATTTCATAAGTGTGCTGAGTGCATGTGTGTCTACTCATCTCCATTAAGCAGAGCACTGTCATTCACAGCCTATTCACCACAGCCATTAATCATGTGTATACAGACAGTCCATTAGTACAAGGCTATTGCAGATTTGCTCTTAGAGTGGATTTTTTTTTCTTTTCTTTATTTTTAGGGTGGAGAAGGTGAAGCTGATACAACTTCATTGTTCTGTGGATAGTCTTTTTAGTATCTACTTCCTCATGTCTTGAAATGATGCATTCTTAAAATTTACCTCTCTATTTTTGTCTCTCAAATTTCCTTCTGCCTGCTTTCAGTGGAATCAAATGTTATTAGGGAGAAATTAAGAAATAATAAATTTTTTTATTTTTTTTTTTTAGGTTCCCTAAAACCAAAGAGAAAAATAGTGAGAAGAGGGAAACGCTTACATGGAACCAAAACTGTTTTTCATGTTTTTCTCAGTCAAATGGGAATAAAATAAAATCTTTGTTCAGTATGGAACAGAATGTTTTGTTTCTTGTGTCACTTAAGTTTTATAATTGCTTTTAAAGTAAATTAGATTAATATTTAAATTAAAATACCACTTTAAAGTAGTTTATTTTGAAAATATTCTAATAAAAATCATTGGGCATTTCCCAAGTGAAATATTTTAGTTACACTTCACTCTTTATTTACCAGTATTTAGCAAATATTTTTTTCAGGTAAAGTGATGTATCATATTTGATCTTAATTCACAAAAAAAAAAAACCCACCCAAAACCTGGCGTGTTTCAAGATTCCAGTGAATTTAGTTATTGCTCTGGAAATATAATTCAGAAAAGAGAACTTTAAAATGGACTGCTATGTTTAAGAAAAAAATTCTAACTATTTACCACATCAGACTACCCTGAAATTATAAAATGATAACAATGGTACTAGCAAAAATAGTTTATCTCTGAATTTTTCTGAAGAGTAGAAATTAATTACACTCCCTTACAATTAAGCAAATAACCTACTGTAGGAAGAAATATTTCTGAGACTGTGCTAAATGTGCTTAACATTTATGTGAGGTCCCTATTCTTTTTCTTTGAGCTGTCTCTACCTGTGTACACCCCTTTACTGAACCACCAATGATTTTTCTTTACACGAGATAGAACAGCTTAATAGTTTCTGTGATATCTATCAAGTTCAATAGGTCAGGCTTGAAATACTGATATCCAAAGAGATAATCCAAGTCCAAAGAAAATTCTGGAGATAAATTGTTTAATGTAAATGTCTGTGTTTATGTATTCAGGATATATATGTATCTACAACCGCATATACAAACATGAGTTCTTTTCCTCCTGTTCTACGCATGTGTGTATGAATACAGACATAAAATAATTCACAGAATCACAGAACAGCTGAGGTTGGAAGGGACCTGTGGAGGTCACCTGGTCTAACACTCCTGCTCAAGCAGGGCCACCTGGAGCAGGTCACCCAGGACCACGTTCAGGCTTCTTTTGAATATGTCCAAGATGGAGACTCCACAGCCTCTATGGGTAACCTGTGCCAGTCCTAACCCATAAACTCTCATTTGGGTCCTTTTCCATCCCCAAGCAGAGCTCCTTGCACTCCAGCTGCTACCTCACATAAAGAGTGACTCCTCTTTGTCTTCCCATCCTGTCCCTCCTAAAGAGCCTGTATCCCACCACTGCAACACGACAGTCATGGGAGCCAGCCCAACACGTCTCCATGATCCCAACAAGATCGTAGCCCTGCAACTGCACACAAATCTCTAACTCATGCTGTTTATTCCCTGTATCACACGCACCAGTATACAAGCACTTTAGAGGAGTATGCTGAGTTTCTGCAGAGTGTTTGGGGGATTTCTCTATAATGGTGCCGTGTAAACACTTCTTTGCTTACATGCAAATGTAAGCAAAGTCCCATTTTGTTGATTTTGCAATCCCTTCCTGTCACATCAACCTATGCTGTTTTCTCAGTAAGCCCGTCTGTCACTCACAGGACCACTGGTTACTCTCTCTCATTCATAACACATCAAGAAGATTTTCAAAACAGTATTTTTTTTTTTTTAAATGTTTTCTCTTTTTCAGCGAATATAACAATTTAGTGGGTCTCAAGGTATTTATTAACAAAGTTACTGGGATTCTGATAAATTTAAACATCTTAAAATAAATAAGGCAAGAGTCCCAGTTTCAGTTATGGGATGAGTGAAACCATGTAGTGGGAGGGCATGACTCTTCCCTTGACCCTGTCCTTTAAGATGTGAGTTGCAAGGTGCAGACTCCACTCTGAATAGAAACAGGTGAAACAGTGATGATTTTCACTTCAGCTATAAAGACCTGGCACTACTGACACAGAGCACGTAAAATCCTATTATTTGGAGGAGATTGTGGTTCATGAAAGAAACAGAAACTGCCAAACACAGTAAAAATAAAGTACATAGGTAGCACAGAAGGACTGACAACATGATCTCGGTTTATGGTTGGACTTGATGATCTTAAAGGTCTTTTCCACCTAAATGATTCTACGTTTCTATGGTCAAGAACTGACAGAGAACACATTGGAGTCAGGCACTGGCAAAAAGAGGTGAGGGAATATGAATAACAACTGCTTTTCATTTGCTTCAGAATTTTGTACACTGCATGTTGAGAAACTTCTGACATAATCAGAAATTTATCTACATACGTGTAACAACTTGAATAATTTTCTAAACATTCAAAGACAAAAGGTATGATTCCATTTTTATTGGGATATGGCTGACACTGACTTAAATGGAACTGGCTTTTCCCCAGACATTACTGTGTTTGGGGTTTTTTTTTGTAATTGAAATATCCAGGGCATTAGTATAAACTAGATTCAATAATTATGTTTTAATGAAGAAAAAAAATCAGGCTACTAATACACTTTTTCTTGAAATTTGTTTACTGTTGAATGAAATAGATGTGTGTAAACAAAGCTTATCAAATAAGCTAAAACACAGGGGAATTTTAATTGTATGATGAGATTAATTTAATTTCAAAATGAACATATTATTTCCCATGGAAATATTTGATGCTGGTCAATCAGAAGACAACCAGGAGTGTAACAATAAAAAGAGAAGTGTCTTGAGTTAAATTTGAAGGCAGATGAGTGATATTCCCTTCAGATTTTTCAGTTCCATATTCTCTCACCAGGTTCTTTTAGATATTCCATACAAGGAGGGTTTAATGTTTTTAGCAAACATTTTTGAAGATATTTGATATTACTCAGGATTTTGATTAGCAGAGTGACACAGCAATGTACTGAAATCACACTACAAGCACAATATTGCAATTGCAACACAATACAAACATGATTCCCATTTGCAGTCTCTGTAAACTCACCATCACGATGCTGGGCATCCTCAGTCACCAGGAAGGAAATCGCAGGTTGAAGCTAGTTGAAGCCTGGTGTTCTCTTCAAATTTCATTTTGCTAGTTGCTCATGGTGTTGTGAGTGACTGGAACGTCAAACATTTGCCTCAAAGCTTGCTTGTGCATGTCTTTGCAAGGCGCAAACAACCGTCAGCAGAAGACCATTTTTCTGCAAATCAGGCACTGCCAAAACTGACAGCAGAAGACCATTCTTTTGTTTATCAGGTGCCGCCTGATAAAAACCGAGCCCTGTCTGGGCCAGGCTGGCAGCCCACCAAGGTCTTTACCTGGTGTATAAAAAGACGGTGGAAATGCGCTGCGGTGTGTGCCCACCACCGAAGAATCAAAGACTAAGGACCGACAAGGCACCTCTGGATCCATGGTGGTGACTATCCTTTGCTTATCTTTCTACATGCTTGCTTGGTTTCCTGCTAATGTTTCCGCCTTTCCTATCGCCCCATTCCTCTGTACCTGTTCAATAAAACCGGACCAAGTGGCGGCATTTGACCTCGTTTGCGTCTCAGTCTCACTCTTGGGATCATTACAAACCTCCCCCGAGCCCGAAATCAGACTAGGATTTGCCAGGTGTATCCTTTATGTAGGACGGAGCCGAGCCATGGAAAAACATGCCTGCCCCTACCCCTGCATCTGCTATGCTGCTCTGGCTGGCTCAAGAAGACATTCATGGCCTTTTGACTCAGGGAAGGCCATTTACACAACCAGTTCCCCTTAGCCAGTTGAGCCATTCAACTGATACAGACAAAAGGAAGGTCTCCCTCCAGTCCTTTTTAAGTTCTACTTTCTTTACAGCAGCTGTGGTCATTCCTTATATCCCTGAGCTTCATGAGCGCATCACCTGTGCCCATCTCCTCTGAGCCCTCCTCAGGATTTGTTGACAAATAAACAGGTGGTTTCTTTTTGACCATCTTAGCCTCTTTAATTAATACAATATGGTGGGGTTTTTGTTTTGTTTTAATGGAGTTAACTGCAAGTGAGTTACCTTTGACACTTCACCTGAAAATCATACAGTGAAAACTTCAGGCTACTAAGAGTATTTCTAAAAAGGTTGCACTAAAACTACAACAAATTATTGAGTCCCAAAAAAACAGCCATTTCATTTCAAGAGGTCATTGTCATGCTAAGGCGGTTTTCCCGTCTTGTGATATTGGAATATAAATAAGAACAGGCCTGTCCTAATTGAAGCATAATGCTATTTTGCTTGCATAATGCTTATCCTAAAGGAATAAAAGCACTACTGCTATTGAAAGGTGTTGGAATGAGCTGAGAACCAAAAGAACCCCCTCTGAAAGGAAAATAATTAATTTAAAAGGAACTTTACTGACAAAAAGTTTAATACTCGATAGAATCAAAATAATGTAATAGAAACAGTGCTTGAAATCAATACATAACTGCTAAATTTTAGAAACCTAAGAGAAATATCTTAATTCTCAAAGACTTACTGATTTAAAATAATAAAATCTCTCATGTGGCTGGTATGTTAGGACCAATCTTTCCCAAACTGCTATGTTGTGATGAAATGAATATCTCATTGCAAATGCAGGTGGGAACCTTATCATAAACAAACAAAAGGAACAAAACTCCAGGAGAGCTTATATTTTACTATATAATCATTAAAATCAAGCTCTGTGGGATGTGAAGATATTTATTTTGTTGTGTTGACTTTAAGCAGACACAGGCTAACCTCTAGCATAACCTTTATACTCTGTGGTTATTTAAACCAGTCTGATGTTGTTCTGTGGCTGGTTGTACATGGGCAGGGGAAAAGCTGAGTTTTTCTGGTCTTTTGCCTATTCTCATTTCCTGTGATTATTCTTCCTTTGACATCTCTCTTTGGTTTAAATTAAAAGCCTTAGTTCATACATAATTATATAAAAGGCCTAGAAAAGTCTATTAGTATTACTACATACTCTATAGCATTCTCTGTAGACACTTTTTCCTTATTCTTTTGTATTGGAAGCAGTCTGTAGTTTTCCAGTATATAAGATGTGTAAAAAAAAATAGAGTTCCTTGCACTCCGGTGCAATTCTATGGTTTCCCTCAAAGACTTGCTTACACAACACCTGTCTCATGGATGTGTACAAGGGCTGAATGGCTGAACGACTTCTTTAGGACTGATAAGGGGTTGCACTGGTGCATGGGATTTCAGAGGTTAACAGTGGAAGCAAAACTTTGGTGACAGTAACTTTTACTTGTTTCAGCTAAGCTGCATATGTTGCTGGAATGGATGGAAAGGGAGAAATGGTAGCTTGCCTCTGATCTGCTAGTCTAGCTCTCAATGCGAATAAGTGTGCTTTAAACTTGGCAACCTGACATGGAAAAGACAGTCCAGTATCTGGAAACCTGTGGAAAAGAGAGGTCCCTGGAAATTCCTACTTCAGGAAACTTCCTGTGCAAAGCAAGTTAGGATATATGCAATTCCTATTACTGGCAGGTAAAACACTTTAGATCAATGTATGATTTTTTGTATAATGTGTCTCTAATTAACAGACATCAACTGTGTTTTGCCTATTGGTATTCTTTAACCACCATTGGAAACTGCAAATAGACTTACCTTTATACTACATAACAGGCATGGCTGAAAACTGTTACAGTTTATAAATATGCAGGTTAGGATTTATAATTAAATTGTTGTGTCTGAAAGAAAAAGCATTCCTAGATAGTGCTAATTTAAGAAAGATGATCAAAGAAGACTATTGCCAGTATTGTATGTTTAAACTTGAACCATTTGGTCAGGTATTTGTATGAGAAAAGGACCACAGAATAGGAACAAGAGATAGAGGCAATTCAGACATTCCTGGAAATCCTTTCACCTGTCAAAGTGAAAAAGAACCAGTAGGGTAAGACAGAACACAGCAAGCTTCAGACCCAGGCTGTAGCTCACTCATAGGAACATACAGAACCTGAAGAAATTACTGTGGGAGTCAAGTTGGGAATTTGCAAGCAGTATTTCTTCTCCTTGCAATGTCTTCAATAGTATTTTCCATACAAATGTTACCTGTGAACATCAGTTAAATGTTCATAGTACATTTTTGAGGAGAGTAAATGTCATTAATCCTGCTGAGGCTCAGTTATCACAAAGGACACAGACTCTAACACTCAATTTGAAAAGTCAGGTCTCCTAGTATGTCTTATCTAGCTATCCCTATTTTAAAGATGCAATCTCAAACCCATCTCATGTTTGCAAAATTATGCAAATGGAAAGTGTCAAGTTCAGTCAATGATATAAGTGGGACTATGATTCAAGCATCAGGTCTCAATTGCGCATATATAGCAGTTGTTACCTCTTCGTTGTACATCACCTTCTCTGGGCCACAAGCCTTTCTTGGAATTTCAGATTAATTTCTGTATCATTGCAGATGATTCTTCTTGCTGATTTTTTCTTTCTTTTTTTCTGGTAACTTAAGGAAAATACAGAAAATTATTCCCAGAACTATAACTGTATATGTCTGTATAGTTTCTATTCTGAAAAAGTGGTGGTATGATGTTAGAAAAGGTTCAAAGGGTCCATTTGAAGTAATTATAAACCAACTGTAGGCTGTGGCTTTTTATAAAAAGTTCTATAGAATGTCTGTTTTGCCAAATACAAAGCGGCCGCTGAGCTTTAGCTGGAGTAGCATTATTACACAGAAACACAAGGTTGCACAAATAAGTTAGTTACAATGCATTTCAAAGCTAACTGACAGATTATTTTACAAAATATTAACAAAAAATGACTGGCAACCGAAGCTGGATATAGAAATATACGTCCTGTTTTTAAGTCAGATGTTAACAGAAAAAGTCAGGGTTTTTTTCCCCTGATTAGGGAGATTTAGGGAGAGCTGGATATTATTTTAGTTTGCTCCTCTTGATCTGTGCTTTTTCTTCTCTGTTGTTAAATTAAAAATGCTGATGTCTGATAATACTGTATTGTTGGAGAATGTTCATTCGGATTGTTCTTTAATATCAAAGCATAACTAACTGGGTTTTATTTTTAGTTGACTGTTGGTGTCAAATTAGAATTAACATATAATGGATTTCTGCTTTTTTTTCTGACCAATGAAAGAAGGGAATATTTATATATTAATATATATATTTATATATAAATTTATTTACACACAAATTTCAGGATAATGGAAATATTAGTTCAGTCCAACTGGGAATTTTCATTTTGGCTTGATATCTTTTTCATCCTTTAACAATCAAAATTATTTATAGACAAACTAAAATCTATTTTCACACTGCAACTTCAAACTTTTCTTTTAAAATTATAGTAAATATTAAGACAACTTTGATGCTGTCCCTCAGCTCTTGCCCCACTCCAGTTTTACAGTATTTGACTTAAAATTAGGGAATAGATTTAATAAATAACAACAAAACCCAAACATCTGATAGGAAGTGTTGGCAAACATGCAGGAAAAACTTCTGAGAAAATGTACCCAGATTTTGCTCTCAGTAAGGAGAGCTAAGGAAGCTTTCTGCCCAAGACAGTAAGTTTTGACATCTACAAGATATCTCTTATCTTAACTGTGTGTCTTAAACATCCTCATTTTATTTGGTGACTTTTAGTAAATTTTAGGCAATTAAAAATAAATTGATGCTTGCCAACATCAAATTCCAAATGAGAAAAAGTTATATTTCATGTTTTAAAATATAAAATAACATAAATAGTCCCCATCCACCCAAAATAAAATTGTTAGAACTGTACAGATTTCAGTAATATTTCCTAATTTTTTGTCCTACAAAAATGAAGTCAATGAAAATTTTTCACTGATTCACTAGGAGAACGATCATGCCTGGATTGAAACGGAATGCATTAAATTCTTTATTACAAGTAAAGGAGAATGTAAAAATTTTCTTTACAGTATATAATGCTGTAGAAGTAATTTCAAGTATCATGGCAAAAATTCCTTTTCACAGTCACAGTATGGAATGAATGTACTGTTTGACTATGGAAATAGAGTGTTTCAGTTCCGTAAGTCCCAGGCAATTATAACGTGTTCTGAAAGACTAGCTTGCTTAAGCTTCTGGAACTCTTATGCAAAAATGTTTAAGGTGTAGGCTAAATCCTTAAAAATATCTAAATGACTTCAGGCTAACCCAAGCCACATATTTAGTCATTTAGGAAGGTCAAGGTATGTAGATCTCATAAAACACTCTAAAGAACCTATTTTCCAGAGCTACTTAAACTTGAATGGTGGGCTCCAATATGAACTACTTGCCTAAATTTGGATGCCTGCACATTTTCAGAAACACATCTAAACACTGGCAAAATTATCTGATACTATGGTATGCTTGGAAAATATCTTACATCAAAAGCACTGAACTGCACTCTACTCAGCTGAATCCAGGAAAGCAGATTAGCAACTCTGACCATTTTCAATGGCCCATTCAACGAAAAGAATTGCATAACATAAAAGTCTATTCTTCCAAAGCAGGAGAGCTTATTTTACAAGATTTAAGTATATGAAGTTTTTTGGGTTTTTTTTTTTGTTTGTTTTTTTTTGTTTGTTTGTTTTTTTTTTTCCTGGAGGAATATCCCTGTCATCAGGTTACAGATACACTCTTCTTCCCTCAGTCTGAATATACGTCATAGCGCACTGAAAAAACTAAGTTTAAAGATGTTTCTATATCAGAAGCCACCTGAACCAGGGCTACGCCTGGTCAACATAGGCTTCAAATCACATAGTTCTCTCCAGAGAGTAGAGCCCAACAGCGTGGTGGTACTGTTTTAAAGAGGAATTGGAAAGGTGACCTCCTAATTTTTTACTCCAAAGTAGTAATTCCTGCTAAGGAGGTGGAATAACTAGATTTAGTCCCCTTCACCAAGGTCACTTCTGCTTTGCTGTATGGTACCCTAAATGTCAAACATAAACTAATATTACTGGGCATACAATGAAAAGAGAGGTCAACCTCTACTCTTTATAAAGCCTGGGCTTGTTGTAGCCAGGTACAGACAAATTACAGGTTCAGAAAACATGAGCTTACAGGTTATGGTGAGGAAAAAGGGAGCACAGCATTTGCATATTTGCTTCCAGGACTTTCAGTGCACTTTGCAAATTCACTGACTAAATCTCCCAAATTATATATGCAGCAGAGTTTGAACTCAGCTGCCTGCATTCCCAAATAAGTGCTGTAATTATCAGTCTAGGGCACTGCTGAATCTTCACTTGAGTGGTCCAAGTTTAAGAACACCTTCTTCTCCTGTGACTTCTAGAGCTCCTTTTTTTAACTTTATAGAACCAATAAGCAGCGGAGAAATCAAACATATTACACACTCCAAACAGGCTGCAGCATATCAAAACTACACACAGATTCTTTAAGGCAAAACAAAACAGACTTGCTTAGAATGTGCAAATCATCATAGACATCGTTTAAAATTCTGTCCTGTATTTTACCGTCTTCAGGTATTATGCAATTATTAATAGAATACAGCATAAACGACTGTTAGGAGAAACCTATCACAATGCATACATATCTGAATAGTCTCAACACCACAACCCCCCTCTCCAATAAATTATTTTTTCTGAGAAATATATGGAGATTCTAGAAATAATGGGATGAATCCGAGCATGAAACATTTGTATTAAAAAGTGTTTTCTGCTGAAGTCCATTAAACTACCTAATAGATTCCTTTGGGAAACTGTAAGAACCTGAGTTTTTTCTTGAAATTAAAATAGCTAAAACAGTTGAAACACACCTTATGTAGTAGCTCTAGCAGACTGTATGAAAAATAAACTTAGTGGGACTCCTTTAGTTTCAACTTCTACTATTATAAAGTAATTTTCTCTCACGTAATTAAAAGCAATGTGCAAATATCAATGGAATTTGTTGTATTAGGGGAATATTAACTTATTTCTATCTAAACAGCATATACATATGTAGGCTGTTAAGTCAGAAAAGGTAGGGAAAACTGGGGAAAAAGCATCAAGGAAGAGTGGGAAGAAATGTGTGTATTTTATATAACAAATGGTTTTGCCATTTGTTTTGCCATACAGTTTATATGAAAGTGTTTAACCATCCTGTTAAACTTTACAAGAATTATTAGACTTTTATAACCCAGAAGATTTTTACTGATGCCAGGTCCCATTTTGCAGAAAAGCAGAGGATCCCACACTGGACTGATACAAGATAATTTGCACCCATATAAGCTTTCATCCCTATTTCTGGCATCTAGAGGAAGTAAAATATATTTTTAAAATTTAAATTTTCCATGATTCGGAAAATAAAAGTATTCTTGATATCCACAAAAAACTTACTGTTGAGGACCTGAGTAATTGACTTATATTTTTGAAGTACATCTTTTAGAAAAAGTGGGTCCCTGAATCAGCTTTCCCTTTTGTTGCTCAGTTCCATCATTGTGTCTGATTGAAGCAGATGACTTACACCTCTGTTTCTCTGTGAACAGATCATTCTTGCTTTAGCTTTTGAGGTACACTGCCTTGACTGCTAACTTGAAGGTTAGAAATAGTGTAATTTTCCTGGTGCCTTCAAGATTTTCCTTTGAAAGCCTTGGAAAGTAACAGCATTATGTAACTGAAGAGCAGATACTTAAAACCAAAGTATGGTCTATTTTGCTAAAACCTTTACAGCAGTCAGAGGTGGTTTTGAAGCTAAAATACACTTATTAACTGATTTGCATTTGACATTCCCTTCAGTCTAGATAAATATGGTGTATATTGGTGTTTGAGGACCCAGTAGATGCTCATCTGTTGTAAACGTTTATTCTCAATCAGTCAGCGTCAGCCTCAAGAAGCTGACAGCTTCTGACCCACTGTAGGGTCCTCCTCTTAACAGATTGCTGCCTTTTGATCTTCCTTCTCTGAAACAGAGCATAACACCCTCATTGCCAAGAATTAAGGAGTAGTGTTTTCCCAGCTTTAAACTAGCTGTTGGTTTTGAGTGATTTTTTCTCACTAAGGATGGCTTTTCCCCTTTTCTGCCTACCTTCTCTATAATTAGGAAAAAACCCTCCATTGCTATTCACTTTGGCAAGACAATGCCTAACGTATAATTTTGAGAGGCATATTACTTAAGGTAAAACAAACATATCTATCCTACACAAAGATTTGATAAAGAAACTTTATCATCTACACGGACCTCTAAAACAGTCTAGCCTGACAAAGAAATTGAACACATTCCACAAAGGATTTATTTTTCCCTATTAGAAATGGCATTTTGCTGAAATGAAATATTTATTGAAAATAGTGCCATACTCCATAAGGATGTATTTATATTTTTTCTCATATTTTGTTATAGTCAAAATATCTCATGCTTTTTTTAAGAAAGGATGTTTTAATTTTACAATTTTTAATAGCTCTTTATTTAAAATATTTTAATTCCATATAATAACAATCTACATGTAAAAAATGTTAGGATCACATTAAAAAAAAATCATAAATATCTTCCATTTATTACCAAATAATTTAGCAACTTTCTTTTTTCATTAGAGAAAAAAATTGGAATTGCGATTATGAAGCTTTCTAAGAAGTGAAGAATGTGACTCATAGGTTTAGCCATGTGTACTGTCAGTAATTAAACAAGACAAGTAGGAACTGGTTTTGCATTCCCTGGAAAACAACATGTGCACTAAAGTACAGTAAGATAAGTTTCTTTGTTGCAGTTTGCCCAAATGTTTAGATTGCCCATATTTTAGTAGTTGGAACATTCTCTGAAACTATTAAACTTTTACTCTGAAATTTGGATAATGTATCTGAGAAACAATTTTTTGTACATATAACTTCCCCAAACCTGATCTTCTTTTGAGGTAGTCATTCCACCATTGGAAGATAAGAGAAATATGGGATCAGGAAAGAAAAGTCTTGTTGCACTCTCCTCTTTGAATGAAAGGCTTACCTGGGTTATCAGTTTTATAAAATTGAATCTGTAGGAGTGCTGCAATACTATGTCGCCTCCCTTACAAAATTGCCATAATGTCTAAGCACTATATGTGGCTTCACCTGATGTTTCTCTACAGGGAAAAAAGCAATTAATCCAAACCCAGATTGTTTATTTTATCGTATCAGAATACCTGGATTCAGCTGTTGTTCAGTTAATTTTAATATAATGTACTCTGGAAGACATGCATAATTTTCATTGTTAGTAGTTTACAATTTATATTTATTTTTATTTGAATTACTGTGCTATAGCAGCTATCCAGTGCACCAGGCAGACACCCAGGAGGATAGCTGTACCTAGATGGGTTATTGGCACAGGACTGCATTTGTGACTGTGCTGGAGCACACTGTTCTCAGTTAAAGTTAGGCCATATGCTTTAATGTCAGCTTTACTACGGCTGCAAGATGAGAAATTATATCTCCTCTGACATAAAGTTTGGGGGGTGAGAAATGATGGTAAGCAATCCAAGATAAAGCAGGCTGATACAAAAGCAGCCTGCCAACATCTTGTTAGTAATCTATACAAGCAGAGAGGATTTATTCTAGATAAGCACTTTGCATCACAATGACTTTTGGTATTAAATTTTGAGGTTAGAGCTCATATGAATGTATGTTTGATTTTTTTTAGGAACATCACCACAAGCATGTGGATTTCAATGATCAATTTACTGTCCAGCCAAGGTCAACCTACCAGTCTTTTTTGGCGCCCTACGTGGAGCCTGAGGAATTTGAGATAAGGATAGTAATTGGGAGAGGTAATAGGCAAAACATGGACTGAACACAGCTAGAGAGCGAAGAGTGGAATGATCATGGGGAATTTCAGTTGTAACTGTGATGAAGGGACAAGAGGTGGATTGTGTGTAAATTGTCCACTTTCATTTGGTGTTGTGATGATGTTATTTTGATTTTGGTGTGGGGAACCCTTTTTGTTGATGTGAGTGAATTTTGTGAAGTTTATGAAGATTGTGGGATGAATGTGTATTTTAATGAAAATTCTTAAATATGTGATTCACAGAGGTGAGGGGTGGAACGTATTGCGTTTGTGTGGCAAGGTTTTGGTAGCAGGGGCGCTACAGGGGTGGCTTCTGTGAGAAGCTGCTAGAAGTTTCCCCCATGTTGGATAGAGCCAATGCCAGCTGGCCCCAAGATGGACCCACTGCTGGCCAAGGCCGAGCCCATCAGCGATGGTGGTAGTGCCTCTGTGGTAACGTATTTAACAAGGGGAAAAAACACGGCACAACAGCAACTGCAGTTGGAGAGAGGAGTGAGAATATGTGAGAGCAACAACTCTGCAAACACTGAGGTCAGTGAAGAAGGAGGGGGAGGAGGTGCTCCAGGCACTGAAGCAGTGTTTCCCCTGCAGCCTGTGGTGAAGAGCATGGTGAAACAGTTTGTCCCCCTGCAGCCCATCAAGGCTACCAGTGGAGCAGATATCCACCTGCAGCTCACGGACAACCCTATGCAAGAACAGGTGGATGTGCCTGAGGGAGTTTGTGACTCTGTGGAGAGAAGCCCACGCTGGTTTGCTGGCAGGACTTATGACCCCATGGGGGACCCAGGCTAGAGCAATCCATTTCTGAAGGACTGCACCCCATGGAAAGGACTCATGGTAAGGAGCCACACTGGAGCAGTTCATGAAGAACAACAGCCTATGAGAAGGACTTATGTTGGAAAAGTTCATGGAGGACTGCCTCACATGAGAGGGACCCCATGGTGGAGCAGGGGAAGATAGCGAGGAGGAAGGAGCAGCAGAGACAACATGTGATGAACTGACCGCAACCCTCATTCCCCATCCCCCTGTGCTGCTCAGGGGGAGGAGGAAGAGAAATTGGGAGTGAAGTTCAGCCCAGAAAGAAGGGAGGGTTGGGGGGAAGGTGTTTTAAGATTTGGTTTTATTTCTCAGTACCCTGCTCTGACTTTTTGATTATCAATAAATTAAATTAATTTCTCCAAGTCAAGTCAGTTTTGCCCATGACAGTAATTGCTGAGTGATATTTCCCTGTCCTTATCTCGACCCAAGAGCCTCTTGTTACTTTTGTTTCTCCCCTCTCCAGTTGAGGAGGGGAGTGATAGAGCAGTTTGGTGAGCAACTGGCATTCAGCCAAGGTCAATCCATCACAGTGGGTTTTGGCTAATATAGACTAATAGCACTGTGTAAATGTTGGGGGAATTAAACATTTGTCCTTTGTGTTTGAATTACAAACCTCATATCAAAATGTTCTGAATCTTTATTTAGTTGTTACCACAGAACAAGCAGAAAATAATGGTGATGTCTAAACTGTAACTTGTTCCACGGAGTTGATTCATTTCTTAAACAGAGAACTGATCTTTTAATTTTGAGGATTAAGGATCTTCTGCAATAACATTTCAATACTTAAAAAAATAGTTTTAATGTGTCTATTATTATTGTTATCTGCTTCAGGTTTGTAAGTTGAAAATCCCCAATAATATACTTTTTAAAAAAATCATTAACTGATCTGTACGGTTCAGGTTATTTTCTTGACCAATGACGTATAGGTTGCATTCCAAATAATTTTCCAAATTTCTTTACTGTTGTGGTGTTGTGGAGGTATTTCTACCTCTGTAATTCTGTGATTCTGTGATTCTGTGACAACTATTGTAAATTAATTCTCATATTCCAAGGGAATGATTTTTCTTTATTAATCTCCAAGATGTCCTAGAGGTCTAAGTTTGAAACAGAACTTCCAGAGTACCCTCCTGATACACAGGTCCTGAACTTAAATCCAGATATCACCAGTCTGTTAAATATTTATGAATATTCTAGCTCTATCTTTTCTTGTCTTTAGATAACTACTCAGGCATAAATTAAAATGCTGAAGTTCTGAAATACAACAGCTTAGCTGAGGAAAGAAACGAATACTAATCTGTTCCTGCAAAGAGCTGACAGCTCACTGAAGACTGCTGAGAAACATCCATTTTCATAGGTATGTAAAAAATTCAGGTGCAACTCCAGAGGTGTTCATTGGCAGCTTGCTCAGTCAGGTACAAATGAATCAAGTTTTTTTTTTATTGAAGTAACCGTCAATACCTAGAAAACAGAGCTTCTGTGTCCTCAAATAGCTACTAATTGTTTTGCGCTATACCACCAATTTTGAAACTTGTTGACCAACATCCACATTAGAAAAAAGTGGCACTTGGACACTTTCCTGTTCCTGTTGACGGGAACCATAAAACAAATTGTATGTTGGTATAAACTGCAAAGTTGTACGATTAGGAACATGTTTCTTTCACAGACTTAAGAGAACTTCCTATACTGATTTTCATACAACAAGCAAACCAATATGCATATGTATAGGGAATAAAAACATGTTTAGCAGGGCAATTATGAGTGCTCATAGTACACCCCAACTCCCTTGGAATGACTTGGAGGAAGAAATTTTCAGTTTTTCTTTACATCTTGTAAGGGACATTTCTTTCAGTAACAGCTGTGATCCAAAGTACTGAAACCTAACTTAATGTTCCAGCGGTCTTTGTTGGCTTAGAGCATCACAACCCTTTATAAATTACTCCACAGGAGAAAAAGATGCAGGCGTTCTCTAAAGATTCATCTATAACTTTGGCAGGAGAAGAACTTCCAGCTCATCAGAGCTAACTCTGGAACAATCACAGTCTAAAATCCAGAAAAACAGAACTCTACAAGTTTTGTTACCTTTTCTACTTCATTTACATAATAATTTTGGCAGATTGACTAATATTCTAATCTGATCTTTCAGTCACATAGTACATTCTTCTTAAAAAATATGTACTCAGTCTCTACATTGCCATTTCAATTAAGTTTAATCTTTAGTGTTAGTGCTATTAAAAATACAATTTTTGCTGAAAATATGAAACTGAAAAATACCTTAATTTTTGAAAATACCATATATTAAGTCCTAGAAAAATATTAACAATTCTCGTTTTAGAATTTCTGTTGAAAAACAAATATTGGAAGCATTTTACCAAGACAAATTTATTACTGAAAACATAGAATCACAGAATCATTGAGGTTGGAAGGTATCTTGAAACTTAATAATTTGATGATTCATGTCTCCATTAACAAAGCAGGATTAATTACAAAATCAGATTGGTTCGTCCCTGGGCTTTCTCCCGTGGGGTTTGACAACTGCAAGGATGAAAACTGCAAAACCTCTCCGGGCAAATATATCTGACATGTGACTATTCTCACAGGGAAAACGTTTATCCATCTGGAGCCACTCTCTTTTAACCTCCCCGTAGCTGCTGGAGGGCTGCTGTTATGTCTTCCCAAAGCCATCTTTTCTTCAGGCTGAACAAGCTCCAGCCCCTGCCCAGATTGGGGGCCCTCTACTATCCTATTTTGTCAATGTTT
The DNA here is from genome assembly GCA_013398815.1 of Ibidorhyncha struthersii. Taxonomy (NCBI): domain Eukaryota; kingdom Metazoa; phylum Chordata; class Aves; order Charadriiformes; family Charadriidae; genus Ibidorhyncha; species Ibidorhyncha struthersii. The sequence continues at coordinate 582,694 of VZSZ01002168.1, forward strand.
TTCCTGTGCTGGGGGACTCAAAACTGAACATGGTATGCTACGTGGAGTCTCATGAGTACTAAGTAAAGGTGATAATGACTCCCCTTGATCTACTGGCTATGCAAGGCTGCCATTGGTTATCTCATCCCTGCCTGGTTCTTCTTTTTTTGTTACTAGCAGATCCCACTGTGCATCACCATGATATTGTACCAGGAAGACACCCCTGACGCACACCAGAAATCTTGATTGCTTGCATCCTGCTGCTTTGCCATTTCACCAAAGGCTGAAAGGCATTTTCAGAGGCTAAAGTCCTTCTGGAGAACTAGAGCATGTGATCCAGACTCCCACTTTCAAAAATTCCTTTCACTTTCCTGCCCTCTTTCTCAGCTGTTTACTGTTTCTATTTTTAGGCGTTAACTGCCTTGTTTACTGTTACCATCAAAATTCTCAAAATTATTTCATAGAAATACCCGGACTTCATATTTTCATTCAAAGTTTAGTTCAACCAATCCTCCCTATAAAATGTGGGTAATAGTAAACTCTTCTTTCATTAACATTTTTACCGTGTGACCCATTTGAGTGGTCATGTAGGAATATAATGGAGAGATACTAATCCCCCTGTACTTTTGTTAGACTGTTTGGGTCTAGCTTTAAAGAGACATATTTTTCTTCCCTTTTCTCTCTCTTGTGAAAGCTTCCTACTGCCTTTCCTGCTGCTGCTCAATCCCTACCTAAGTGGGAAGGGGAGTGGAGAACCGAATCGGTGTGGAGTCTCTTTGGTTGCTCCTGCTTCTGCTTTGCAGCTCTGCTGCAACGGGAGAATCCGAGGTCGGATCCTTCCTTGCTGACTCTCCTGTCAGAGCTCATGAAGCTTAATCAGGCAGCCACTACGGTAGGTTAATATTGTGAGTTAGGTGGCTGTTAGAAAGCTGTGGATGTATTATAGTTGTGGCAATGTGCTGAGGTTTGCAAGCAGACCCTGGAATCAGCGAGAGGAGGTTTCCATTTTTGAACTTTCAAAGCCCTGTTTCAGAAAAAGGAGAAAAATTCTTTTGTCAGAATAGTAAACCAAACAAATTTGGAGGTGAAGAAACATTTTAAAAGGTCAATTAACTGTTTAACCTAGATGGGCTTGATTTTCTAAACAAAAATGTTGATGCTTTTTACAGATTATGCAGGTACCCAGTAAAACACACCCAACAGTACCTGTAAATTCACACCCACCCATACACATATATACACACAATAATGGTAAAGGAAATAAAAAGTTGCACTACACTGAATCAGTATCTTGATCTCCCTGTCCTAATCTGTATGCCTTTCACTTTCAAGTATCTTCTTATTCCTGATACTGTTCTGCTTTAAATAGTAATGAGGAAAAAGAAAGACAGTATGATCCTCTGCAACCTGATTAGAGGGATTTCAGTTACTGACCCATACTTTTGGTAATAGCGTCATATACTTTGACTACAAGATCCTTTGCTGTTAATTCTGTATACCACTGCTTTCAAACATAAATATCAGGTGCTAGATGCAATATTATAGCTGGCTATATTCTTTTAACTCTGGACGTTACTTGATCAAAAATAACCTGGTGAGAAATAAATTTAAAGACATGCCTTGCTGGATAAGCGGAAACTAATCAGGAACTTTAAAGAAGTGATATTTTAAAAATTGTCTGGCTTATGTTTTTTGGTGACTTTTGCTGAAACCTCATGCATGTCTAGTCATGTAATCACTTGAGAACCTGGAATGAAATAAAAAAAAGTGTTCAGAATTGATATATCTCCTGCAAACTCTGCTCCTGGGCAGAACAAATTCACTAGAGATGAGAAACCTCAGAGTTGATCATTGAGGCCAATTAAATGAATTACTGTAGAAGAGCAGAAGATAATTCATGAGTGACATGTAATCTATTCTAATTTAATTGCACAAAAACTTAATGTGGGTACTTTCAGTGTCTGTAGTGTATTGTGTGATATAAGTATCACACTTCTAAAAAAGATTTTCTGTGGACCTGCCATCAGTTTAGTGTTTTGTTATAGATGTATAATATATAGCTCTCCATCAGAAATGATGTTAGAGAAGCCCCACGGAGATAAATGTCATTGTGTCATCTTTATATTTTGTACAGGGAGACAAAGGGTCCTTCTGACCTGTGGGCATAAATCGTAATTTATTATGAAGGGTGCTCTTTTACCACAGATAAATCTGTTAGCTTCTGACGGTTTAAGAGGCTATGTCACAGGCAGAGAGCAAAGTTGTTTGTATTTTAATTCCTTTTCACTGAACTATCTTACAGCACGCCAGATCTTGAAAAAATAAAATGGCAACAGTGTAAGATGGACATGCAGAATTGACAGAATGAATGTCTAGACAGATCTTTTACCTTGTTACCAAATTGAGGTTTGGTTTGTGTACGTCTGCTCAGTTAAGTGGGACATAAGGTACTACTTATTGTTGATGTGCCAGTTGCTTGACCTAGATAGCAAGTAAGAGCAGGAAAAGAACATTTTTTTCATATGCTGCTTTATTTTTGTCTTCATTATTGGAAATGGGTAAGTAGTCTTTGACTTTTTCTATTATCTCTGTCTCACAGTACCTTAAAAAAGTCAGCATGTGTTATGTTGTAGAGGAAGGGAAATATAATGCAGCGAGTATAGGCACAGTAAGGCTCTGCTTTCTCTTATGTTGCCCCTTGTTCAGCATAAAACTACATTTTTTTCCATCTTTGTTCAATCTGCCCCTTTTTATACTATGGTTAAACATACATTAATCCTGAATGACAAGGAATCTATAATTAATGTGTCTCAGGTGAAAGTCATCACTGAGGTCTCTGTCATTTTCTCTTTTATGAATCTTCATAAACCACTTAAGATGTCTGCCTTAATATCCTTTAAAATGTTATTCAGAATTGTCTTACATCTCCTCCAAATTGTTAGATGCAGATGATGTGTTTGTCTCTCTGGATTATGAGTATGTTTAGCTGTGACCGTAACTACAGACAAAAAATATACTGACCTAGATACAGACACAGAAATGAAAAGTTTTTGCTCACCTTGCACAAAATCTTGGTGAGATTTCCTTTGACAGAGTTCCTCATTTAATTATTTAATGTCACCATTTCTCCTCCTACTGAATATGCTCTATAAAGTGTTAGGTCATGAATATCTTGAGAAACTCAGAAATATAAAAAGATATAAAGGGAATAAAAAATAAAAATTCTTATTTTATTTTCAAGACAAATGAAAATTACAAATACAATTTCTCTCCTTACACTTCATTTGTGAACTGTACTACAAAACCAATAAAGAATAATACTTTTCAAATCCTATTTTGAAACAGACTGTTCTACTGTGTGAAGTTCTCATCACATAAAAGCTGTTTGGAAACCTGCTGATTTCACCTTCAAATATAATGTGACTTTACAATATAGAAAAAAAGCCATGGTCATCCATGCAAAGTTGTTATTTACAAATTCTGAAGGCAGAAATCTAGCAAATTGTTTGTCACAGTCACAGAAATCACTGACTTGAAAAACACAAAAGCGTTATATGTCATGTTCACACCGCAATGCCACCACTAAAAGTAGAACTGAGAACATAATCTGAACATGGAAAGGGTGCAACCTGTTTTTATGCAGTTAATCAAATATATCCTGCCATTAACATAAAAACAATACAGTGCTCTTGACTGTGACCGTAAGTTAAAGACAAAAAGGAGACAAATAAACTGCAAGTTCTCCTTTTATTTTTTTTTCAACTACTTTAAGATGCAGATTATATTAAGTATGAATTCTAAAAGAAATTATACTTATCTGCTGACATTTCCCCCACAAGTATCCAGCTGTACAGGAGTTTCATATCATGATACTGAAAGCCCACACAATTGAAAAAAAGTAAGATAAAGGAAGAGAAGAATTTTGGTTGAAGAGGAAAAGATAAAAATAGCATTATTTTAACTAATATTAGCACTCAATTAAAAGGAAAACATTTAACAAATCCATCTGGCCTTCTGAATGCTTAAAGTTTATCGAATAGCCTTTCCTACAGCTACAGTATTAGTATGTGAAAAAATTATTATTCACTAGTAGTGACCATCGTATAGCACCTGATTAGTTTCTTTAGAAGGAGAATCACCTCTCAGTGTTTGATCGTGACGTACTGGCTTACTACAGAAAAGAAAATATTTTGCTTGATAATGTGGCTGAGGATTTGAGGACTGGTGATTATCTTTCTACATTTGTTTGTAGAAACTCTGAAGCTCTAGAATATACTAGGACCACAAGAAACCTATTGATGCTTCTACCTTGACTATGCAAGAGCATTATGCTGCAAAACAGAGTCACCAAAGAACTGAGCTGCATGGGTTTGATGCAGGATCAAGGAGGAAATGAGCTGAGAGTCAAAAAAGTGACCAAGCAAAATTAGTAGTATTTTACCCCAATGACATGTGCATACTTAGTTTTTTGCAGATGTATAAGCAAAGTCTTAGTTGTCTTTTTACAGCATCAGCAGCAAAGAAAATCATGTTTCAACTGCTGTACTATTAGAGGTTTTGACGGCTGACATTCTGAATCCTGAAAGACTTCCATTCCACTTTAAGACTTCAGGATGACTTAATAGAGTCAAAAGTTAGGGAGAAGAAACAACAACAGTTCAAACCTGCTTTGGTGCTGCCAGTCTCCTGTCCAGGCTGGCTGGACAGAGCAGCCTTTCCATCAGACACTGTGAGGAGTCTGCACAGCCTCCTGGACTGACAGCATGGGGTGCAGCTTGTAGGGACCCACACCCTGAGATGTGTAACTGGCACAGCGGCGTGGTTTCTCACTGGTGTGAGCGTTAGCAGATCGCAGGTACTGGCACAGGTATGTGTAAAGCTGGAGCACCCACACCTCCAACCTTCTTGCACACGCCTCCAGGAGTGTGCAGTACTACAAGCTACAAAGGTAAATGATACTAGCAAAATCAGAATTGGTTTACCAGTGACATAACAATGGTAGAATAGGACACCACTTGCCATAAGAAGTATCAGGAATAAAATCCGTTCAGCCAAATTTAGTAATTCTTTACAATTTTATCTCAGTATCTTTCCTTGAAAACACAACAGAAATGTTTTCAACAAATTAGCAAAACATTTAAGCAACTGCTTACAAGCACTATAGAAGCAACGCTGTAACTTGTTCTGAATTATTTTGTTTGTATTTCTTTTCTCATTTTATAATTATGTATATTGATATTTTCTTTATTTCCTAATAAATTTATTTTTTCTATTTAAGGAATCCAGAAAGGTAAAAAGGTAAAAGTCAAAAAAATAATGATATTGTAATATAAAATCAGATAAATTTCACTCACAATATTTTTACAACTATGCAAAAGTGCTTTTGTTTCTTTTAAATATTTTTATTACAGAAACCTACTTGCAAGCAAACTATAAAGGAAAACAATGGTTTCAAGATTACATACTGTACATAGTGTTCTTGTATGTTTTGTGGATCAATATTTTCTCCTTTCCTCTTCTTTTTGAAATGCAAGGGTTGCAGCTGAAATCATCTTCTGACAAGCAAATCTTTCTGTATTATTCTTACAGGAACACACTTTTATGGGATTTCTGTGGGTTTTTTTGATTTTTGTTTCCAGACAATGAAACCATCGTAACTGAAAGATCAACGTTTCAGGTGTGACCTCAACACGTCTAGAACATTTTTGTGACAGAAAAAAACCTTTGTTGTTGCTGTTGTTATTAGTATCTGTACAGCAAATAATACATTTTTCATCATAAAAGGTTGTTAACCTAATACGATTGTTTCAAATACGTTTCCCTGAAATGAGCACTGCTTTTGTACTCACAGTAAACTGAGTAGATAGACATTAGCTGTATTTTCATATGTTGTAGATTATGCCTGTCTTCCATATGAAAAAAAAAAAATAAAAGGAAAAATTACACGAATCAAAAGGGAACTAAAATCTCTCTAAATGAAAATGGGATATATACTGTAAAATAGTTATTTTCATCAATTGACTTTTTGGTTCACTGAGCTGTATGAAGGTAAGTATGTGCACTAACTCAGACTCTTGGAATAGACTTTTATTACTTAACTGTATGTACATTAGCAGATGCATGATTAGTGAGGAAGTCCATATCATTGATTAGATTGGCCAGCCTATGATTCAGCTAATCCAGGTTCAGATTTTTGCTGTGTGATGGGTTTTAAAAGCAATAGCTTCCTAAAAATACAGATAGAAGATGAATGGGATTTTTGAAAGCACCACAGTGTTTAAGTGCCTTTGAAATCAATAAATAGTAGTAGTGAGGATCCAAAAATGCACTTAGGCATCTGAAGTACAAGATGGTCATCCGAGACCCAGAGGGTGATTTAAAAGCTTTTAAGTACTGAGAGTCAGAAGGTATTTTAAGTTTGCACCTGTCTGGCTGAAGGGAAGGCCCAGGAGATACTGCTGCTACTTTGGCAGAGGAGTGCCTTGAGGGTGCCTTCATTCCCCGTGGTAAAACTAGGCTGCTGTACGGTCGGGACTCTTATGGAGGGAGACAGGAGGACATGTGACTATGAAATTCCATGTTTTGACTAATCTGGAAGAAGGACCAAAGATTGGCCTCTCATTTGGAGACTATTTCTGTTTTTATCCAATGTTCCACACAAAATCTGGATAGTGTCCAGGTCACAATGTGCCTTGCACTCGCTAGCACTATAGTCTAGTAGTTTGGATATGCTCCTGCAGAGCAACAAGGCTAACTTGAAAATAAGTAAGTCCAGAGTTGCTGATTATTGTGACCATAGGAAAAGTGCATATAAGCACTCTCTTCCTCTCCTGCTCCCTGTCCTCTTAACAAAAACAAACAAACAAACACAACCAGGCAGCTATTCAGTTATCTCTAACCTAATAGACACTTCAGGCTTACGCATCTTCAGTTCACTGTGCTGGTATGTGTGGTATATGTGTTGGTATGTGTGGTATATGTAAGATTTCCCTTCACTGGACAGAGAAGCTGTATGCCTTACCCGCTGCCCTCTTTCAAAATCTTGCCACACATGACATTGTGCTCCTGTAAACCCATTTGTCCTATTTTACATTTTTGTGTACCTAAACATTTCTAAGAGGTTTACTTTTCCTGCATCTGACCTTTTCTATTTGTTTGATATAATAATATCTCCCAACCTCTTTTGGGTATTTTTGAGGATGATAACTTTAATGATTGTGAGGTGATTACATTTTTCTGTAACAAGAACAGTATAAATACCACATATAGATTTCCCAGTATTACATTTCAAGAAAAGACAAGCTCATTCCAGATAATTGCAGTGCAGATAATCTGGGTCACCACAAGTAGAACTGCTGAACTGAACAGTATTTTATCATTTTGTCATGAAATTTTCTGGACCATGTCCCCACTTGGGCTTTCTATGTCCTTTCATGAATTATGGGGCAGATGCACAGTTGTTGGGCTAGAGATAGTGCTTTTCGTAGTACAGTAAAGGTCAAAATGAGCAAATTGAAAGAGTATGTTTCTAACAAATATCTCCTTCCAGCATAAATAAAGCTTAGTCCCTCAGCATGGAATAACAAACTGGCAAAACTTCAACCTTTAAAAAGAAAGAAAAAGTCAGTCACATGAAAATTATTTTCTATAGTTATAAAAAAGGACTATCCAAAACCAAAAGATGAATTATTTGAATTTGGAGAAATATATGCCACATTAATGCTAAAATTCTGGAAGGAATTCCAGTTTTCTGATCTCTTTAGCATTATATAGAGTTCTAGTTGCTACATCTCCATAAATATATAGGACGTATTTTAAAAAAAATCCAGATAGAGATGACAATGATGTTGAAATTTACAGAATGTCTTCCAGTCAAGGATATAGATTAGGATGGTTTGGTATGGAGGAGAGATAAACGAGGAGGAATGGAGTGGGGAAGTTCAATAGAGAGTTCAGCATTGTTCATTATGCAAAAGCTAGTGGTAGCCTAAATTAACAAGATTAAAATTAATAAAAAAGAATAATCTAAATCATCGAGAATAAAATGAAAATGGAAGCACTCTGTTCTCATACACAGAACTCATAGTCTTTCGTTAAACTCTTACCACTGTTTTCCTTTTTATATCTTTCCTTTTGTCTCGGTTCAGTAACACTGAGTTTCATATCTGCATGAGTGACAGAAGGGAATTTTACCCCCTGTTTGTCCCTTAAAATCTCCTCTGTATCTTTGCCTCTGCAGGCAAAGAGATTCTCCTAGTTATTGGCAGGACTGGTTTTCTTTGAAAACAGTGCAAATTAGATAATAAAGCATGTAAAATATACATTCTTATATAGTACTCCATCAAAGTATTGTAGATGAATGTGTGTGTACATATATATAGGTAAATTATATACTGCATTATATATAGAAAGCATATATATAACACATATGCAATAAATTCAAAAAGGGTAAAACATAATGCTCAAACATTGGTGGCTATTAAAGAAAAAAAGCTAGATATAGAGCTGGCAGATCTTTAAGGACACTCTCCATAGAGCGCAAGAGCTCTCGATCCCCAGGTGTAAGAAATTAGGAAAGGAGGGCAAGAGACTGGCATGGCTGTGTTGAGACCTGCTGGTCAAAGTAAAGGGCAAGAAAGAGATGCACAGGCAGTGGAAACAGGGACAGGTATCCTGGGAAGAGTACAGGGACACTGACCGGTTGTATAGGGATGGGGTCAGGAAGGCCAAGGTGAGGTTGGAGCTGAACTTGGAAAGGGTCATAAAGAATAATAAGAAAGGCTTCTACAGGTATGTCAGGCAGAAAAGGAAGGTCAAAGAAAGCGTACTCCCGCTGATGAGCAAGACTGGCAAAGTGGTAACAACAGATGAGGAGAAGGCTGAGGTACTCAACAACCCTTTTGCCTCAGTCTGTACTGACAACCTCTCTCCCCACACCTCTTGAGTGGATGGACCGCAAGGCAAGGACTGGGGGAGCAAAGTCCCTCCCACTGTGAGAGAAGATCAGGTTTGTGACCACCTGAAAAACCTGAACATACAGAAGTCTAGGGGACCTGACAAGGTGCATCGCAGAGTCCTGAGGGAATTGGCTGATGTAGTTGCCAAGCGGCTCTCCATGATATTTGAAAAATCATGGCAGTCAGGTGAAGTCCCTGGTGACTGGAAAAAGGGGAGCATTGCGCCCATTTTTAAAAAGGCTAAGAAGAACCACCCTGGAAACTACCAACCTGTCAGCCTTACCTCTGTGCCTGGGAAGATCATGGAACAGATCCTCCTAGAAGCTATGCTAAGGCATGGAGGACAGGGAGGTGATTCAAGACAGCCAGCATAGCTGGCAAGGCAAGCTTGACAAAAGGCAAGTCCTGCCTGACCAGCCTAGTGGCTTTCTATGATGGAGTGACTACACCAGTGAACAAGGGAAGAGCTATGGAGGTCGTCTATCTGGAATTCTGTAGGGCCTTTGAAACGGTCCCCCACAACATCCTGTTCTCTAAATTGGATAGATACACATTTGATAAGTGGACTGTTCAGTGGATGAGGAATTGGTTGGATGGTCACATCCTGAGGGAAGTGGTCAGAAGTTCAATGTCCAGATGGAGATCAGTGATAAGCGGTGTCCCTCAGTACTGGGACTAGTACTGTTGAATATCTTCATCAATTACATAGACAGTGGGATCGAGTGCACCCTCAGCAAGTTTGTAGATGACACCAAGCTGAGTGGTGCGGTTGACATGCCTGAGGGATGGGATGCCATCTAGAGGGACCTGAATAGGCTCAAGAAGTGGGCCCATGTGAACCTCCTGAGGTTCAACAAGGCCAAGTGCACGGTCCTGCACATGGATCAGGGCAACCCCCAGTATCAATACAGGCTGGAGGATGAAAGCACTGAGAGAAGCCCTGCCAAGAAGGACTTGCGGTTACTGGTGGATGAAAAGCTGGATATAGGCCAACAATGTGTGCTTGCAGCCCAGAAAGCTATCCATATCCTGGGCTGCATCAAAAGAAGCGTGACCAGCAGGTTGAGAGAGGTGATTCTGCCCCTCTATTCTGCTCTAGTGGGACCCCACCTGGAGTACTGCATCCAACTCTGGGGCCCTCAGCATAGGAAACACATGGACGTGTTAGAACGAGTCCAGAGGAGGGCCATGAAGATGACCAGAGAGCTGGAGCACCTGTCCTATGAAGACAGGCTGAGAGAGTTGGGGTTGTTCAGCCTGGAGAAGAGAAGGCTCTGGGGAGACCTTATTGCAACCTTTCAAGTACTTAAGGGTGCCTACAGGAAAGATGGGGACAAACTTTTTAGTGGGGTCTGTTGTGATAGGACAAGGGGTAATGGCTTTAAACTAAAAGAGGGAAGATTTAGACTAGACAGAAGGAAGAAATATTTTATGATGAGGGTGGTGAAATACTGAAACAGGTTGCCCAGAGAGGTGATAGATACCTCATCCCTGGAAACCTTCAAAGTCAGGTTGGACAGGGCTCTGAGCAACCTGATCTAGATGATGTTCCTGCTCATTGCAGGGAGGTTGGACTAGATGACCTTTAAAGGTCCCTTCCAACCCAAACTATTCCATGATTCTATGATATTCTTTCTAGCCTTGGAAGCTATTAACCTGCCGACTACCACAGGCTAGTAGAGTATGCCAGCGAAAGATCATCCTATACTGCTCTTACTCATTCTTCTTTCTCTAAAATCCATCTACTGGCCACTGTCAAAACAGGAAAAAACTGGCTTGATGATCAGGCCTAAAGAGTTGTGGTGAACAGAGTTAAATCTAGTTTGTGGCTGGTCACAAGTGGTAATCCCCAGGGCTCACTACTGGGACCAGTTCTGCTTAATATCTTTATCAACAACCTGGACAAGGGAATCAAGTGCACTCTCAGTAAGCTTGCAGATGACACCAAGTTGGGCCGGAGTGTTGATCTGCTTAAGAGCAGAAAGGGTCTGCAAAGGGATCTGGACAAGGCAGATCAATGGGCCGAGGCTAATGGTATGAGATTCAACAAAGCCAAGTGTCTGGTCCTGCACTTGGGTCACAACAATCCCATGCTACAGGCTTGGGGAAAGGACCTGGGGGTGATGGTCAATAGGCAGCTGAATATGAGCCGGCCATGTGCCCAGGTGGCCCAGCATCCTGGCTTGTATCAGAAACAGAGAGGTCAGAAGGACAAAGTGAGTGGTATTTCCTTTGTATGTGGCACTGGTGAGGCCGCACCTCAAATACTGTGCTCAGTTTTGGGCCCCTCACTAAAAGAAAGACATTGAGGTGCTGGAGCATGTCCAAAGAAGGGCGACAAAGCTGGTGAAGGGTCTAGAGCGTAAGTCTTATGAGAAGAAACTGAGGGAACTGGGGTTGTTTAGCCTGTCAAAAAGGAGGCTGAGGGGAACATTGGAACAGGCTGCCTGGGGGAGTGGTTAAGTCACCACCCCTGGAGGTATTTAAAAGATGAGTAGATGTGGTGCTTAGGGATGTGGTTTAGTGGTGGACTTGGCAGTACTAGGTTAACAGTTGGACTCGATGGTCTTAAGGGTCTTTTCTAACCTAAATGATTCTATGATTCCATACTGTGTTTTGAGTTGTTAACTCTTTTTGAATCAAGTCAGTAAAAGACTAGGTTATTGTCCCTGTATTTTAATTAAACTGAAGGAATACAAATATATTGTGCTAAAATTCTCTGATTAAACCATGATTTGCTTTGTTGGAAAAACTGAAGTCCTGAATGTAACATTTTAATAGTCATAAAAGGGGAAAGAGAAACAGATTTACTACAAAATGAAGAAGGTTTTTGCCCGCTGTTTTTTCAAGTTTAAATTTTCAGGGAAGAGCAGATTGTTTAAAACATCTTACATAGTTTAAAGCAGTGCTTTCCATTTAAAACTTTGTGTGTGTGTATTTTCAATAACCCCTAGCTTGGTGCCTTTGAAATTCTCAACATATTGATTATAGTTGTGTATCTTAGGGTTAAAAGATAAAAAAAATTAAACAAACAACCCCCCTTTGATATCTCTTTTAGTTGAGGTTAAAAAAAAATTGGTAGAGCAACCTACGTAACAGAATTCTTATTATGTGAAATGTGTCTAAAAGAAATGTGTTCATCACAGAAACATCTACATTTCTGGGCAAATGCTCAGTTCTCAAAAAGAAATGCAGGGTTACCCAGACAAGACCACATAAATAAGCAAACCTGCATAACCAATATCACAAATATTTGTTTAGAAACTCTGGAGAAAGATATAAGAGCTCACATTTGCTTCACAAGAGGTCATTATTCTGCATTATGTGTAGATGTAGTCACTTTAGAAAGGAATGAAGAACTGATCTAAAAGCCAAGCGTGCTATTGATCGTTCCGTGACAAAACAATGTTTCTCATCACAGCAAATTTTGTCTTGATGTAGGCTGTGCTAATGATGCACAAAAAACCACACACGTCATGGACAAGCTAAAGATTTGCTGATTTCTCATAAGCTCACTTATGTTGTAAGACATAAATTTGACACTAGAGCTCGAGTCAATACTATATGAAAAAAATACCATGGGCATTTGAAACACATCTCTTCCTATAATGTCTGTGGTATATCCATTAAAGCAGCTAGGATCAGACTCAGAGTCAGCATACTTCAGCTTCCTTCTTACAGTATGAGCATCCAGCTCACTGGTTCCCAACTTAACTTTTAAGCTGGAGAATAGCTTCCTCCAGCCTAATTGACCCAAAAGGTTATTATTATACAGTGACTACTAGGTTGGTAGATGAGTCTGAAGTCATTTTCACTTCAAAGCCAGCAGTTATGGTGCGAGTAAAGAACACCATAAAAACTACTAAAGCATTCTCAGAAGAAGAAGGATGAATGAAGAGAGATTTTGCAGAGAATGAAATTTCCTTCCTGTAGAATTCTTTCTTTCAGGAACTAGACTTCATAGTATCTAATTTCAGTGATATTATTGAACTGTTTCAGCTTTGAATTTGCAGTTGTGGTTTCCATTGTCTCTGTCAGGGGATGGTACAACAAAACACTATGTCTTATAAATACTACACACACTTCGTCTTTTAGCATCGCTTTCTATTTCTTCCTGAATTAAAGCACTATTTGTGTAAAAGAAATAAAATTCAGCAGTGTAATAGAATCAAACTGACCCTACTTCACAAAGCAGCTCTGTTTTCCATATTTTTGCAAAGTTTTATGACCACAGATTAATAAGAAATTGCTTTATTTATTTACTACAATAATATTCAGTAGAGCTGTTATGTAAGTAAAAACTAATTTCCCCCAAACTACAAATATTTTTTTCTTATTGGTATAATCATGCTTTTGTGTTCATGATGCTCAGTTTTTCAGTCTCAGGATGCACCAGACATGACGCAGCTGACTGATTTCATCACAGAAAAATGAGATGAAGGACAGGGAAGGAAATAAGGAAAATGGAAATTCTTGAGATTTTATTTTTAGTAAGCATTACTCAAATAACATCATTATAAATTCTTGAATAACTTAAGAATATTTCTGGATAATGTTGCAAAAATCTGCTAAGTAATACAGTGAACAATGAATTAATTATGCACTGATAGACTCTTTTGGGTAGTGCTCAGCATAGCACTCTGACAGAACATCAGTGATTATCAGTGACTACACTGTAGTTTATTACAGAGGTTTCCATTACCCTTACTAGGTGGTTGTTGCCAGAAGTATGGAACATATTATATTTGTTTACACCTTCCAGATTCCCCGTGAAGTAGCTTTCAAGCAAACAATACACAAAAAATACTGTGCTTGGGCTTTTTTAACACCACTTTGTAGATTTTCTTTTATGAAACCAAAAGGGTTTCCAGAAAGCATGAAAAATCTGTTACACTTACTGAACTTCTAGGAGGTTGATTTTTTTTTTCCCCAAAGTACTCTGATCTCATAAATCTCCTGTGTCTATTCCTGTGAAGATCCTGTCCCTTTCTATGAATTTGGATTGTCCATAATCATGGGGCTAAAGCGTTGTGATCTTTTTTTATTTATTTTTAGGAGACCAGATCCCACCACTCAGGTATATCACAGAAGTAAGGTGATGCTTTGTGACATACTCAGTAATATGATTTTGTCGATACTGATAAAAGGCCACAGGCTTAATACTGACCTAGCATTACAGGGTCTCAGGACCAGTTGGGTCTTCCCTTGGCTCAAGGTGATTTTAGCTGGTTTAACTTGGCAGGTGGCTTAGTGACCAGTGCCTCAGATATTTCGGGAGAAGTTCTGTGCATACCTACTCCCACCAAAAACTTGAGATGCTGATAACTTGCTGTGACCTCCCACCACCTCCCCGTCTGAGGAAGACTGGTGCTATCAACCTTAGGACCCAGAAAGACAGTGGAGGGGTGAGTATAGTGCCAGAGGAAAAGGGCAAATATTAGCAGGTCTTTTTGTACAGCAATTTTAAAGATACTGAGGCTTTTCTGTATGAATTTAGACTACGAGTGCTGATATGTTTGCTTTATTTTGATAAGACATTTAAGATTTTAATCAGGTTAACAACAAAATTTTTGCTCCATGTGTTTGGTGTATTTTCAGAATGGCTTATTTTCTGTAAATGTCTTTTGTGATTAAGAAAGGAAGCATTCACCTCTCCTAAAAGAGTTAAATAGACACCCGAATACCTGCAGGTGGATTATCTGGGTGGTCACTTAACCTGAGCTTCTCTTTCCCAGTGCCCCAGCTGCTGGCCCAGCAGAGGTGTCCTCTACAGTCCACGACTTCTATCCGACAGCTTTCCTTGCTTACAGTGCACCTCCTTACAACCTAATTTACATAGGTTTTGTTTGATTTCTTTTTTTGCTTTGTCCTGATAGTGCTTTTTACTGAGGTTAACCACGATGACTGTGTAGAGAGAATTTAGGAAGACTAAGCCTCTAATTTAGGCAAATAACTACAATAGTGGCTGTGAATACCCTCTCTCTACTCCTATTGTATGCACAAGCATGTTAGAGGAAAAACTTGAAAATCTTGTATTAGGTATAACAATTTTGAACTTCACCTCTAACATGGTTAACATGCTGAATGCTAGAATGGAAAACTAGATTGCGATAACATAGCTACAAGACTACTCTGCTAATGATAAGTTGTCTGAGGGAAAGTAGAAATTCCTGGTGCTAGACAGCATGGTAGTTTAGCAGTACTCCTGAAACAGCAAAATGATGGGACGAGCCTATTCCATTGAGTCTGATAGAAGAACATGAATTATAAATCACACTGTATTAGACACTTGTTGATTGATAACTCAATCGTATAAGAATAGTATTTACAGTTTACCAGTGGTCAGAAGGTTGTAAATGGTTTTATTCTCTTCAGTGACCGTAAAATGGTCAAAATTTATTTACAGCTAATCCAAGGAAGGAATAAATAGGAGTCTGTCTATTCTAAGCAAATGCTATTTATTTATTTATTTAAACTCAGCTGGAAAAGTGTGAGTGTTCTTTACGCAAGAAACACATTTACCAAATTTTTTTTTTTTTTTTTATAATTTTTCATTTTTTTCATTAAGGATTTGAATTTCAAAGGACTATTGAAATGGGGGAAACCAGAGTCACAGTCATATACGTTCTTCTGTCTGTTTTCAGAAAGAAATAAAACATTCAAAAGGAGATTTATATATCATTGCAGTTTTGATCCTTTAGCTATACACCATGTATACAGCTGCTGACATTGTGAGTACTGTGACAGCATATTAGACCAGTAAGAGTTTTAAAATTATTGTATACAATAATCTAAAATAATTAAATACTATATGAGCATAATAATCCAAGGTGATTTTTGGTTTTATTCTTTTTTTTCCTGCAGATGAATGCCCTCAGAGTGGCTTTTGAAAAATTTTCATTTTACCTTGGTCTCTCATATTTACTTTGGCAAAAGAAGAAATTAGTTATTGTCTCCAAAATATAGCTACTCATTTACTTTTGGTTTCTTTATAAACCTGAGAAAATAATTCAGAAAATATAAGGAAGGCAAGTCTGATTAATATTATATCATTTGGAACTGCAAACATAACTTCGGTATTCATGAGGACAAAACAACGGACTTTCCATGGGTCTCTGTGCTTCTGTTGAAAGATACATTTGTTCCTTATAAATATTTCAGTAAAAGCAATGAGAAAGGAAGAGGGAGAAATTAGAAGGTAAAAAAAAGGTTACAGAGCTGGTTGTAGATTTCTATTTTAATTGATCCCTTATTAATTTACAGAAAACAAAATTACTGCCTTGTGGTATATTGGCCTTTGGAATGAGGTCTCACACAAATCAGTGAAGTAAAAAGGTAACTTCTTTCCCCAGTTTTCTATTTTTTCAAATATGTACATAATTTCAGCTGTTGCAAACAATATAAACAACGACGGAGAAGAGGAAACAGTAAAAGGAAGAAAGCGTAACGGTAAAACTTGAATTGAAGGAATGAGGCTTCTGCAAATTGGAATATTCCATGACACAATTCAGTTTACTTAAGAAAGAAAAAGAAGAAAAAATGCAATGGACACAGAAATTTAGTGGAAATATAATAGAAACCAGAGTAAAAAAATGCATAATATTTTCCTTTTAATCAGTTCTACAGAATATGAAAATTAGTTGCCTTCCTGGACTATTGCCCTAGGAAATCTTTAGTTTGGTCTTTTTCCTTTTGGCTGGTAGACAATCACTTTCAGATGCAGGTTTTTTCTATGGTCAGTGTCCTTCTAAAAGGTTAAACAAACCATGAAGTCTAATGCAGCCTCTGAGCAGAGGTCACATTGCAAACTTACAACTAAGATTTTTAACATCCAGAGCTACTTTCTTTTTCCCCCTCCCAAAGTCTGTTATGGAGACAAAGAAATAAACCATAATTTTTTGATTGATTCTGGCTTAGTAGAAAGAACTTTTGAAGAGTTCAACCCATTCACATGGAGAAAATCCTGTACTAAGTTTACAACAGTCTGTCAGTTTCATAGCTAGTCTAAGTTTGGTTTGCTACACAGGACTCTGTGCAAACAGTTTTATGTTGCCAGGTCTTTTAGAAATTACAGGTTTATCATATGTGAATTTCCACTTGACTAAAGAGGTCCAGAGAATAGACATGATCATCTAGAGAAACATTTATTTTTTAACACGGTTCAGAAGTTTGTAAATTTTATTTTTCAAGTGTATTGCTTAGCCACATGAATAGAATGGGTTCTGCATTAATCAATACTGCATGCAACTGAATGGTAATAAAGATTTACAACAGGAATATTGGGATCTCTATTATGTGGAATTGTAGTTAAATGCCTACATTTTTAGGAAGAAAAAAGATCTTAACAGAACAGTTTATCTAAACTACTTCCTGGTAAACAGTTTCTGAGATCCAGAATAAAGAATTACCTGACTGAGCACAGGAAGAGACTAAATAATATGTCATACCCATATCAAGGCCAGTGATGTCTTTTCAAGGAGGCAGCATTTTTTGCATTTTAGTCAATATCTAATTTCCTCTAGACTAATCAGATTGATTTTTGGGACAAAATTATAGCAGAACAAGGAATGCCACTTTTGTAGTTTCACAGAAGGAAAGGGATATTCATACAACTCTGGAAATATGTGGGAATAATTTCATTGAATGTTTTCATCAGTTTTCTTTAGACAAAAAAATAAGGGATCCACTAAGAAAATCTGCTAGTGACAAAGAGCTGGGAGGTTTTATACAGAAGGAAATAAAAATGTCATACAGGAAGAATGAGGTTATCTTGAAGACCTGAATAATAGAAACGGAATGAAGTATATTAGTACAAAGGGCAGTGCTGAGTACTTACGGAGTAATCGTAAGCATTAACAGTCCCAAATATTCAGGAACTATGAATCATGCCTTTGAAAAAGTCTTATGGAATGGACTTAAAAAATTTAAATTATACATGTAAGATTAATTTTCTTTGCTGTTTATTGAGTCTTTGAGCCTTGATTCTTATCTTCAAATGTAGTTCTACAATCATAATGGGTGAGAAAGTACTTAAAAAGGAAGGAAAAATTAAGATTGTCGCTATATGTCAGGTTATAGGGTACCTAAGGAAAAAAAAATACAACCACCCAAACCCACCATCATCACCAACAACAAAAACCCCCAAAACAACAACAAAAAAATCCAAACCAAAAATAACCCCAAGAAAAACTCAAAATGACATTACTAATTTGTGACGTTGTAGATGAAAAATCATGTCAAGGCAGCAGGTTGTAGAACTTAGATGAAAGTTTCAGATTCCCATATAATTTTTTATTAGAAAACACAGCCTTTTTTTCTTGCTTTTCTAGAATTTATTATACTTGTTTTGATAGAAGAGAGGATATTTTCCCCTCCTGTTGCTTTATGGGGAATGTAAGTTTTAAACACTTTCCTTCCCCTTGATTATGATGATTTGAACAGATTCTTTGTGGAATCTGGCCAAAGACAAAACGTGAATCTCAGTTTGTTTTTTTGGGGGAAGAGGTATGGGGGTTTTTGGGCAGGAGGGTGGGGTTCTTCTTTTGTTATGTTGATCCCTTTGATTTTTTGCTTCTTTCCCTTGCAGTACATCTAGGGAAAGTGCCACTTAAACCCCAAGGAACACTAAGAGAGCAAAACTTGACAAACCCAAATTTACTGAGAAGTGTTAAAAACTCTTCTAAAAGACTGCTGCATATGAATTTATGACAATATATCCCACTCAAACTCCCCAAATCCACAAAAACATTCTTTTTTTTTTTTTGTCCACACTTTAATTTAGCCTGTGTTGAGGTTTTATCTATCTGTCTGTGTGCAGACACGCTTTGTTGTGCTTCCTGATTCACTTATCACACAGCAGCATTAGATTCTAGTTTGCTGTGCTTTCCATTGAGCCCATTACCTAAGGTTTTTTGGTGGAATCATGAGACGCGGAAAAGATTGATGTGGTTTTCCTGACCTTGGCGGCTTTTTTTTTTTTTCTTTTGTTTTGTTTTTATTGCTGTCATGACACAGTCATCTGAATGTAAGACTTAGGGAGCATTTACAATCCTTTCTACGTGTGTAACTGACATATATACAGTTACATCAGTGTCCAAATCCTTCACATTTTCTGCAGAACTGACTTTTCCAGGAGGGAAATTCACGGGGAGGATTGTTACACACTTGACATCTGCAGCTATTTGCAGTGCGGATACGAAGGACCTAAGACAATGAACTCTCAGTTTGAAGGCAGTGTCTTTGTAGTGTTTACTCAGCTCCTACAGTAGAGGGGGTATTCCTGCAAAGGTCTATTGTTTACTTTTTTTTTTTTATTTTATTTTAGGACTCTTAAGAGTTTTTCTAAGGAAAACAAAATAAACATTTTTTTTTCTGTATTGATGCAGGTTTTGTTTCACTTATAGAATAAGTGACTTGTCCTAGTGTAAACAAGGATTCATAGTTATGTCATATGCTTACGTAAGGCTGTGTTTACATGACTTCTATACTTACTAGAACATGTTACATCTCTGTCCACAAATAGAGGAATTTACATTTGCCTTGTAATCCTAATTACTTCTGACTCTCATAAAATAACAGAAAAAACCCAGTTTTTTGATTACTTGGTTGAATTTCGAAGTCTATAGCAATGATGAGCAGTCAGTAGCAAGTTGTAAGAAAGGATATTATTTTTTCATTAAAATATATTTACAAATTTAAATATTTCTGCCCTTCAAAATATCTCTATCAAATATTTCTTAGATATCTCTATTTCTTTTGTATTAACGGGTAAAGAAAACTGTAAACCAGTGAAGTTATATGCAATCCCAAGGACAAGAATTACTATAGCTTTATATATGTGGCTTTTCAAAGCTTTTGTCACCTTCCATTGGATGATATTCTCTAAATAAATTATATTTGGGCCTCCAGTTGATTTCTCACACAGTTCATTTCATAGCAACGAAAGTGGCTTCTTTGAGCTCTGATAGCAAAATTATGGAAGAAATACTTGAATTTTATTTGTTTGTTCAGTAGTTCTCAGGATCTTTTATAGACAGGAAGATTTTTTCTACGTACGCATTTTTATTCTCATACACTGATATCTTAATATAATTATATCAAACAGATTTTTACAATAATTATCTTCTTAAGAACATTTGTGACACAATACATATTTTTGAAATAATTTTCTAAAATTGAAACAAAAAAGACAGTCATAATGGTCTAGTTCACAAATTGCTGTGTTAAGAGTTTCCATTTAAGTAAATTGTCTAAGTGAATATAATTTCATAGGTAATTGTCACTGTTATAAGACTGAATTGCTTTGGTTCCCACTATATGTAAGTTCAACATACCCACCTACTTCATGGATTTGTTTGCTCTATTTAGTAATTTGCACTGTGTGAAAGCTGGGAGTTTTGAACTGTGATGAAGCACCATGACAGCAATAGCAGCTCAGTATTTTACTACAGTGGGTTTCCCAAGCAAAGGCGAGATAAGCAGGTAAACTCATGTAGAAGTTAGTATTGTAGCCATGATTCACAGATTGAACACTTATATAGAATAAATGCTTGGAGTCCATGAAGCTCATTTGATTGAATGATCAGGTCTACAGTTATTTAACACCGTCTTACTGCAAAGTATTAACCATAAAAGTATTCATTTTTTGAATACGGCAGCTTATGAGCAGTTTAAGACTGGCTGATTTATTTTTTTGGTTTGGTTGCTTGGTTTTGTAGATCATTTTAGTGACTAAAAGGCTATTGAGTAGTGATCAAAAGCATTTGTGAATTGTGTCAATTTTTCCATAACAGCTGAAATTTCCATTTCATCTGAAATCAAAATGAGGAAATAAAAAAAGGTTTCCAGGTGTTGAAATAAAATGTTATTTCCATGCACTTAAAACAGCAATAAAAAAGTACCTAGATATTAGATTTGTACTATAAATTGTAAAGATACACTTAGTTTTTCATCCCACCAGCATAAAAAGTGTAAAAGTAGATGGTCTATCCCAGAGATAGGACCAGGTGATCAATATTCACAGGCCGGAGCACCTCTTGACGGAGTAGCCCAGGAGGAATGCAAAACAAAGTTAGGCTGGGCTAAGAAGCCAACAGGAGGTGAAACTACTGCAGCCAATGCCATCAGGCACCTCTACGAAGTCAGGAGACTGACACGTGGACAGAAATCACAACAGATTCGAACTGCTTTCACCAGGCTAGTTCAGGTTACAGTTTCTTATGCCAGGGGTTTGGGGCTTTTTTTGTGGTTTATCCAATAGCCAAGTGGTTAGGCTCCTCAGCTAGTATCAAAGTTTTCTTCCTCAAAGGTTTTGCAGCCATCTTTTACCTGTTAAGTGAGCGGTGGTACGATTATAATATCAGATACCCTGTGAGTTTTTCCTTTTATACTGTTCATACTGTTGTGTTCTGCATGGCATATTTGAATATGCATTAAGCATGGATTTAGAATCCAGGGGCTCTCCCCCAACATATACACATAAAAATACTCCAGTTACCAAAAGATATAATTGATATTTTTTTTCACGTCCTGATTTAATGAAATGGCTTTTGGATAAAAGCACTTCTGAATTAAATTCTTACTTTTCCAGATGTATTATGTAGTTTTTCATTTCCTTTGCTTCTGTTAATGGACTTGAAAAAGGGAATTTTTCATTTCTATTGAAAGAAAACGCTTTGCTTGGTCAAAAGTGAATACTTTTTTTTTCCCCAAAAATGTTTTTAGAGAAATAAAAGAAATTACAAAATTATTTTCCTTTCAGTATTTCTATTCATCAGTTAAATCACATGAACAGTTACAAAGACAATCTTTTGGATGATGTATGACTCTTTAGAGAATAATTTATGCAGTCAGTGTCGTGTATGAAATATGACTGCTTTTGGAACAAGAAGTTATGTGTTTTAACAATGTTTTGTTTAGAGGAATTTGGAAATATTCTACTGATGGAAAAACTACCAATACCTTAACATACTCCTGGGAAATTGTAATATTTCACAAGAAATATTACAAGAATAGAGGAGAAAGTTAAAAATTCTGCTGCAAGCTCATTATTTTTACTTTACTTAATGGTATAATTTATTTTTTAGGCATTGCTATTTAGAAACATACTGAAAATTAATACCAAGGCTATATTTTAGCAAAAGAACTGTGACTTGCTAGACATCTGACCTGTGCACCAAACTTTCTCTTTTACTGTGACTATTTTCAGGCAAAAGGAGCGAGGACAAATTCTCATTCTGCTTGCTTCAACCTCTAATATTGGAGTCTGATATTCTTCACAGGGTTTCACCACATAAACTTAGTAACATGTAGATGAGTAGCAGATTATTTTGTAAATTTTTTCACTGCTTCTCTTTGTGCTGATGATGTTCTTTGTGTGCAAAATCTGTCAGCCTTGTGGACTGGACAAGCTAAATAATGTTAAGCCTCTAAACTTTCCAAGTTAGGAAGCTCATTGCAAGTATATTATTGTTGTATAGAATATTGTATTTTCAGGGCTGAGACATAATGTATGTATGAGGATCACTGACATTACCAAAGAGATGAGAAAGAGAAGGAACAACAGCTATCATGTTCTCCTGTGGGAGTATTACTATAACTAATGTCCATAGCAGCAACAGTGTCAGTAGTGCCATAAAAGAAAAAGTTGGCAGACAGGGATGAAGATTTTAAGTTATATTTGGAGCAAAGTGGGCTGGGAGCTGGTGTGAAGAAGGGGTTAAAGGCCGTTCCAAGCAAAAGAATTAAATCCCCTGACCAAATCCAGCTGGTTACACTCATTGTGTTGCAATGCCAGACTTACTTTGTTTCTAATGGTATCTGTGGAGAGGGTTTGGCATTTTGTACGCTTTACAGCAGTACTAAAAAAATATAAAAATTAGTACGCTGTGTCAGAGTTTTAAGGGACTTGTGAGAACAGCTTATATCCATTACTCATTGGAAGGCTGGTATAGTTCAAATACAGAAATGTTATGACTTAGCAACTAACTATACTCAGTAGATATACAGATGCATGTAAAATTTGGAATATCATTTATTTAGGTTGTCTCTTTTTTGCAGTTCATTTTAAGAGTAAATATTTATCATCTTTATTAAACTATTGCTACTAATGTCATTTATTGCTGCTTTTCAACTTTTGTTTGTGAATAAATGGCATCTTAGAAATTGCTGTGGTGGGACTGTTTAGACAGTGATAAGTGTTAAGGCTAGTTTTAAACTTTAAAACTAAACTCTACTAAATTCCTCATTAACAATACACCCTATGGTGTTTCCATCTTTCCTCTTCTTGCTTGATTTTTTTATGCTGTTGTAGAGGTTTGGGCCAGACTGGCCACTGAAATGAACAACAAATGCTCTCTGGCCACTCTCCCTTCATATTATCTCCCTTTTCAAACCTTTCACGTTTGAAAAACCCACAATAATTTACAGTTATTTAGACTATTATTCTATCACCTGATGACCCCTCCCCACCCAGGAAGGGGAATCGGGAAAACACAAGGGAAACTGACGGTTAAAATATAAGCAGATTTAATAGAACAAGACTAAATAATTAACATTAATAACATAAAGAACCAATATTGATCCCAATACCAAAATAAAATATACAAGGATTATACTTATCCCATTCTATCAGTAGGAAGCTGTGCACTCCCAGCAGTGGAAGTGCGAGCGCTACGTCTTCAGAAGGAAGGGAAGGGCTCAGGGGTCCGGCACAGGGGCAAGAAGTTCCCCAGGAGCCATCAAGGGAGAGGGAACTTTGCAGCAAACTTTCTAATTTATATTGAAATTCATGGTATGAAATAATCCTGTTGGCCAGGTTGGGCCAAGTGCCCAGGTCTCCTCCTTATCCCCTCACCTGGCTAACTCAAAAACAATGAGAGTTTGAAACCCACATACCATAGCTGGCTATAAAGTAAATATTTTTACAAATTCAGGCACTAGAGTCTTCTAAAAGTGCAGTTTTCCCAAGTATTAGAAGAGAAATTTGTCCTGTGTTGCTCAAATCATGACACTGGGAGATGAGGAAAAGAGAGAGACTTATGAGTTTAGAAGAAACTAAACTACTTTAATGAAATATTAATAAAATAATAAAAAGAAAATAATGAAGATATATACAATATATACAAAACTATATTAAGCTCCCAGGATGACGATCACGTCACTGGCAGACACTAGGAAAGTCCCGGAGTGGACTCAGTGACAGACAGGAACTGGATTCTGGATCTGGATTCAGGAACGAGTGGATCAGGATCAAAGGCAGACGAACAGGCAGAGTCCTCCTCGGACGCCGGCCATTGAAGAAAGAGACCTGACCCTTTGATCCCTCAGCTTTTATACTGAGCATGAGGCAGATAAGATGGAATACTCTATTTGTCAGTTTTGGGTCACCTGTCCTGTCCGCTCCTCCCCGCAGGTGCTTTTCTGCTTCCAACCCACCAAATAATGAAGTGAGCTGCCTGTCATGGTTTAGGTGGTGTTATAGCAATAAATATAAGTAAGAGCCTCTCTGCATACCATTCCTTGGCATAAATTAGAAACAATCAGGTCTTATCATTCTGAGAGCGAACAGTGTCCGGACAATATGCTGTTAAGTTCAGAAAGTTCTGTTAGTTAGAAGAGGCTTAGCTGCAAAGTAAAATTACTGAACAGAAAATTGGTTCTATTTTGACTCAAACCAGGACAGCTGTTTGTTCCCACTGCAATAGAAGGACCTTAAAAATGGCTTCCAATACTGTTTTTCTTGGTTTTATTTTTGCCAATACTTCTTCTAATTTGTTAGTCAGGACATATATTTGCAGTCCCTCTTGTTCTTTATTTTCCAACTTTCTGATACTTGGATGCCTCCCATGTGCAACACTTTTTCCCTTTTCAGGGGCAAGTTGCTCGTGTGCATCTGTAAAATGCTAATTTATGTGTGTCACAGGGCTCTGCTCCTTTTACAAAATAATAAGCTGATAACATATGTGGATATAATTGAATATTTCATACCAAAGTACCTATTGTTTTATGAGTTCAGAAACGTAGATGTTCCTGTTTTATTAATGGTTTATCTGCATACATGGTTATAAATTGTACTCAAACAGGAGTGATTTCTGTGTTAGAAATGTCATCACAATAGATACAGCTTAGTTGTTTATATTCACCAAATGGTAGTTACTGGACAGATAGTGTGATAGCCTATATTTGGTGGGTCACTGAGTAAACAGGAGTAAACAACGATCATTTTCTGCAATTAAAAAGTGTCACTATTTGCTGTAGTGGTAATTTAGCTTCTGACAGCATGGAGGTGGCTGCATATAAACATTGTCGTATTGTTTTTCTAAATATTGTATAAAACATATATACTTGAAGTGTTTTTATCCCCTCATCTTTTATTTGCATCTGCATTTTTTTTATACAAATATGTTTCAGCAGATTTGTTTATACTTATTTGATGAGGTCCTAACTACTTGAAAAGATTTGGACTCAGAAAGGACAATTCAGTAAAATATTAAAAACTGTTTGTTCCTCTTTTTAATGGTTATTATGAAGTAATTAGAACTTCCCTAGTTTGTAGTTCTAAATGGTGCATCTGCACTCACTAACTCATGTAATGCATAATGAAAATGCATAAATAAGTTAGTGATAAATTGCCCAGCAATATCATACAGTAGCAAGTCAGAAAAAGATGTGTATTGTTAGCATGCATTTAAGACACCAGTAATTTGAAAAAAAATCTGTGTTCTATTTACTTTGAAGCCATATCGAAAAGGCTGAGAACACTCTGGCAAACTCAATTAATGCCCTGTGTCACAAAGTATGAAAAACAAACATTTAGAGTATGTAAACCTATATGACCTTGACAGTCCTCATTATAATTAGGTATCAGTATTTTTTAAAAGTCCTGTTAAAAACACAATGAATGCACCTCAGTGGGGTACACTGGTATTATCTTAATTCATTGCTAAATAAGATTTCAGAGTAATAGAATATTCTGAACAGTTTCCAGGTGATGGTGTGAGTGTCCATTTCCGTGTGTGTGTATTCATGAATGTTTAGGTAAAAGTGAATTATTCCAATAAATCTGATTCCGAAAAGTATGGAGTCTCCTCGCATCCCTGATTTCAGTGGGAAAACGACATTTTCACCTGATAGGAGACACTGAGCACTTTGCCAGAATAAGACATCACTGTGTAGCCAAATATAAGCCCCAGAATAATTTGTACTGCTTAAATAAAAGATAGTTTTGATAATGTTCTGGATCAAAATAAAAATATACTGGATCACATAGCCTGATACAAAATTTGGCTAAGGAATAAAGATCAGAGACTATGGAAGACCTATGGAATCTGAAAGTCCTGCTGTGTGACTTCGAATGCATCAGCTTTCTGTGGGCAGAATGCACAGCAAGAACAAAAAGTTTGTGCACTTTTTGTTGTGGGTGACATCAACCAAATTTTTCATAGCACGCAGGTGTTTGTGAAAGGAAGCACACTAACATAGTAACATGAAAACCTTGCTAAAATGCAATGCAAAATACATTTGATTCTTGTAAAACAATTATTGGATATGAAGAATATTACTAGGAGGAGATGCCTAAAAATATAACAGGAATAGTTATTATTTTCTTGCTATTTCTTGCTATTTCATGTATTAATTTACAGTACTGCACTACTTGAAGAAAATGCTTTCTTCTGTACAGATTTGTTGTCCCCAACTGTATTTAAACAGATTGCTTGAGCATTCGTTGCCTTCCATTATGCTAAATTAAGAGAATGTTTTTTCTTATGAATGGCTTTTTTGATACATAAATATATTTTTTATTAAAAATGTAAAAAAAGTCTGCATTCATACACACACATGCATGTATGAACACCAATATAAATGACAGGTCACTGTAACTCTTTTGTAACTGTAATCCTCTAAAAGTTAAGCATACAGTCTCAGCTATTCTCTTGGAGAACCAAGAATTCTTCATCCTTAGACCAGTGTGAAAAAACTGGGACAAAGCTCTCTTGAGCCTTCTCTATTTGACCATTTATTGTTGTGACCTAATCCTACCTTTGAGTAAATGTCTAACTTTAGATGTCAGCCTAGATTTACATCAGTTGAACGTGCTTTGAATCTACACCTTGAGATGGAACTAGCAGGGAAAGAGGGGATAAATCTTGATTGAAAGGTGTAAGGAATAATTTTAATTGTGAAAATTATTTGCAATGTCATTTCTTCCAAAGGACAAAGAGAGTTAAATGAATCTTTCTGTGCAGGTCTGGCAGCCAAACTAAGAACTGTATAGAATCCTCCATTTTTATTTTGCTGATGCATCATCAAAAAATCAGTTCTGAAAGGAAGACTTGATTCTGAGAAGAAAATGTAATAGAATATCATCAGAGGAAGGAATACATTTTTCAAAAATTTGAAAATTTCCCTCAAATTTGGGCAAAATCTGGACAGACATATATACAAAAATTTATATGTCTTTTACTGTAATAATTTGATGTTTTGGGATACAGTTTTTTTAGCCTCACTAGATATCTTTGCTCTTCTTTTGCTCTCAGACATTTTATTTTCATTCTGCCATTTTAGTTTTTCTTTCTAGCATGTTTTCTGTACTTTTTCATCCTTCTTATTTCCTACTTCCTTTGCCACTATTATTGTTACTTCTCTAGTTGTGGAGAAGTCTTCTTTCTTCCCTAGCCTTTCTCTTCAATCCAGTACCTCCCACTTTCTCATGTATGACTGTCTCTTTCCCATTTAATTTATTCCTCGAGATAAAGACAACTAAAAGACTAAAATTAGATGACAGACCTTCTTTTAATGCAAGACTCTTGAAGCATGAACTCTCAGGTGAACTGAATCTCTGAGACTATAGTTTTGCATTCAGTGGAATTATGGCTGCAGCTGTTTTGAACATCTCTTATCCCTATTTTCCATTTCAGCTACTTTTTCAATCCCTTATTGTGCTCTGCCATGTCATATTAAACACTAGATGAGGGAATTGTTTGAAAACTAACTCAGGAAAGAAAAGGAAAATTGTTAATTTTTCTGGTTTACCAATTGACTTCCTTGCTCAGTCATACAGATATATGACAAAAAGAAAGGAGGATAAAGAAACTTTGAAAACTGCCATGTTTTCCTAACCTAAAGTAATACATGTTCAGCTTTTGTTAAGTTTTAAATTTTCATACTTATTTCACTTTTTGGAAAATTCTTTGAGATGGAAAGAATGAGCGAGGTTTTTTCACACTCAAGTGACTTTTCTTGATAAAAGTAAGAATATCTAATCCACTGTTTGACAGTCGGTATATGATATTTAATGGAATTCTTTCTTTATTCCTGCTTGACTGAAATTTTTTGATAAATTAGTATACCCAAATAAGCTGTCATCAAATCTTTATTGCAATTTACCTCTTAAATCATGCACTGTCACAAACGTCAGAAAGTTCAAGTTTTATAATTAAAAAAATCATATCAGAAAAAAGTCCTTAATATTTGGAAAGAAAAAAATAAGTTTCATAATAAAATTTTACTCTGTCATATTAATTTCTGACATCTGTTAAAGCTCCCACAACTTTAAAATAGTCCTATGATGTGTAAAAGCAGATTTTTTAATATCTAAAGGACATTAAAGTGCCTTAAAACTTCAGATTTTAAAGACAACTGTTTTCTTGGAGTTTTCCTCAACAGTTCCAACCATGCAAGGCTGAAAACAAAGAAATATCCTTGGTAATTTTCAATCTTTTTACAGATAGGGAAAATTAATTGAAACTTTGAGCTAGTATTCAGTATCAGATAATGCTATGAGTAATTTAATTTACTGCACTGTACAGTATCTCAGATATTGTTTATAGCAAATACTCTCATTCCAACATTTTGCATACTGGTATGTTCCATGGAATCACAGAATGGTTAAGGTTGGGAGTGACGTCTCGAGGTCACTCAGGAGACAGTATTGAAAGCCTTCCTGAAGTCCAGGTAGACAATATCTACTGATCTCTCCTTGTCTACCAAGCCAGTCATTTTATCATAAAAGTTTATCGAGTTGATCAAGCAAGACTTCCCCTTCTCACGTGCATGTCAGCTACTCCTGATCACCTTCTTGTCCTTCTTGTGCCTGGAAATGGTTTCCAGGATTAGCCACTCCACCACCTTCCCAGGGATTGAGGTGAGGCTGATTGGGCTGTAGTTCCCTGGGTCCTCCTTCTTGCCCTTCTTCAAGATAGGAGTAATTTTGGCTTTCCTTCAGTCCTCAGGCACATTTCTCAATTGCCATTGTCAAGGATTACGGAGAGTGGCTTCGCAATGACATCAGCCAGCTTCCATTGGTGCTCGTGGTTACATAACATCTAGGCCCATGGGCTTGTTTAAGTCCACTTCTACCAAGGCTATGCTTTCCTTCCTCCAGCCTTTCCCCCAGTCTCCAGGGCATGGGATTCCTGAAGACTGTTCTTACTAGTAAAGACTGAGGCAAAGAAGGCATTCAGTACCTCAGCCTTTTCCATATCCTGTGTTGCTAGGGCCCCTTCCCCAGTCAGCAGTAGACTCACATTTTCCTGGTCTACCTTTTGCTACTTATATGCTTCTAGAAGCTGTTCTTTTTGCCCATCTTTCTGTCCCACTTTAATGTTTTAATTATCAGCTGCAAATTTATGGTCCATCAGAAAAAGTCAAACTGTATGACTATAGTAAAGTGTTTGCTCTTTTTAGTGTTTCTGTCAGGAGTATCTTGAAACCAACAGAAAAAAAAAAAACTTTCTCCTTTTACTTGCTGCATAACAACTGATGATCCTAAATATTTTGATATCTCAATGATGTGAAGCCACTGAGACATGGGATTTCATTTCAGTGTTCTTCATCTATTTTTCAGCTGAAGGAATGGGTAAGACAGATCTAGCAGTTTACTAATGTTTACCATACCCAAACTGATCAGTTTAATTTTCAGTCAGTCCTGGAAAACATTGCCACAGTATCTAAGTAATCTGTGAATGACCAGAAGTAATTATGTCAAATACTTTTTATTGGTTCTGGTGCAAGAATTATGTATCTGTATTTTCAAATTTCCTCACATCAAAACCTTAAGAGGTTAGTTTTAAAAAGTCTAAGCTAGAATTATTTTCTTGTTGTTTCTGAAAAATGGGCATAACATTTCTTTTCGTGCCATTGGGAAAGTCTATCATGACCTCTCAAAGATGACAGACAGTAGCCTAGTAATGAAATGGATCAGTTCCCTTGATACCCTTGGTATCCAGTCCCATGGACCTGTGCCTATCCCATTTGCTCAAGTTACCCCTGAATTCATCTTCCTATGTCATGAATTGTACCGTAATCCTTCAGACTTCCACTGGGCAACATAAACCTGAAGCGCTTGAGAACAAAAATTGCCACTAAAGACAAAAGCAAAGAAGGCACTGATTGCCTCACCCTTTTCTGGGTCCATTGTCATGAGTTCTCCCACCTTTTTTTGCATGAGAATATAATTTTCCTTAGGTTTATTTTTGCTTCAGCTGTAAAGGTAGAAGCTGTCTTTTGGCCCTTTACATCTCTTCTTCATTTCCAAGTCCAGCTGAGCTTTGGCTTTATTATATTTCTGAATGTCTGGGTAATGTTTCTGTATTCTTCCTGTGCTCATTGAACGTTTTCTGTAAAAGTACTGATGCCTGCATTTCCTGTTCACTTAATCATTAATTAACATTGCCAGACCTTTTCTTCTTTGAATGCCATTTCCTTACTTGGGTTCCAAATACAAACACAGAGATTATGATAATGTGCAAAGTGTCTTAAGCCCATGCAGTATTTGCACTTTTAAACAACACAAAAGAAGTATCCTTTTGTATATTGTATTTTTGTTTTTTTTTTTCCTCAGCCCAAAGGTTGTCTTCCTAAAGGCTCAATATTGTACTGAAAATAAGATTTAATTGACAGCAACGCTGTTTAGTTTTACTTTGTTAAAGCTTGTTTGATTGATTTTTGCCTTCTTATTCACTTGACAAGCAAATGAAATACGGAATATTCCTTAAAATAAGGAATGGGTAATAATTTTCAGGGATGACGCAAAGAAAGTGAGAATTGATTGCTTATAATAAACAAAAGGGATGTCCCCTGCCACCCAAACTTATTCTAAATCCTTCTAGAAAATTATGTCCTCTTCCTCTATCTCTACATGTATCTGTTTCTCCTAGGCACAGCTGTTCTCTTTCTCACATCCATTAGTTTTGGCTGTGTTTTCTGTCTGTTCCCTAGCTCCTACCATTCTTCTCTTTCTTTCACTTACAGGTGCAATTCTACAGTCTTAGACATATCTGTAGTATTGTTCCCTATCTCATATCAGATGAATAAACTATGTAAAAGATGAAGAATCACCCTTACACAGAAAAAAATCACTGTTGTCTATCACAAAGACAAGAGAGATGCCAAGAGTTCGAATCAGAAATTGGTACTTGCATCATCTTTCCTTCCCTCATTGCAGTGACAATAGGAGTAACAGTAGTAAGAAAATCTGTTTTCCCAGGGTGGCAATCAAAGCATTTGACATCACAGAGAGAATGCAGTGATGCTTAGAAAAGTGAAGACATGGTGGTTTCCTATATGACAATATTCAATGTTGGCTATGCCATGATAATTATTTATTTTAAAGCCAGCAATTTAGACAATAGAATCATAGAATCATAGAACAGCTAGAGTTGGAAGGGACAATAAAGATCATCCAGTTCCAGCCCCCCTGCCACGGGCAGGGACACTTCCTATTAGACCAGGCTGCTCAAAGCCCCATCCAACCTGGCCTTGAACACTTCCAGAGAGGGGACATCCACAGCTTCTGTGGGCAATCTGTTGCAGTGCCTCACCACCCTCACAGTAAAGAATTTCTTCCTAATATCTAATCATTTATATCGCCTGTTTCCGTTTAAAACTGTTACTCCTCATCCTATCACTACACTCCCTGACTAAGAGTCCCTCCCCATCTTTCCTGTAGGCCCCTTTACATACTGGGTCTTCCCAGAGCCTTCTCTTCTCCAGGCTGAACAACCCCAAATCTCTCAGCCTGTCTTCATAGGAGAGGTGCTCCAGCCCTCTGGTCATCTTCCTAGACCTTCTCTGTACTTGCTCCAACAGGTCCATGTCCTTCTTATGTTGGGGGCCCCAGAGCTGGATACAGTACTCCAGATAGGGTGTCACAAGAGCAGAGTAGAGGGGCAGAATTACCTCTCTTGACCTGCTGGCCACACTTCTGATGCAGCCCAGGATACCGTTGGCTTTCTGGGCTGCAAGCGCACAATGCTGGCTCATTTTGAGCTTCTCATCAGCCAACACCCCCAAGTCCTTCTTCTCAGGGCTGCTCTCAATCCATTCTCTGCCCAGCTTGTATATGTGCATGGGATTGCCCTGGCCCATGTGCAGGACCTTGCGCTTGGACTTGATGAATTTCATGAGGTTTGTACAGTCCCACCTCTCAAGCCTGTCCAGGTCTCTCTGGATGGCAACCCTTCCCTCCAGTGTGTCATCTGCTCCACAGAGGTTGGTATCATCGGCAAACTTGTTGAGGGTGCGCTCAATCCCATGGTCCATGTGTCCAACAAAGATGTTAAGCAGCACGAGTCCCAGTACTGACCTCTGAGGAATGCCACATGTCAATGGTCACCACTTGGACAATAGGCACAGAGGACCTTGCCTTCCTTTGAAATTATAATTAAGTTTTATGGGGAGGGACTTAAAGAGATTCCTTCTAAAACAATTTGGGTATATTTAGAGAAAACACAGCCTTTAGAGATTCTGAAGCATCAAATTGACAGAGATGCTCTTTGAAATAGTGTTGAAACAGCTGGTTATAATAGCACAAATAAAGTGTAATATTCTTGCAATTAATATGTGCAAGCACAGTTCTAAAGGTCATCTTCCTTTCATATATGGAATTGGGTTCTGAATGCATTTATGTATTCATTTTAAAGCAAACATATTGACCTCAAACCTCAGCCATGTATTTACCTTCAGGATGAAGTGTTTCATAAAATAAACATTATTTATATGCCTAATATATGAGATATTAATTTAGATGTGTCTTGTGCATCAAATTGTAAGTGTAATCAGTAGTCATTTCAACCCAACTGCTCAACTCTAGTTATAATAATTTCTCCTTCTAAATGTGGGCACAATCTTACGCTCATGTCCATGTTGACACTCTTAAGAAATTATAACTTGACACTCTTAAGAAATTATAACTGTAATAAAAATTGTGGCTGATAAAACTCTTGTTTCTAAAGCAATCTTTGAATAAGAGATATATTTTGACTGTACTATCATCTGCTTCAGGTCCCTCTTTAGTCTACTTAAATCACTCATCTGGATTGAATATATTTTTTACCTAAGCATGTCAGAGTGTAAGTCTACTTTTTAACACTTAAGATTCTTCAAGACAAAATTTTTGATTTAGTCAACTTTAAAAAACATCTGCCTTAATTTAGGTTGTTCCTTTCCCCGCTTGATATTCCTTTTCTCCTCCAAGGGAAAACATTCATAATAGATTAAGGCAAGATCTACTGGTTCATGGATTCAGTCTTATAGGGAAAGGGAATTATGAAGCTTTGGTGTAAAAATAAAAGGGGAATTGAAAGTTTTCCCATCAGAGATCTCTATATGCAATTACAATGCATGGGGATGGCAAAGATACTTTACAGGAGAGAAGGCATCTGAGAGGATCTTTAAGCAATTGCTGTCCAGCTTGTCCTTCAAAGCCATTTGGCTAAAGCTTCACTATTAGATATCACAGTCCTCTAGAAAAAGGGAAGTGCTGGTTTCCCATTCTTAGACAATGTTTTCCTGTCACTACAACTGGCCATTCACGTCAGTGGCAGTGAGCCCGTGTGTAGTGCTCATTTTGAATTGTTCTTAGCTTTTACCCCATTTTTTTCTATCATCTGAGCAATCTGAGACAAAAATATATGTATTTGCTAGCTGATAAGCAGGAAATATATTTATCAACTTCATTTCTTTATTCAGTACATGCTTAGACACATGTTGAAACTAATTTAAAAATAAAGACCATAATTTTTTTTTTTAATGCAGTAGGTATAATGCATGTATGTGTGTATGTATATGTGAATAATTTAACATGTATGCCTTTGATTTAATATTAAGAAATGCTTAGTTAGTAAAATTAGTCAAATACAATGTAAATTAAACTTCATAAATATAAAATTACCTACAAGTAATTACCTAATTGTAAACATTAGAAGCCTGACTTTGATTCCTTAAATCTCAAAACCCCAGAAGTTTTCAATGTTCAAGAAAATCAGTCAGAGCTTAAGAACTTTAAATCAACCCATTTCAAAAGTCCATATCTATATGTTGCATGAAACGATACATTTGTTAGGGCAGATGTATAAGAATGATGTTGTCTTCTTTTTTTTTTTTTTTGTCATTATTATTCATTATACAAAAATAAAGGACTCATGAAGTGAAAGGTAACTTTTCCATTAGCTATTCTAAAGGGTAAAAATACATTTCACAACAAGTTATTTTTTTATTTCTGCTACACAGAATTGATGTTTCTTTGAAAGTTTTTTGGTTTTTATTTTTTTTGTAGAAAGACACAATAAATATATATTATGTGAATTTTTATTTCAGAAAGATTAAAAATACTGTTGCTGTTTTTTTATATAAACCTTCATTTATTAAAAAAAAACCAACCAAACAAAAACCACTGCAAGACAGAGATCATTATTTTACAAATAAAACTTTTTCTGAAACTGGAAATTCTATTTAAGGAAGGTGAACTGGAACAACATTTTGAGTAATAGTCTTCCCAACATACCAAGTAAGAGTTTTAAAAACTCATGGCTGTCCCTGACACAGCTCTCTGGTAAAATTCTCTAGTGTAGATTACAGTTAACATAAAGGTTATAACTATGGGGAAATATTTTCAATCATCTTACTAAGTTTGTTAATGATTTTTAATAAAAGCTTCAGGGATGTAAAAAGATCCTTAGCTGAGTAAAATATTTGTACTACCAAGGATGTAGGAGTCCTAACTAAACAATTAGCTTATTCAACAAAAATGTATTAAATAGTAAGAAAACACATTATGCTTTTAAGTACTTCAGGAATTCTAAGTTGCTTGATGTGCTTTTTAGAGCTCCAAGAACTGACTTTTTGTAATGGTAAATGATATTGTCAATAATGAGTCTGCGGGGATCTTTATTATAAATATCCTGATTCATTCATTTGCTCTATTTCCAGTGCATGCTGGGATGCCCAACTGTGTGAAATCAAGTCACAGATTATCTGTTTATTGCCACAGTGTCTCAGAAGAAATTAACTTGAAAAAAAAAGGCCGGGCGCTTCTAATAACGTCTGAACAAAACATGTTTCTGTGTAAGCCAAGAAGTGACAATAAAATTTTTAAATTTGAAAACTTTCCACTAAAAGATATGTAATGTTTCCCACTTGTGAAGACCCAATTTAATTGGCAGGGAAGAAGAGATAGTGTGCAAACCAAACCACACCAAAACCCCAACATATTTAGGGGCAAGACTATAAAATAAATGTCTGGTTTTGGTACTTTCTTTTAATTTCAAGTTAGTTTGTTTCATACTTGTTGTCGTCAACAGCCATTTTATTCCATATTTATTAAGGCAAGAACTTCCATTGATCTCAAGAAATTTGTTTGAAGGAGGAGCACAGGACTGGAACTCAAATGTTTGGACTTCTGTTTCAAAATATACCCATGATATGCCTTTTTGGGACCAACCACAAACAGGAAGTACACATGTAGACTCAGGAAAAAGATCTCCGTTGATTTCATTTAGTCTTCAAACAGTCTCCACAGGAACATGCTGACTTGTTAAATGATAAGCCATTCTATTGCACATTATCCTAATCTTTCCATATCCTTATTGATAGTAAGTTGGAAAAGAACCAATCATTACTTTAAATCTTCAGCATTTTACCACTTACTGCTGGTTTTAATGTAAAAATGTATCACAGAATGACAGAATGGTAGGGGTTGGAAGGGACCTTTGGAGATCATCTAGTCCAACCCCCCTGCCAAAGAAGGTTCACCTAGAGCAGGTTGGACAGGAATGCATTCAGGCGGGATTTGAATAGAATCATAGAATCATAGAATCATAGAATTGTCTAGGTTGGAAGAGACCCTTGGGATCATCGAGTCCAACCATCTACCCTACTCTACAAAGTTCTCCCCTACACCATATCCGCCAACACCACATCTAAACATCTCTTGAACACATCCAGGGATGGTGACTCAACCACCTCCCTGGGCAGTCTATTCCAATGCCCAACCACCTTTTCTGTGAAAAATTCTTTCCTAATGTTCAGTCTAAACCTACCCTGTTGGAGCTTGAAGCCATTCCCTCTTGTTCTGTCATTAATTACCTGTGAGAAGAGACCAGCACCAACCTCTCTACAGTGTCCTTTCAAATAGTTGTAGAGTGTGATGAGGTCTCCCCTCAGCCTTCTCTTCCTCAAACTAAACAGTCCCAGCTCCTTCAACCGCTCTTCATATGATTTGTCTGCTAGGCCCTTCACCAGTTTCGTTGCCCTCCTCTGCACTCGCTCCAGCACCTCGATATCTCTCTTGTATTGCGGTGCCCAAAACTGGACACAATACTCGAGGTGTGGCCTCACCAGTGCTGAGTACAGGGGCACAATCACCTCCCTACTTCTGCTGGCCACGCTATTTCTAATACAAGCCAGGATGCCGTTGGCTTTCTTGGCCACCTGGGCACACTGCCGGCTCATATTCAGCCGCTTGTCAATTAGAACCCCCAGGTCTCTTTCTGCCAGGCAGCTTTCCAGCCACACCTCCCCAAGCCTGTAGCGCTGCATGGGGTTATTGTGGCCCAAGTGCAGAACCTGGCACTTGCCCTTGTTGAAACTCATACCATTGATGTTGGCCCAGTGATCCAATCTATCTAAGTCTCTCTGTAGAGCTTCCCTGTCCTCCTGGGAATCAACACTCCTGCTTAACTTGGTGTCATCTGCAAACTTGCTGATGATACACCCTATGTCCTTATCAAGATCATCAATAAAGACGTTGAACAGAAATGGTCCCAACACTGAGCCCTGAGGCACACCACTTGTGACCGGCCGCCAGCTGGATTTAAATCCATTGAGCACCACTCTTTGGGACCTTCCAGTCAGCCAGTGCTTGATCCAGCGGATCGTATGCTCATTCAGGCCGTGCGAAGCCAGTTTCTCCACAAGAATTGTATGGGGGACAGTATCGAATGCTTTTTGAAAGTCCAGGTATACAATATCAACAGCCTTTCCCTCATCCAATATTCTGGTAATCTTGTCATAGAAGGAGATCAGGTTCGTCTGGCAGGACCTGCCTTCCATAAACCCATGCTGACTAGGCCTGATCCCCTGGTTGCCCCTTATGTGGGATTTGATGGCACTCAAGATGACCTGCTCCATGACCTTCCCTGTTATCGAGGTTAGACTGACAGGTCTATAGTTACAGGTCTATAGTCTATAGTTACCTGGATCCTCCTTTTTGCCTTTTTTGTAGATGGGTGTTACATTTGCCACCCTCCAGTCCATTGGGACCTCCCCAGTTAGCCATGATTTCCTGTAAATGATGGAAAGCGGTTATGATGGAATATCTCCAGAGGAGGAGACTCTGCAGCCTCTCTGGGCAGCCTGTTCCAGTGCTCTGTCACCCTCAAAATATCCTTTTATTGTATCCTAATGCACAGGGAGTACAAGAGCCAGTAAAGGTATTCATGTCTTATCTGTGATGAGATAAGAAATAAGTGTATGTAGATTTATTTCAATGTTGATTAAGAAATTATTCTAACATTTGCTAAGTATCTTAATACAATCAATTATCAAAAATCCAAGAGAATACACAGAGAAGGACATTTTTCTAATTTCATCATGATGAATATGAAAAACTTGTGGGTTAAGAGTGGCTTTCGTTCTTTAGATGTTTCTTCCATCCTTCTGCCACCCAAGATTCCTTTCACTGGGTGTAGTTGAATTTAGGGCTGTAAAATGTGTTTGTATCCAGACTGTGCTGTTAGGCTGTAAACTTCTTTGCATATGGATGTTAACTGCATGTGTGTTTGTATAATACTATTCTTGTAATACACACTGCTAATAAAAAAAAATGGTTTAGGATTTAAAAGCATACTTACAGAATGTATTCCACTCACAAATACAAATTAATCACGTCGTGCATGCTATAATCCACACTGTCATTCAGGATTATAGGGGGCAACAGACAACTATGTCCTGAGGGTGTGAACTGGGACAGATCAATCAATTTACAGAGCTTTGGCAAAGGTTGAACAGCTGGTGCTGAAATTCTTTGTGGGAGAAATGACCAACCCACCAGAGATTATAGATTTAAGACAAGATTGATGGTTAAACCTTGCAAATAAAATCCTCTTCAAATGTGTTCTGACTGATTATAAAGCGAATTTAAAGGCATCACTCCACAGCACTTTCTTAGAGCAAGATAGTCATTAAACTTCTGGTGTTAAATAAATTCTCTCTGAGGCCTGTTGCTAGTAGCAAATACATTAGTGTTTTCATTTGCAGATTATTTTTAAAAGGTCTCTATTGACCAGTTTCTTTTTATTTAAACATTCAGTGGGGTGAACTTAGATTATCAATAATTATTTTCACATATTTAACACAACAGAGGGTAAGATTTTTTTGCCCTCTGGGCACTCAGCAAAAGCTATCTGCTACCTCAGCAAGTTTCTAAAGGGTTCATGAGAAAGGTTTGATTATGTAATAAAGAAAGTTCTTTTATAAAAGAGGATGTGATTTTCAGTTCAGTAGAACTTGATTTACAGCTGGAAAAGGCTTTGAAAAGAAATAGAAATATCAGGAGACCAGGCCTGAGAGAGTGGAGGCAGTAAATGAGCACGGGACAAGAAAATTTCACTGAAGTAGAGAAATGAGGATATCTGAAACAATAGGGTAGTGCACACAGCTGGTGGTTTTTTTTTTAGGGAATAAGGAAAGGAGACAATTTGGGATTAAAAAAGTAGCAGGTATAGATAAGGATAACAGGAGAAAAGGAGGGATTTCTGAAAAGGAAGAGAAAAGTGGTGTATGGAAAGCCAGGAAAAGCTAAGAATAAAGTCCTCCAAAATATGCAGAATTTTAAGGACATTAAAGAAGGACCCTTTATCCTTCTGGACCAGGAGTCTTGTGAGGTACTAGATGTGCAAGTACCTAAGCACAGAAGAAAACACAGGCTGCTATAATCAGTGTGTGTGTGGGGGTGTGTGTGTGGGGGGTGTTACGTGTTTGTAAGCAAAATTATCTCATAATAGAGTATTGCATCATCTCCTTGATGTAAGCAGGAAGTCGCATTTATCAGCTTATTTATCATCTCTCTCTTTTTCTATTATTTCTTCTTAGTCTGTGAGTATGAGTGTGGAAGAAGTACTTGCTTGTTTATAAATAGTTGAGCTGGCTGGATATATTCTTTGTCATAGTCAAAAGGAAGTTGAGGGAATTAAAAAAGAAGCCTAGAAAGAAGAATGAAGACTAGAGGTGATTGGAAATTTCCCAGTGAAATTAGCAGCTATTTAAAATATTGAATTTTAAAATCTTAACTCTTTGTAAAGCAGGGTTGATGGCAGCAATACTTTGCTTTGTTCCAGATAAAACTTACAAAAGAAATGAAACAATATTTTCCACAGAATATTTTAAAATTAAAGTCTTCCATTTCACTCAGATTGAAACTCTTTAAATAACAGAACTTTTGGGAAAAAAAAAACACCAAAAAACAACAAAGAAGTCTGAGAGTCTGAGTTGTAACTAAGCCTACAGAAGACTGTGGGAGGTAGAATATGGATCATGGATGCTTAGATTCTGTGATCTTATTAAGTGAGAGAGTAAGAAAGATTTTTAGAGAACAGGCTTTAAAGACAAAGTGTTAAATAAAGTGATTTTTTATTGCTAATAAAAAATCATGGCAGGAAAAAAACACAACCTATCTGAAAGGTGGCAAGGCAGGAAAGTTGAAAAGAGATCCTTGAAATTTTGTGTTTCAGGGATATGGCATCTTTGTGAGTAGACCAATGATTATGCTTCATTTCAAGGGTTTGGTATGTGGATTCCACACAAATCTCTGGCCTATTGTTCAATCTCAATAATTTTTAAGGTATCTAGATAGGTTCCTTTAGTTCATTATTGTCAGCTCTTGTAGCCTACATCATATATTGTAGCCTTTCATTGTATTTTCCTTTAT
This sequence comes from Ibidorhyncha struthersii, assembly GCA_013398815.1. Lineage (NCBI taxonomy): Eukaryota > Metazoa > Chordata > Aves > Charadriiformes > Charadriidae > Ibidorhyncha > Ibidorhyncha struthersii. The sequence goes on from VZSZ01002168.1 coordinate 622,834, forward strand.
TGATACAGGTGAGTCAATTTCAGAACCTGAAAACCTGAAAAAATGTTTTGCTGCAGTTCTTGTTGAAGTTATTCTTCCTAAATAGAATTAACCCAGTTCCCTTATTTTTGTGTCAGAATATATGTTCGCAGCTTTTGAGGATATTTTGCCCTCCCTACTATATATTCTTTAAAGTAGTTACATCTGATAAATGATAAATTGACAGTTACGAACTCTACCCTTAAAAATAATCTATACTTATAGTCAGTAAAGAAAGCTTTGACTTCAAACCCACACTGACTACACAGACATTGAGGGAAATTCAGGATTCCTTATCTTGGATAGCATCTACTTCTCTGCTGTGAGACCAATCTACAGACAAATGGTAATTGTTACCAAAAGTATAACTAAGATCACAGAACCATTTCTCACTGGCAAATTGCTTGCTGCAATCATTAGCTACAAACTTGCACACAAATAGCTTGAGAGTTATCTGGAGAGACAACAGAGTTTGTACTACTCTTGAGCACTAAAGCAGCCTCATTAAGAAACAGTTCTGTCCCTTTTTCTCCAAAAAGAAGTAATAGAGATCCATTTATACACTTACTCCTCCTCTAAGGTAAATTTCCTGTGGAATCAGATCATATCAAAATGAAAAAATAGAGTACTTCATCTGAGTTATCACCACAAAAAGTGTACCTTATGAATGAACCATCAAAACCTGTGAACGTTAAATGAGATTATCCTCAATCCAATATAGTGCATTCAACACACAAAAGGGACTTTTAGAAATGAGGTGGGTGAAACCAAGCAGCTAAGCACCTGAAAAGATTGTTACAGAGAAAAACTTTATCCATTTTATTTCAAACTAGTTATGAAATATGTAGTGGTTATCTGTTTTCTGTGTGATTTCAAGAATGAAACAATTCAAATTTATCATGTCAGTAATTTTAGTTCCTTTATATGCATAGTTTCCTTTCCTTTCCTACCCTATGTAGGATAAAACCTCAAACATAGAGGACTTAGAGTGCTGAGGCTCAGCATTCCCCAAAGACCAATTTGTGTGAGCGTTAGGCAGTAATGAAGGATACTGTGAGGATGAGACTATGTTTAGGCATATGCGTAAGACAGCTCTTCAATTTGGTGGATAAACTGCAACACCAGACACAGCCTTTAAATATAATCCTTTGTACTGTCCAAGAAAGGGGGATCTGTTGTCTATGAAGTATTATGAGACATCTGTGGCTACTGATGTGTGTTTCAAAAATAAGACTAATTTCTGCTTAACAGAGCCACAGAAACTCAATTTCATTAATCAAATCAGACTCTACTGCAAAAATACCAGCAAAGACATATGTTTACAAGTTTGGCTTTGGGCCAAAACACAGAATCATCAGAAGGAAAGATGAAAAATCTATCTTTCTGTCCATCTCTTTAGCAAAATTAACACCAGCTTCAACTAAGCACAGAATAAAATTTTCAAAATTTCACAACTGAAAAATATCTCTAAAAAAATATCCAGACTTCCATGAGATAAAACAAGATTGACATTTGATACCGAAGTTTAATATGTACTTCTGTCCATAAATGTCCTTATGCATAAAAGAAACTTAGGATAGATTACAGTGTTTAGAAAGTAAGCGTATAACACGCTGTAGAATTAACATTTCTGATGACTTTTAAAATAAATCACATGCTGTGCTAAAACCGACAAAATTAGAGCTGATGATTAATGATTAGTTTTCAAATATCCTCAAACCTGCAACTTCTTCTGACCTCATGGCTTTCTTAAAATACTCCTCTTCCTGGAAACAGCTTAAGATCCATGATGTTGCTTTGTCGTGTTACAAAGATAAAGCCAGACAGAAAAAAAAAATATTCTGAATTATTTTTCTTTATTAAATATTAGAAAATTATATTATAGTATCTGAATGAAACTGTAGCTTAACTAAAGGCTTACTTAAAAAAAAAAAAAAAAAGAAAAGATAGAATTACTTGGAAAAGAAAGAATTATGCTATTGTAATTTCCACCAGTGCAAATGTTAATTCTCTAGAAGGCTGCTTCATTGGGTTTTTTTGGAGAAAGAAATTCCCTTTTTTTCTATGAAGTTTCTGATGAAATACTGTTTTCACCATTCTTTCCCACAAACATAACTAACAATGTGAAGATTTACATTAAACATGTATATACCTGTTTATAAACACATGTATACACATTATACACACACACAAGTTCTATAGGCTATAGGGTTTGAATAATCATTTGTAGATGAGAAGCAGAAGAACCATTTGTTATACCCCAAAAGGGTGTACAATTTAACTTGAACAAGTATACTCCATCTGTCAAACAATCATTTCTGTTGATGAGTACAACAGACAAGTAAAGCCATGTCCTTTACTGACAGAGATATCTGTCAGTATCTTTATCTCACTTGATCATTTTAGCTTTACCTACACTCGTCCTGAAGAAGTCATATTATAGAAAATTTTTATAGTCCTCAGAAATTCAGCCTGCCAAGTTGATCAGTGAATTGGTGTGGACTTCAGGTATTGTGAACACAAGCTGGCTAAGTCCCATTATTCCCACAGAAGCCAACAGTCAGGCTAGCCAATGTTCTTCTAGGAAGAGACTTTCTCGTTTTCCCCCTCTGAATCCCCAGTGAGTAGGCTAGGAGTATGCAAGAAGCTGGGAGGGGACACAGCCAGGACAGCTGACCTGAAATGACCAAAACCATATTCTGTATCTTATGACATCGTGCTCAGCAATAAAAGCTCATGAAAAGGAGAAGGAAGCAGGAACATTCGTGGTCAGGGTGTTTGGTTTCCCAGGTGACCATTGTATATGCTGGGGTCCTGCTTTCTAGGAAGTACCTGCTTGTCTGCTTGCCCATGGGAAGGGGTATAAGGATTCCTCATTTTGCTATGCTTGCACATACAGTTTTGCTTTGCTTATTAAAATGTTTTTTATCTTGACCAAGGAGTTTTTTTGCTTCTGTTCTGATTCTCTCCCCTTTCCCGCTGCAAGGGGAGTGAGTGAGTGTAGATGCAGCTACTACAGCAAGGCAAGTCAGATGTATGGAAATAATTAGAATGGCTACTCTTCCCAGTGACCCTTACATTTCTGGAATGTGCTTTCCTGAGAGTGCTCTAAAGCACAAGTCATATTCCCAAGTCATTTTCACTGGGCAATAGGAGCTGCTCTGCTCTAAACACCACCCTTGGTAATCTGTGATTCAACAGTGCATGGCCTAGAAATATGGTGTCAAACTCAGCTTTTGGACTCAAAATGCAAAGATAGGCTTAGAATGACATTTTATGTAGCTACAATAGAAGTTGATATATTTACTTTCTCTGAATCCCTTTCATGTCACAGCCAGTCTAATTAAACATCCTTCATGCAAGCTGTTTGTACATGATTTACAGTTTGACCTGGCAAGCTCCGTTATGGCCTATCCGTAATGTTAAATTACTTTTCAGTCCTCTTGTTGTTAATAAAGTGATAATAATAATAATAATAGCAAAAATAATATTCAGAGGAGTATATAGATTTTTTTTTTCTGTAGATCTCTCTGCATTTTGCATGTGTGATAAGAAGCTAATAATTGTGTTGTACCTCAATATTCCCTTTGTAAAGTGGAAAGTATTTAATGTTCATCCTTCACATTCTCTCTCCAGCTTATTATTTCTACTCTGTGGGGTTTTGTAGTATGTTAAATTGTGTTGATATAATGAGACACACTCATACTGTGCTCATGATTATATCAGTAGGGCACAGTATCCTGCTATGTAGCAAGAGTCAAATCGAGCCATTGCTTAAGTGCCTTATTTAGTTTCCTATGCTTTGTTATTATAAACATGATTCACATGCAACAGTTAAATATCTTTCATATACCAGGACCATAAATATAACTCGAGTGTTAAAATATAGTGATTAATTAAAGTTACCTGGAAATTACCTTTAATCATTCATATAAAATCCTATTTTTACAGATTCTACTTATTCTCACTTCAGCAAAACTCTGTGGGGCTCACAATATAAGGATTAATACAGGATTATATACATTTTTTCAGAGTGAAAGCTTACATGTAAGAAACAGTAGTACGGGAATCATCTTTAAGTGTTACGGTGTGAAAGAAATTGAAGTTATAAGAATCTAAAAGGTGAGTTTCAAGAGGATGGGGCCAGACTCTTTTCAGTGGTGCCCGGCAACAGGACAAGGGGCAACAGGCACAAACTGGAACACAGAAAATTCCATCTCAACATGAGGAAAAACTTCTTTTCTTTGAGGGTGATGGAGCACTGGCACAGGCTGCCCAGAGAGGTTGTGGAGTCTCCCACTCTGGAGATACTCAAAACCAGCCTGGATGTGTTCCTGTCCAACCAGCTGCAGGTGGCCCTGCTCTAGCAGGGGGGTTGGACTAGATGATCTCCGAAGGTCCCTTCCAACCCTGACCATTCTCTGATTCTGTGATTCTGTGAAATGAGATGTGCATCTGCAGATTCTGATATACATTTTAGTAAGTAGATTTGTTTTGTGTTTGTACAATACTTTGCAAAATAACTGTAATAAAGACTTTTTGACACTCAGGCTTAACACTCAGTAATACATATTTATATACATGTAAGCAGTTATATATGTATTTGTATGTACATGTGTACTTTATATATGTATACATATACATGCGTGCATATAGGTAGTTACATTCATCAATATTTTCAGTTCATTCTATGAGTTATGTGTGGTTTAGTTTCAAATCCAAGAAAATGTTTATGCATGTTTATCTCTACTGCAAGTTAAGACAATGCTTAAGTATATGTTTAGCTCTGAAACAGTTATGGCCTCACTGACGTCAAACAAATCTCTGTTAATTTGTAAAGGATGATGAAAAAAATCTGATGCTCCTCAGAATGAAATTGTTAATTTCTTTTGAGAGACAGTGCAATGGTAGCCAATTAACCTTACTTTTTTTTTTCTACGCAAACAATTGCTACTTGTTCTATTCATAAAAGCATGACATGAAAATATAAGAAGACCTTATACCTTATAGTTACAGCTAGAAAATATCGCAGGTAAAACTCTTTTCACCCTTCAGCCTTAAACCTGATATCTAGTATATGCTATTCCTCACTGCTGAGTGTCATATATTTCTGTAAGTATGATGAATTATTTCTACCAGAGTATTCTCTAGGTTTCTTATAAATTTCCTTGGAAAGTACTGTACACAAGCCAAAACCACTGAGTTGACAGGAAAACCTAAATTATTTAGAAATATGGATATAAAAGGGAAACATACTAATATTAGATAATAGTTGGATGGCAGTATTGATATAACACTTTGCTTGCTTTATAGACTGGGGAAAACTTTTAACTGTACTGAACATAAAATGTTAGATATATAAAATATAAAAATAATTACGAGTATGAAAAGCAATGCATTGTATACTAATACTGACTGCAAATGCAGTGCAAATAGTAATTTCTTTCTCCTTGCAATTCAATGCATGTTGTGTGTACAAAGACAAGAGTACAAACAGCAGACCTTGATCTGACAACCTTAATGAAGCAGGTGTTCTCACAGTCCACTTTCTCTTACAGTTTCCACAGCTGAAAATGAATCCTGGACACATGTGAGGGGAGAAAAGAGTGGAAGACTGGTGCCAAAACCATTTTTCCTTTACTGATTGAATGTGTTACCGTTATGCAAGACTCACCTGAAAAGAAGGCTGTTCTGAAAACATATTCGGTTTCAACTTTCCCTACAGCAGCTGCTTAAGGGAAGAGTCTAAGAAGTAGGAAAATATAGTGATCCATCTTTTCTTACTTATTCCCAGATTCCGGCAACCAGAGCCACAGTCAGATTATCATTTATAGTAGCCTTTTTTTCGCAGCATACAAGCTGCAATTTGGGCTTGACAGTATTTTGTGGACAGTATATTTGCTAGTCACATGCTTTCCCAGGAAGCCCACTGTTTATGGATTTCTCAGCAGCTTAATCATGAATAGCTGTCCATTAATTGCACACTTACCTGCCCATGCAAACAGAGTACCTGTATATTGAAATTTGCCTTTTTGTTCACTTTTATCTGTGTTCAGAACAATGTATGATATAGCTGTCACAAGAATTTAACAAACTTTAAAACATCATTTACTCTTTAAATCTTGTTTTAATGCCAGTATCCTCTTTTTCCATTCTACACTTTCATCTACTGATTTTCCATGAATAAATCTGGGTCTAATGTGAGTTTATTTCCATTCTACTTTCATAACCTTCTTCAGTAATGCACTGCATATATTTATTGCTCTCTGTGTGATGTACAAAGTAATGTAATCTTGATTTCTGATTTCAGTGTTAGATCTCCTGGTTTTGGAATCTCTTGCCACATTTCCATTTAATATGTACTGTAGTCTGATGACTGTTCAAATTAGAAATATATTCCTTTACACTTACACACTTACATTGCTCTCAGTAGGGCTTCACTGGCATGGTACTGAAGTAACTAACAGAGATGAGAATCATGCCCTGGATTTTTAAAGGAACTTTATTGAATGAACCTTATTGCAGATGTTTTGACAAAGTTGTCAGTTTATTTATTGTGCATTTTCCAGTACTTTGGCTCACTTAAATAAACTTTCTGCACAGCAATCATAATTATATTTTTTTTCACACAAAATGAAACTGACATTACTTAATTTCCTAACAAACTTTTCAAAACAGAAATCTTTCTAATGTTTAATAAAACTGTGAGCTCTCAGCTCACAGATTCTACCTTCAGTGGTTTCCTAGGATACTGACAGACAAGCACAAACAGAAAGCAGCACAGAAAAACAAGGTAGAAAGCCTGCAGCACTTCCACTTTTTTGAATCCTTTCAAACTCTTTGCTTTCTCACAAATATATCAATGTTAAGAGCATGATAAACCTTAAACAAAACAGCTGGTGATGGGCTCAAACTGTAACTCATATCTATGTCATTTGTAAAGGCTAACAAAGTTCTCTTGAGAATTACAAAGAGAAAAATTTAAACAAAGAATAAGAGCTTTTGCACACACTGCATCATGACTTTGGAAAAATGAAGCAGGACCAGCTTATCAAAATTATTTTCAGGGCACTGCTTTAGTAACAATTGAAATAAATGGGGAGATATTAACTGACTCCAGCAGCTAAATTAGTAGCCAACAAGTAAAAGGCAATTAGAGAATGCATTATGAATGCTTGATGGGGGGCATTTTCAAATAAAATACATTTTCAACCAAAAGCAAAGTTAACATTAATCACTCACCCCGCAAATGTCCTAATGCACATGTGCATGTATACATAAGTGCACACAAATTTAGCCAACAGCTACATAATTTTGAAAGAAGAAGTGGAACGTCAAAAAATTTATTAAGGACTAATTGTAGACAACTCACAGTTATATAGTTAGAGTGCAATGGTAGATCAGGAAGAGAGAATGGCAGCTTTCAACATGTAAACCTGGCATACTTAGATAAAGATAATGGTGGCACTGACACTGGAATGTTTTCTTCAATTTTGTTACCTTGTTTTTAAAAGGAGATAGAAGCCTAGAAAGAAATGTAGAAAAGGAACCCTAAAATAATGTAAAAGCAAGAAAAAAGTCTACACAGTAAGAAATGAAATGTACTTAGTCTTTGTAGCTAATCCAAAGCAAACCAAGTGAAGACCAAAAGGTGAGATGACCCAATTACAGTGTAGAAAAGCCATCATGGGAAGAAAATCTTGTATACATAAACAAGAAGGTTTAGCAATAACCAAAAGCAGAAAACTGCAGTTTGGCAAATTAAAGTAGAAAATAAGGTGAAAATTGCTATTAACAGAAAGCATGATTAATAATTGAAACATGATAATAAAGACAGTGATGGTTCTTAGTCTCACTACTCCTCAGATCAAGATCTGGGAGATATCATTCTGGTTCATACTGATCTTTGTGTTTGACTGTAACGTAAGTGAAATTCAGGAACAGTGACATATAAGATCATTAGATAAGTTTTTTGTTCTTTCAGGGCTGAGTGCTATAAATCTCTGACTTAATGGACATCTGACTGTACTTACACTCATGTTGCAACATTAGTAATTTTGATGGTAGTTCAATTTAAGAGACTTGAACGATGTTTGTTAAATACATTTACGAATACTCTCGGTGTTTTATTTTTATTTCAAAGATAGTTACTCGTTACCAGGTTACTGGAGCTTTCATAATGCAGGAAATAACTTTGATAAAAGGTAGGGTGGTTTTCCAAAGATGGGAACTGTGAGTTAAATGCTGGCATAGGGAAGTTAATAGATATTGTAATGCTGATTTAATTGGACCAGCATTTCAAACATCTTTTGGATAGGTAGACAAAACTAAATAGAGGGAAGTCTACGTGAGAGAAGGGAATCAAAACTTGCTTCAGGAAGCCTAGGATTTAGATGAGAGCGGCATATATAAACCAGCAGAAATTGTCACAGTGGATTTTTTTTACAAAAAAAAGATCATAAAATCATAGAATGATTAGGGTCAGAAGGGACCTTTAAAGATCATCTAGATCAACCCCCTGCCACAGGCAACTTCCACTAGATCAGGTTGCTCAAAGCCCCATCCAACCTGACTTTGAACACTTCCAGGGATGGGTCCCATCAACCGCTTCTCTGGGCAACCTGTCCCAGTGTCTCACTACCCACATGGTAAAGAATTTCTTCCCTTATATCCAATCTAAATCTATCCTCTTTTAGTTTAAAAGCATTACCCCTTGTCCTATCACTTCAGACCCATCTCTCCATCTTTTTTATAAGTTCCCTCTAAGTATTGAAAGGCCACAATAAGGTCTCCCCAAGATTTCTCTAGGCAGAACAACCCCAACTCCCTCAACCTTTCCTCACAGGGGACATGTACCAGCCCCAGGGATGGGGGATTCACAACTTCTCTTGGGCAACCTCTTACAGTGTCTCACCACCCTCAGAGTAAAGAATTTCTTCCTAATATCTAATTTCTAAATCTACGTTCTTTAATTACCCCTTGTCCTATCACTATACTCCCCGATAAAGTCCCTCTCCATCTTTCCTGTAGGCCCCCTTTAAGTACTGGAAGGCTTCAATAAGGTTTCCCCACAGCCTTCTCTTCTCCAGGCTGAACAACCCCAACTCTCTCAGCCTGTCTTCATAGAAGAGATGCTCCAGCCCTCTGATCATTTTTGTGGCCCTCCTCTGGAACCACTCCAACAGGCCCATGTCCTTCTATGTTGGGGGCCCCAGAGCTGGATCAGTACTTCAGGTGAGATCTCATGGGAGCAGAGTAGAAGGGCAGAATCACCTCCCTCAACCAGCTGGCCACACTTCTTTTGATGCAGCCCAGGATATAGTTGGCTTTCTTGGCTGCAAGCATGCATTGCTGGTTCATATCCAATATTTCATCTACTGATATCCCCAAGTCCTTCTCCACAGGACTGCTCTCAATCTGTTCATCCCCAAGCCTTTAAAGATACTGGTGATCGCCCTGACCCAGGTGTCAGACCTTGCGCTTGGCCTTGTTGAACCTCATGAGCTTCACATTGACCCACCTTTAAACCTGCCCAGGTCCCTTTGGATGGCATCCTTTCCCTCTAGCGTATCCACAGCACTGCTCATCTTGGTGTCCTGTGCACATTTGCTGAGGGTGCACTCAATCTTTAATAAAGATATTGAACAGTACTGCTCCCAAAACAGAGCTCTGAGGGACACCACTCGTTACAGAGCTCTGTTTCGACATTGAGACATTGACTGCAACATTTTGGATGTGGTCAGCCAGCCAATTGTGGCCATCCATTGAAGAATCCATCCTTCAAACCCACATCTCTCCAGTTTAGTGACAAGGATATTGTGTGGGACAGTGTGGAAGGCTTTACAGAAATACAAATAGATGACATCAGTTGCTTTTCCCTTATCCACCCACACAGTTACTCTGTCATAGAAAGCCAGCAGATGAATCAGGCATGATTTGCCTTTTGTGAAGCCATGTTTGTTGTCTTGAATCACCTCCCTGTCCTCCATGTGCTTTGACTTATCTTCCGGAAGGATCTGTTCCATGATCTTACTGGGCGTAGAGATGAGGCTGAGTGGATGGTGATTTCCAGGGTCATCCTTTTAACCCCTTTTAAAAATGAGTGTGATATTTCCCTATTGTCCAGTCACTGGGGACTTTGTCTGACTCCCATGACTTTTCAAATATGATGCAAAGTGGCTTAACAGCTACACCTCTCAATTCCCTCAGGACGCTGGAATGCATGTCATCTGAACTTGCATATGTTCAGGTTCCTCATATGGTCTCAAAGGTGATCTTTTCCTACAAGAAGTAGAAACTTCATTCCCCAAGTCCTTGCCTTGAGATTCACGGACACAAGAGATGCGGCAAGAGTGATTGTCAGTGAAAACTGAGGTAAGAAGTTGTTGAGTACCTCAGCCTTCTCCATGTCAGTTGTCACCAGATCACTTGTCTCAGTTATCAGGAGGAATACATTTTCTTTATACTTCCTTTTCTGACTAGTGTACCTGTAGAAACCCTTATTCTTCACATGCCTTGCCAAACTCAGCTCCAGCTGTGACTTAGCTTTCCTGGTCTTATCCCTAGACTGCCAGGCAGTATCCCTATTTTCTTCCCAAGATGTGTGTCCCGGCCTGTACTGTCTATGCATTTTTGTCTTGTGTTTGGTAAGACAGTAATAGACCAGAATAGGCTATTTCAGTTGGAAGGGTCCTACAACGATCATCTGGTCCAACTGCCTGACCCGTTCAGGGCTTACCAAGTTAAAGCATGTTTCAGTTTGACGAGGAAGTCCTCACTCAGCTACTTACTCAAACTCTTTCTGTGTAGCTCAACTCCTCTCAAAAGCTACCAGTTATTTGGGGAATAAGTAAGAATTGGGCAGTTTTGAAAACCTGCCCTGTGAATGGCCATTGAGCACCTCTGATAATTCTGAAAATAATGTTTACTTTCAGCTTATTTTCATTCCAGAGAAAACTACTTATTCCTGAAAGAGATAATAAGGAGTGAGTATTCTGAACAATCTTTGGTATAAATAGTAAGAGTTGGCAACACATGGGAAAAAATCGCTTATCTTTCCCATCCTATCATTGGTCCTGTCAACCAATCAACTGGAAACAACAACTTTTTGTAAACAAAACAAAAGATGCACAACCATCTTTAGGGTTAGTAAGTGCCAGTCAAAAGTGGAGTGTCTTGTACCATGGTGGAAAGCTGTCATCTGCTTTGAAACACAAAAATGTATCTATGAAGTTATAGTGACAACATAAGCGTTCCTATAAGTCAAGCTTCCAGGCCATTTAACTTGATTCTTACCCATCTGGGTCCAGCCTGCAGTAATTTTCCTGTTGAAATTCCAACGGCAACCAAAAGGCATAGTTGTTATGCATTTAAAACAGAGTTCAAATGATAAGTGATACTGAGATGGTAGCACAATAATGATCAGAAAGGGGACCTTAATCTTTACTATCTTCATATTATTCAATGATAGCACAATGGGTTTTTGTTTTTTAAGTGACATCAAGTTGTTAGTTTTTTCTGGTGTCTCTCATTTGCCTTGGATTAAAGTGATTTTCAAAAGTATTGTATGTAGGGATTCAAATTTTACCCTGGAATTATGGTATAACACTAGGTAATGGCTAATGACAAAAAAAATCCCATTTATATTAAATTCTTCTATTTCTAGATGTTGGAAGCAAAATTATGATGTCTGTATATATAATGATATTGTTGATATGCATGTTTGCCAGAAATAGTAGTTCTAGATAGATAAAAAGTGGTCATATAATACTGTAGATAGTTTTGAACATGCCTTGCTTCTGTCTCATGAGAATTGTATAAAACAGATGTTATCTATGAATTAGGAAATAGGAAAAGCTTTCATAGTATGTCTTTGCTTTTGATTTCCATAGCATATAACGTAATCAGAGTATATACATTTTGTGTGCAGGATTGTGGAGTATATATATATTTATGTAAATTACCTTTTCATTAACTGTCTTCATTATTGAAACTGCTATTCAAGTTTAGTTAACTTTTTTCCAGCAATAGGAATGAGGAGATTTAGGTGTTTTTTCTTGTTGTTGTTGTTGTTGTTGTTTGTTTGTTTTTGCCAGGGTTTATATGCCTTGGTTTTTATTTGCACATAAATTTGGCAACCTTCTACAATTATTTGTGAGGTGGATAAAAATATATGGATTACACTGTGTTGTAATTATCATGCCCACACAGTTTTAATATTAAAAAAAAAAGGAAGAATATTGTAGTTGGTCAGTCTTATCTTTATTTTTGTCCCTTTCTTTTCTCATGCAGCATTGTGCAAAAGGAATCAAAAGGAAACAACGTGTTCTGCACACATGAAATTTGTACTATCCACCCCTGTAACCCCAAGGGACAAAAGACTCAGCAATAACTTAGCTCAGAAAGGATATGGATAAGCACATCACATGTGATGGGAGCTAACGTAATTCCTGGAACCAATGAATAAATGATCTCGGGTAGTGCATATTAAAATCTTGGGGGTTTAAATAATTTTCACTGTCTTTGTATCATACCTTGATTACAGTATGTAAGCCATACATACACCACGACCACAGCAGAATACATCAGGAACATTATTGTCAACTGCTGATGTATGCATAAGGAACATGATTTTTCCTTTTTTATCCCCTTGTCTCAATAAGTAAAAGATACTAATGAGATATTCTTAATTACTGCTAAGTGTAATAACATGTTTAAAGTTAATCCTATACTTTAATATTTTGCTAGGATGGAGGTGTAAAAATTAAAGCTTTTTGTAAGCAGACTGTTTTCTGTGAGAACTTGTTTCATTTGGCACAATTTTCACATTTGGGAGTGAATGATGAAGAGGATTACAGGAAAAGGACACAGAGCCTTGAGGGCTAAAGCATTTGATATCTGCCTTCTGCCATGGAGGTTTTATGTTATGCCAAGGAACGTTTTAACCAAACATTTCATAGTTGGCCACTAATTGCATATTTTTCTGAATTTTGGGCACCCAATTAAATACCTTGGAACTGGCAGTGAAAGAAAGAAAATTGAATGTTAGGACTGATTAGAAAAGTAAAAGAGGCAAATCAGAGAGCAAGAACAACATTTTATTTGCGAAGACAGCCTAATGTGGATATTCATTTAGAATACTATTTGCCCCTCTTCATCTGACTCTACTACAAAAGATGTAATATGACTGGAAGAGATTCAAAGAATGATAACAATGTTGACCAAAGTTATGGAAAAGCTTCTGAGCGGAAACTCTTTGAAGGTAAGAGGAGAGATACCTTAGAAGGAATAAAGTGTTGTTTGTCAAAAAGAATAAATAACAAGCAAGTGTTCATTGTTTTAGAAATAGAGAAATAACAAAACTAGGTGAAATCAAGATGTGGAATTGTACAACCAAACTAACTTTGCACAAAATACAGTGTCAACAGAAAATTAAAATATATTCAAAATGTCTATATACTCAGAAGACTTCATCAAAGGGAATTAATCAAAAAGGATATCACATCCAACTCAAAACACTCCTGAGCCCAAAATCAGGAAGCCAGGTGATATTTCGGGTATGTTTGCACACTTCTTACACACTAACATAGACACTCAGTGATGTTCAGTGACAGACAGAACACCAGCATTATCTCTGTTTTTTGTCTCCTGCATTGATGTTGCTGGTAGCTTGTCCTGGATGGACCCCTTTGATTCTCACTTATGAAGTCTGTCCACTTTTGGCCTCTACATTTACTTCCAATGGCTACATTGAACTACAGTTCTTAATCCAGTTGTTTAAAATCTGAACCTATATCTCTGTTGTGATTATGTTTTCCATGATTATACTTTCAGTTGGGGTTGAAACTAGTAAGCCAGAAGTCAGGAAAAAATATTTGAAAATGAGAGGTCAGTTATGAATTTGTAAATGTTATTGCTTAAACATCTTTCTGACAGTTGCTTGTATGAGATCTGGTCTGAGCTGAAATGGTTGGCAATCTTTCAATAGCAATCCACCAATTATTGAGACTTCAGAAAATGTGACTCAATATATTTCAGTTGTTTTTGATCTTGTTTGAGTTAGTGTCTAAACAAAAGTCAGAGCTAAAAATGTTAAAAATATCTTTATTTTAGAGAACTAGCCTGTTTAAAACCAGACCATATAAGTGCATTCCAGATGACTTCATAAGTGTTCATAAACAGATGTATGCATGAGCTGTGTAATTCTAGTCAGCTTCATTGGGAAACTTGATTTAATTCATTTGCAAAAACCTTCAGTTTATAGCAGCTGTCCTAACTTTGTCTAAAGTATAAAGAAAAACTCCTCTGATTCTGGTGACAAAAAAAAAAAATTACCATTCTTATTTTAAATAATAATAGGAAATATGGTCATAGGATTCAAATCTGGGAGAGGAAAGTGGTAAACTTGGGATAATGTTTAAAAAAAAATTGTTATAGGCTGATATTTAAAAAAAATCACAAAAGATACTTAAAGGTTACATGATGCCAAAATAAAAGTAGCTACATTGATCCCCTGCATCTTCTTTAATCATAATTACCATTATCTATTGTCCTATTCCAGTTTTGTATCCCCCATCTCAAAAAGCCTTTTATAGATGAACCAAAAAAAAGATAAACAGAGTTTCCTCAAAGAATTTTATATGGTACTTGTAATTTGCTTGTAATTATACATTATTTAATGTGTCAGATCAATGCTTAATGGTGAAATAAACTTCTTCTAAAACTCATACTCTCACTGGTTGACAACAGCTCCACAAATCACTTTGTGATTTGGAAAGTTGCCCATGACTACAACAACAATTTCTGTTCTCATCAGCCTTCAAGGACAGTCTGTATACATTGAACAGTCATACACTAAGAGGAGACTGTCAAGTGTTTTGAGTTCTGTATATTTTTTCACTTACTGTTCAGAGTAAATTCTTAGGCTCTTAAAACAAACTTCTTGTTACTGGTTTAATGCCTTTTTTCCCCCCTTTCTTTTAATGTAACAAAATATGAATGATGTCACCCACAGCTGCAGCTATACAGGTCTGGAAAGAATATTGGTAACTGACTTCCTTGGATAGGTCTACACTTGTATGTTAATGAACATATGGTTAATGGACTTCGACAGGTTCCCTCTAACTATTGACGATGATTTGGAAATTATTTGCTGACTAATGACAATAGAATTCTACAATTAAAAAACTTACAGTTAAGAATGTACTTATCTTTTAATCAAATAAAACCCAACAACAAAAATATAAAACTTTAGGTGTAAATTCTTCCTAGTATTCTCCATTTATTTAAGGTTCAATACTAAGAAGTTTTTTCTTGTTATGAGTCTTAAGACATAAGTGTACTGTTGTCTGCAGATTATGTAAGTGTACAGGACCATATCTTTCAAAGTAGTTGCGCAAGGTTTCATTGCAAAATTCCTCTGAATACAGCAAATGATTTGTTCTGTACCTTTCCATACATAGGATCTACTGAAAAATCTGGCTCTTTTACTACTGAATGAAATGGAGATTTTGTCATTTGATTTCCCTGCAAGTTGAAGTCTTAATTTTTTTAAATTTTGTGTGACTTCCACAGTTTCAGGGTTCCATATTTAAGTACATAAGTTTTGTCCTTTGTTTACTAAAGTCTAATTTAATGCTGTTGATTTTGGGCATACTTACATTCTCATTGACTCAGGAAACTAATAAAAATCACTGTGCTGTGCCACAAAAAAACACAGGTCCATTTTGAAGAATTCACAATATAATTTGAAATAAGAGGGAGCATGCAGGTGAAACAGAAGCTTTAAAGGAGAGTAGATGGGAGGAATGACAAAATAAATTATAATCAGTATGAATAATTTAATCCACGACTGTGGATATTTACAATTAAGTCTGTAGCCGGTCTTCAGCTTAATTTTCAATGGCCAACTGATTTCTTTTATTTATATCAGGAGGTGGACATATTAAGAAGTGTTAAATCAAAAGGCAACAACAATAAAAAGAGGGAATTAAATTAATGGTTGTAGTCAAAACTGCATGACATAATATTTCAAAATCAACATGAACAATAGAAATACAAGGTTTGTAAGGTGACATACCTTTGTTTATTTTAGCATGTAGCTAAAAATTGAGCAAATTTGGCAGGAGAGAAAAAGCACAGCCACAACATTATCAACAGGTCCACAGCAGGTCTCTAAAGTGAGCATTGTTCATTTGTACCAAATAACCCTGTAACTATTTAGTAGTTGTTAGAAGGTAACTTCAGGTAATGACAGAAATTACAAGTGACATAACTGTTTTGAACTTCCGAGACTTGAGATCAGCTGTCTTTAAGGGCTTTAAATGCAACGATATGTCATTTTTCAAGACAGAAAAATAGCATGTAATATACCCTATCATTACGAAATATTTATCATTTTAAAAGATCTTTGCCGTTTCAGGACTCTATTGCAATTCAGGGGTATCACTTTCCTTTCTTGTCAGGACTGGAATCAGGTAATATTTTTTACATTCAAGGTAATCTGTTCTTATTGTTCACATAACAGTAGCAATTAACACAGTTGTTGCAACCAGGTACTGACTGATCTGATAGTCTAAAGATAGTATTATGATGTCAAGATTGTAGTCCTTTGACATGCTTACTGGTCCTGGTGAAAAGGAGCTGCTCTTCAGTGTGGTTGTTTTTTTTTTATTTTCTTTTTTACTGTTTTTGTTTGTTTGCTTGTTTTGGGTTTTGGGTTTTTTTGGTTACAAACCATGTTCCATAGACTGCCATCTTAACTGCTCTAGGCAGAAGTGTGGTGCTTAATTACAAAGTGTCATAAATTCATATGCCATTTGTAACTTTAATAGTAAATCATCAGTGAGATTTGTTCTGCCAGCACTAGGGATGTGGAACATTGAAAGCAAAATTTCACAAGTTAATGGCCTGCCCTTTTCTGACAGCACACCAAGCTTTCGCACTATTAACTAACACTTTGCTTCACGCAACCACTGAACTGTTGACAAGAGCACTTTAGCAAGTCTGAACAGAAGAGAAAAATCAAGTAAATCAAAAGCCAGCTTGGAATGAGGCAGAAAAATAGAGAAAAAAGATGAATCAAAAAGAAAAAGTTTAACAAGCAAAACAAAGCAACTTGATATGTTTTGATAACCCTTATCAATAATACATCAATACAATGAACAATATCTGTAATAATTTTTCAATTTTTGAACAGATTTTCTTCTCAATACTGAGGAAACAATCATCAAATAATCCTGAATTATTTCAGATTAGTTTAGAGGTTTGATTCCACGTAGATGAGATAGTGCTTATGTTATTGAACTAGTTTTGAAACATGAAGAAACTCCAAAATTTTCCTTGTAGAGATAACTAAATTTCACAAAAATTATTCACAATGGACATATTGATTCCTATAGTGATTGCAGAAAGAAATCTTTTAGCACAATGAAAGAGATAATAACATTCTTCATTAATCAATAAAATCATATGTTTAGATGCAATCATGAAAATGTGCTTTATGTAAGCACAGTAGGTTGCTAACACATAGACTGGAGCTCTTTAGTTTGAGACAGTCCATCTAGAATTGTATGTAGGTGTATCACTATCTGTTAAACATTTGCACACATAAGTATTTCTTTGCTGACCGCAACTTACTCATGTACAATGGCAAATCATTAAGAAAACTGTGCATGCAATTTTCTCAAGAAAATTCTTGGAAGTAAATGAAACCTAATTCTTGTCCAGCAGTGGAGGCAACATAATATGAAGATTTTGGTGAAGTGGAGGATTGTAAGATTACAGCTTCAGACTTAATTTTGTATTAAAAGTAGTACAACAGAGGAGGTCTGTAAAACAAACCAAATTTTTTGATCCACTGCATGTAATCTTGTGAATATACTTATTAGGAAATGCACCTACATCTTCATTAAGTGATCTTAGTTAAGTGACCTGACATACTCAGATTTTGGGGGTTTTTGATACATAGTTTTCGAAACACATTTTTGTTTTTTTTTCAGTAATGAGATGGCCTACGCAGCACCAGACTTGCTGCAGTCAGGTGGGATTCACCTTTCTCAAAGGGGGAAGATCGTCATTGCTCACAAGCCACTGTGGCTGATTGACAGAGATTTAAACTAGGCTTGAAGAGGAAGGGGAATAATACCAGACTTGCCTGTGAGAAGCTGTGGGATGACACGCCAAGCTCAGAGGGATGGGGTACTAGCGACGGGCCTCAGCCTGTTGCTCTAAGATGTGGTGGCTGCACTGCAGCACATTTGAAGTCTTACAGAGATGAACCATGGGCTCCTGAGGTGATAGGAGCCAAGAGGGAAACATCGGTGAAACATCTCAAAGGAATTAAGGTGTGTTCCTCTAAGGTGATATGGCAAACAATCCAGTTGAAGTGGCTCTACACCAATGCATGCGGCATGGGCAACAAACAGGAGGAGCTGGAAACCACTGTGCTGCTAGAAAGCAATGATCTATTTGCCTTTACTGAAATGCGCTAAGACAAATCCCATGACTGGAGTGTGGCTGTTGACGGCTACAAGCTCTTCAGAAGGGACGGGCAGGGAAGGAGGGGTGGAGGTGTTGCCCTCTACATCAAGAAATGGATAGAGTGTGAAGAGCTCTCTTTGAGGAATAGCCATGAGCAGGTTGAAAACTTATGGGTAAGAATAAAAGACTAAGGCAACAAAGGGAACCTTGTAGTTGGTGTCTACTACAGGTCACCTGATCAAGGGGACCCAATTGATGAAGACTTCTTACTCCAGGTCCAGGAGGCATCACACTCTCAGGCTCTCGTGCTGTTGGGGGACTTCAACCACCCCGACATCTGCGGGAAAAGTAGCACGGCGACCTGTAGGCAACTCCGGAGACTCCTGAAATACATTGAGGATAACTTCTTAAACCAGGTAATAGACAGCCCTACCAGAGGGGATGCGATACTGGACCTGTTGGTCACCAGTGCAATTGAGCTAATAGCTGACGTCAGGATTAGAGGCAGCCTGGGCAGCACAAGAGCTCTGGATCCCCAGGTGTAAGAAATCAGGAAAGGAGGGCAAGAGACTAGCACAGCTGAATCAAGTCCTGCTGGTCAAAGTAAAGGGCAAGAAGGAAATGCACAGGCAGTGGAAGCAGGGACAGGTATCTTCAGAAGAGTACAGGGACACTGACTGGTTGTGTAGGGATGGGGTCAGGAAGGTCAAGGTGAGACTGGACCTGAACTTAGAAGGGGTCGTAAAGAATAATAAGAAGGGCTTCTACAGGAATGTCAGTCAGAAAAGGAAGGCCAAAGAAAGGTTACCCCCACTGATGAGCAAGACCAGCAAACTCGTAACAATAGACAAGGAGAAAGCTGAGATACTCAACAACTTTTTCTTTCAGTCTGCACTGGCAACCTCACTTTCCATACCCAGGGAGGTGGTGGATTCGCCATCCCTGGAGGTTTTTAAAAAAAGGGTAGACGTGGTACTTGGGGATATGGTTTAGAAGTGGTTTTGTCAGGTTGGGTTAATGGTTGGACTCGATGATCTTAAAGGTCCCTTCCAACCTTAACGATTCTATGATTCTATGATTCTATGATACCTTTCAAGTGGACGGACTGCAAGGCAGGGACTTGCAATATCTTCCTCAGTGACACAGACAAAGGCATCAAGTGCACCCTCAGTAAGTTTTTAGATGACATGAAGCTGAGGTTGACACACCTGAGGGATGGGGTGCCAGCCAGAGGGACCTACACAGGCTCAAGAAGTGTGCCTATGTGAACCTCCTGAGGTTCAACAAGGCCAAGTGCAGGGTCCTGCACCTGGATTGGGGCAACCCCCAGTATCAGTACAGGCTGGGGGATGAAGGGATTGAGAGCAGCCCTTGGAGAAGGACCTGCAGGTACTGGTGGATGAAAAACTGGACATGACCCAGGAATATCCGCTTGCAGCCCAGAAGACCATCCATATGCTGGATTGCATGAAAAGAAGCGTGGCCAGCAGGTCGAGGGAGGTGATTCTGCCCCTCTATTCTGCTATAGTTTGACCCCACCTGGAGTACTGAGTCCTGCTCTGGAGCCCTCAGCACAGGAAACACATGGACGTGTTAGAACGAGTCCAGAGGAGGGCCATGAAAGTGACCAGAGAGCTGGAGCACCTGTCCTATGAAGACAGGCTGAGAGAGTTGGGGTTGTTCAGCCTGGAGAAGAGAAGGCTCTGGGGAGACCTGATTGTGACCTTTCAGTACTTAAAGGAGGCTTATAAGAAAGATGGGATCAAACTTTTTAGCAGGGCTTATTTTGATAGGACAAGGGATAATGGCTTTAAGCTGAAAGAGGGCAGATTTAGGCTAGACAGAAGGAAGAAATGTTTTACAATGAGGGCGGTCAAACACTGGAACAGGTTGCCCAGAGAGGTGGTAGATGCCCCACCCCTGGAAACATTCAAGGTCAGGTTGTATGGGGCTTTGAGCAACCTGATCTAGTCGAAGATGTCCCTGCTTATTGCAGAGGAGGTTGTAATAGATCACCTTTAAAGGTCCCTTCCAACCCAAAACATTCTATGATTCTATGTTCCTATGATTTTTGCAGATATCCCCGTTCCTGTAGTCAAAATTATTTAACATTTGTCTGTAATCATGGTTCATAACATTTGCTTTGCCCATGATACAATGAGGAGAAACTTAGCTTCCTAACAAAATAATTTGTGGTCCTGCCTTCTTTTCTAACCATTGTAACTTTCACTGAATCAAGACCAAGAATTTGCTGCAAAGCACTTCCACTGAAGTGGACTTCCACTGAAGTGGACTTCCCCTCCATTGAAGTGGACTTCATGCGGCCCATTCATAGCTGGTTTGAAGAATTAAAAAACATTTGAGGGTAAGGAAAATAGTAGCAACTTAGCAATTTATAGTATTTCAGAATTTCAGCTTTGCTAAATTTTGACATCTGTATGGATGCCTTAGGTTCCCTATATAAAATAACAAAGTGGAACAACATAATTTGCTAGTTAATTAAAAAATATGATTGATGGAATGAATATGACAAAGGATTAACCGTATAATTGCCTAGGAAAGCCTAGGGGTCACAGATGGTTTTCGCAATTGCAAAGCTAAGTCACGATTATGAATAAAGCGTCAACAACTCCTAATGCTAAAGACCTCGTATGTAGCTTAAATACTTAGTACACATTTTTAAAGTCAAGTCACAGCAAGACAGATGCCAGAGAAACAGAAAAATGAAATGGGATGTAGGTGGGTAATAAGAGACAGAAGTGACAGAACAGCCCAAGGATAATTAAAAAAAAGGCAGTTTAGCTGTCACTCAATATTTCCTGTGAGATATTAACAAATTTGGAGATGATTACTTTCTAGTAGTTTGCACCTTGTCCCATTTGCCTCAATTAGTGGCTCTGGAAAGACTGTACACCATAAAGTTGATATTTAGTGATACGAAAGATTCTGCTTCTTAAGATCCTCTCTGGTTGCTCAGTCATGGACGTAAAATATTTCTTCTTTGCCATGCTCTGTCCATTTCTTTACTTCTCAGGCAGAATTCTTCATTTATTTCTAAAAATTTTGGTGTAAAATCACTAGACAAAGAAATGAGAAGATAATTGATGACAGCAAGCAATTTAAAACACTGTTAGATTTAGCTCTTAAGAAAGCAGGTCTTGAGATAAACCTGAAGACAATTTTACTGTCATAAAATCAGACAGCAAAAAAAATAAAGGTTGAAATAATGATAGTAAAAGTAGCAAATATATTGACATTCAACAAGAACACATAGGTAACTTTGCAGAGAAAGTAAATGTATTTCTTGATCAGTTACTGAATGTGCAGAGACCTCAAACTGAACAAAATCCCTTAGGCCTGTTTTTTATAACACTAAGACTTTGAAAAAGTCATTCTACATACATAAAGAAATGTGTTAATTCTCTAAATAGGGTTGTTTATATGATTAAACCTTTAAAAAAAGACAGAGAGAAAAAAATATTTGAAACACTTAAGGAAGGGTTGCATGATGCAAGACTGAAAAATTATTTCCTTATTAGATATACCCTTGCGTTATCTGAAGGCAACATTCTTAAATTTGTATTGTTTCACGTTCGATGCACGTTTGTATTCGTTCACTTTCAAAGTCCGGGTTAGTAGGGAAGACTACTTTTGTAACACACTAGGAGTTAGAATTAATGTAAGATAGTAACATTCACCGTCTCTGATCTGTCTAAAATACGACATTCTCTTGGAAATTCAACTGTGTTTGAGTAACAGCGTAGAGATGAGTGAAGCTGTATAATTTTTTACTAACATATACTTTAAGCAATTTTTAAAGTAAGTTTGAATATTTTTGATACATTATTGTTTACTCTTAAATATAACAACAGTGTTTGGTGTAATTTCATATATTATTGCATTTTTTTTCCATTTGAAGCAGTGAGGCTACCTTCTTTTCTTCTCACACTACGTGATCTTCCTGCACTCACAATACAAAGACGCTATTTACTTTTCACAGAACAGTTCAACTGTTTCATTACATTCTCTGATTCTCTGTAAAGAGGTTGACCCAAGAACTGTTGGTTCCATGACAGAAAAAGAGAATTCTAACCTCTCCATTTGTATTTGAAATCTTTTGGCTTCCTTGTATACAGTCAACAACAAACAAATTAACTTCTGTGATCCAATATTTAATTGGAAGAGTAAGAGACACTTACTGTACTATTTATTTTTTTTTTGTAGACACATCATTTTGTGATTTACTGATCCAAAATGAAATTATAATAAATTCATTATATCTCCAGAAAACCATTATTTCTCCAGAGATCAAGTAACCAGTAGGTCATAAGGTCAAGCAGTATGAAAGTTAAGTTCATTGTTTTAGGACAAATCAAATGTGCAAGAATTTATTTCTGAGTTTTTGGGAGATGACTATGAAATATTTATGCACAACTGAGAAGAACACACTTCTATAATTACACTGGTTAATGATGTTTGCATTTGCATAATCACCACAATGCTTCCTTTAATTTTTGCATGTTTCACATTTTTCTTTCCATTTAACAATTTCTCACATTGTTTGTGGGGCAGTGTGCTGAATTAATCCTAGAATATTTGCATTTTTCTATAAATAGCATTATGCATTGTTAAATGAATACAGTAAAGAGAGGGTTGGGGCTTTTTTTTTGCCTGTTTTACTAATCATTTGATTATATGCTTTTCTGTTACACTTGTTTTGCTTGTTTGAAGAAATAGCTTCTAGGCCAGAAGCTTTATAAATCCTATCAGAAACACCTGTAAGGAAACTTCATTGAAATAATATTTCTCTGTATGACAATTTCTTTCTTCAATAACTTACAAAAGTGATTCCACTTTTCGCAATAGTTGGCCAAACTGATGAAAGAGGCAGAGAAAAAAAGTAGGAAGAAAGAAGTGTTTCAAGCACTCATTTGCATACAAACAACTGAATTATAAGGAAACACTAGTGACGTTTAGACAAAAAAATCTCTCAGAAAGAATGGCCAGGAGAGAATCCTTCCTAAAATTTAAGAAGCTTGTGGTAAGGTGTGGATCTCGTGTTGTATATATATTCAAAGTGATGCTAGAACATAACAATCAGTAATAGTAGAAATCATAGAATCATAGAATCATAGTATGTTGTATTCTGGAACACAGGTTACATGTTAATGCAGAATTAATATAAAAAACATAATCACCCTAATTCTACAAAGTATCAGGTATGGTTGACAGATTTTTTTCTCAACAATCTGCAAGAAAAATAAATAACTATGTATATTCATATGTAATATGAATTTGTAGAGAATATGTACTTAAGACAATAACAGAGAAGAAAATGATAACAAATAAACCCAGAAAAATGATCCTAAAAAAATCAAAAAAGAGTCAGAGAGGAGAGAGGAGAAGAGACTGAATGGGGGATACTGGTGTTTAAAAATATTACTTCTTCTACCTGGAGCAATTTCTTATGTGATTAAAAAAAGAGGTAGCCTTATATCTCAAACTTCTTTTTTTTTTAAATCAAAATCATGAACATTTTAGATACAGAATCATAGAATCACAGAATTGTCTAGGTTGGAAGGGACCTTGAAGATGATCAAGTCCAACCATCAAACTAACACTGCCAAAACCACCACTAAACCATGTCCCTAAGCACCATGCCCACCTGTCTTTTAAATACTTGCAGGGATGGTCACTCCACCGCTTCCCTGGGCAGCCTGTTCCAATGTTTATATCTAGGTAGAGAAATAGGTATGTGTGTGAGCTGATGTTCCATGTTCTTTGTGCTTTTAAACTTACACTTTACAAGTGCAGCTAAACTAGTTCAAATTGCTTGTATTTTAAATTTTGATTGAAAGCACCTGTCTTACAGACAGTCAGTACCGATAACGGGTATTCTTATCTTCTGTAAATTGGTCCTGTGTCCAAGCCCTTTGGTTCTAAATGATAATTCATCTTTCTTCAATAAAACTTACAGCATATTTTTACATTTAGCAATACACTTTAGTTTAAGTAGAGTTTAAGCATATACTTACACATATCATTAAAATTAGTTCCCAGAATACCGCATGGTGCTACATATACCCCCACCCTTAAACCTAGATTAATTACATTTTGATAACTTAAAACCATCACAAATATAAAACCAACGAAGGTAATTTTAAACATTTAATGTAAAAAAAAAAGGAAAAATATTCTTAGGTAGGTGTGAAACAACAGTTAATTAAACTCTTTCTTTTCTCATAAATTGAGTTGACTTCAGTATCTCTTCCTCTGTTCTTTCTGCCTTTTTAATTTTACTAACTAGCTTTCATACACTGATGAAACCTATATAAATACTCAATATAGACAGTTGAGTGTGATTATTTATACTGCATATTAATTACTGTGTGATTAACAAACTAAACAAAGTTATAATATAACAACGCGTATACTAGGTATGTATCAGTATACAAAATAAACTACAAACCATGCTTTGCATAATCTGTTATTTAAATACTAGTGTTCTTAATATATTAGAACCTGAAAAGTATTGTTCATCAGTCTTGCAACATGCAGGTGCAGTTATTGCGGATATTTATGCTTTAGGTGTTTAAACAAGCAAAGGAAAACTGAATCCCTTTGATATGGACCTAAAGTGTTTTCAGAATATAAAATGTTGTTTGTGTTATGATTTGTACTAAATTATTTTATTTACTCAAACCTATATGTTCATAGCAAAATATTTTGTGCTTACTCTCTATAGAACTAAATATATGTCAAAATATAATTTGGTTTATATTCTTATTAATTTTCTCCTCTTTAAAAGGAAGAATGTGTTCCTACGTACATAGCCTCTCCTACAGGCTGCAGTTAACGTGCAGTTTAAAAATTAAACATGGAATGACATAGAGAAGGATTTTATGACATTTGAGGATGAATTCCTTAAAGATTTAGGATATGCTGCATGGAAGAAAACACTGGTTAAATCTGCAGAGGTAACAGTGAGGCCATCATTCTAACACTTGCAGCACCAGGGCTCGTGAATTCAATTCCTCTGGCCAATCAGCACAGGACAGAATTTCATGATCCACATGAACAAAACTAAGATCAGGCTGCAACTGAGAGAGGAGATTTAACCCCAACTGTGAAACTACCAACTACTTATGAGGTGAGTTGGAACAGATTGTTGATCTGTGTGAAATTCCGCCCCCNCTAAAACTGATGCAAGGAAAGAGATATGTGGTCTGGGGATTAGGATGGCACTGCCAGTCTAGCTCAGTTTCTACTGCGTGTGGAATGTCATCCTTATTTTGACTGTTGGATACATTTTTCAAAACTACAGACAAATAAAACCTATGTCATCCCTCAACAAAGATCCTGTCAGGACTTTACAGCTGTTTTAGCTATGTTGACCATGAATGGAAAAGTACAAACCCAGAAAAGTAAAGCAAAATTTTAATTTGAACAGAAAGCAAGAAGTCTGGAACGATGCATAAGCACAGATATGGAAGCTGAATCTAAATTCATGAAGGAGATTATCAACGGATGAAGCATAATGAGAAAAGACAGAGAAACCATAACTCTGCCTTTCCTTTTGGAAGGCAGAGAAGAAGAAAAGAGGCTAATATACTGAAAATTAAGTGTAAACTTTTATTATTTTAAATTCATGTCTCAAATTTACAGAAAATATTAATTCTTCTCTAAGACCACATATATTCCAACTGACTATAATTTATTTAAGTTGGGTAAGGCATGAAAGTCACATCTATAATTATGTCACTAATGCACAGAAATGTTCACCATTGCAAAACAGTGATTTTATGAAAAGATAGATATAGATTTTCTCATAATTTATAATTACGGATTACAATTCTTCAAGAAGTCCATTGTACACCCATTCTCATAAAAACACCCAACCTGCCAAGAGATCTTGACTTTTGCCTATTACTCTTCGCGTGGCAAAACTTACTAGTGAGCCTTCCATTCGTTATTTGATGCCGTCAACCATTTTCATTCACATCTAAAAAAGAAGTTCTGATCAGAATTTCCCACTGCATGTGAATAAAATAACCACTAGGCTGTATGTTCATACTGGCAACAGCCTTCTCTGTGTGGTCTAGTGAATCTTGAAGTATTTCCTGTACAGGGGCCACACCTTCTAGACGATGGAGAGGCCCACCTCATCCCTGTATCTTATTGGTTAGGGCACTATTCTAAGCAGATTGCTCCAATGAACACCTTTAACTTGATGTGTGCAGGCAGTCTAAGTTTCCTCCCCAGGAGCAGTTCTCCTTGCTGAACTCCTCTGTGAAAGGTGGGAACCTTGCTGCAATGTGAAAATAAAAATTTGTGTGTCCATATATGCAGAAAAGGGCAGTATAGTTTTTTTCTAGAACAAATTCGTACCTGAGGTGTTTTCTTACATGCATGTGTTGTTGCTGGTTTTTATATATGGAGAGATTTCATGACATATTTCTTCCTTTTTCCATTCTTTAGCAGGAGCTGAGTGGGGAGCAGTAGGGAGTTATCATTGTGTGTTTTTTTAGAAATGACCAAGTTCTGTTCCCTTGAAACTGGATGCTGTTATTCCTGGCTTTCTAGTGAAGTATTACATAAACTTTTCACATCTCCTTTAAATGATGTATAAACACCACCAGAGACTGAACAGAGCCACCTGCCTTCATCCCAAGGTAAACATCTGAGCCCTTGAAGAAAGGCAGAAGTTCAAAAGAATCTCATGTTCAGTATTTTTCACTACTTATTCTAAATGTTTTATTATTACTTTGTAGGAATTCCATCAACCTTCAAAAGGCCTAATTCTCCCATATACAGTGCTTAACTCAGGGGTTTGGAATCCCTAATCAGTCACTGAAATGGCTAGCTTGTAAGTGCTAAATTTCCTGTTTGGATCTATCATTAATGAATATAGCTTACTTAAACATTCTTCTTTGGATTTCTTATTTGGTTTTGTCATTCTTCCAGCTATTTAGACTGCAAGTTCTATACAGGGTGTTTCTTACTTGTGGGATAATAACAGTAGAGAACATTGCTGCTGTTTAACAAAACTAAAATTAATTTGGTACTTTTCTTCTGCTTTCTGTGGTGGAAATTTTCCACTAATTTTCACTCTCTGGTTAAACAGTTGATGCATAAAGTACACCTATTAATTATTAGCATTTCACATGGATGCTACCTGACTACTTTTACCCTATGATTACTTTTTTATTATTATTCTTTAATATTTTGTAGCTATTCACTGCTCTCTCTTAGAGACACAGTACTAGGCTCCTGCTATTTAAACTTTTGCTAGGTACTTGTGCTCAAAGGTAATGCAAAGGAGAAAGAACTTTTGTGTTCTCTAGAGAAAAGCTTAAGTATTTTTCATTGATTGTACTGCAACATGGGAAATTTCCCGCGAGCTGAAGTGGGGAATCTTGTACGTTATGTCTACTTTAGCAAGTGAGGTAGTACAATAGAAATAGACTTGTAAATCGAAGAAGTTGTCAATAACTTGACATCCACCATTAGCATGTTTCATGTGGGGTTACTTCAGATTGTCTTCATTCTTCTTTCATGGACTGAATGGCATTAGTGACTGGAGTTCATTGGATGTACTTTGGTGTGCATCTTCAGATTAGTTTCACTTGAAATGAACCCAGTTATGCCCTGAGACTGTGCTACGAAGTGAATCAGAGCATAGTATATGGGGTGGTTAGCTTTAAAAGCCCTCTCCTGATCCAGACCAAGACTGTAATGTAGACATACCCTCAGCCACTCTATGAAACTAAAGACAATTTCAAAGACTATAGAGGTCTCAAGATGATGAGAACTGCATTAAATCATTGCATATGAAAACTGAAATAAAGAAGAAAATTCTCTTGTTGCACGGACTGCTGTTGAAGCTTTTTTGATGAATGTCATGTTATGGCTGTTAAGAAGCAAGCTATGGACCAAGTACGGTGGAGATTGTCATAAAGAACTTGGTGTAAAACAAAATCTATTAATACTAAAAAACCTTCTTTTAAAGAAGATAATGTATTCACTGGTGTTTTTTGTACTGAGTGTTAAGTAATTTCCATTTTCAACACAGCTTCTTAGAAGAATTTCATCCATTGCTCTGATTACAATGGTGAACTTTTAGGTTCATTTCCCCTGAAAAATAATTGCAGTCTTCTCTTATGTTCAGATCTATAATGATTAAAGCCTAGAAGCTTGGAATGAATGTGTTTTGTCTTAGAGCCTTAGTTGTCAACATTTAATACTTATGTTAATAATTAAGGATTTTTTTGGTCAAAACTCTTCTATACTTTTTTTAAAGAAGCTGGTTATCTGATTCCTTATGAAGTATACTTCTGAATGATAGTAAATATAATATTCACATCCTCATTTCTATGTGGTTGTCATTTGGGGTTCAATTCTACCATACAGGTGTTTAGTATTTTTTTTTATATCAGACATGCCTGCAGCTGTTTTTTCATTAATGGAGAAAAATCTTTACATATTCATATTTCATGTCTATATTTTTAACTTAGAGGATCAGTTTTTTTGATAAATATCTGACATCTTAGTGTAGATTTTATTATTTACATAACATGACATTGCATTGTTAGATGTGAATGCAACTGATTTTGTTTTATAATTAGACACCTATATAACTGTAGGTAAAAAATATTAACTAATTGTAACTTTTCCCGGTATTTATGTTTGTTTCATCTCCCGGTATTTATGTTTATTTGATCTCAGTTTAACTTTCTATAAGGATGACAATTGCACAATTGTCCAGATTTCTTGCAAAGCTCCGATTCTTCCATGTAAAAGCACTTCCTTTCTTCCTCCCTGAAGGCAGGCATATATTGAGGGACCCAAGGAAAGATAAAAACTAAGCAGCAATTTCTAGTTCTCTGGCAGGTCGGTACAATGAGAGGAAATCACATCCCAACCTTCATAAATTCTCCCCAGCTCTGTATTTGTGAATTTTCTCAAAAAGGACTCCTGAAAAAGTGTTCCTTATGATATTCCGCTCTGTCTTCAAATAACAGGTAAGACCCTACTGCAGTATTTTCTGGCTAAGCCTGAGATCCATCACCTTCTGAAAGCCTGAACTAAGACTTTCTATACATGTATGTGTATATGTGTATGTATGCATGAGTGTATATATATAGCTTCTCTTGTTCCATATATTCATTGGATTCATAGGGTAGAATCAGAACCAAGTTTATATCATTTCAGCTCAAAAAAGTAGTGAAATTTGTAGTAAAAGAACAAGTCCACTTATATAGGTATCTTCAATTCATATAGCTCAGTACCAGAAATTAGACTCTGCATCTGCCTTTAGTGATGAGGCACCTATAAACCTGGTGAAAGTAAATAGGTAACGTCAATGTATAATTCAAAACCTGAATGTATCAAACAATGAATGATGTACATCATGAAAAGGGCGTGTCTGAAGCTTCTGTGTCTAGGTCTTAGCTATCTATGCTTTCCATGTCTTTCTCATTTTGCGTCTACACTGAAGATTTCTGTCTTGCATACATATTCCTAACCGTCTCCGACTTGCTGATTTTAAAACTAATGTCAGAGGTGAGGGTAGTCTCATATATGCTCTATGAAATAGTGTAATAGCCAAGGAAATGGGATAACTTGCTCTGTATCCTAGGTTCTGTACCTCCAAAGCTCAAAGTAAGCACCCAGATCACCTCAATATGGGGGAGAGGGCACCCATTCTGCCCCCCCGCCCCCCTTCTTTTTCTTTTGCTAGTTTCATTTTCCTTTTGAAGCCACATTGCTGTGTCATGGGATTAGAAAGAAAACAAATAGAATTTGTAACTGGTAACTACAGTACTAAACTTGGCAATGGGGGTACTTTTGGTTTTATCAAACTCTTTAGGGTAAAATAGATGTAAAATCATAATTTAAACAGCAGGGTAAATATAGCAGATCTTGCTTATTATTCTATTCTGGCCATTCCCAGGGCTGGTATTTCTTAGGAAATACGAATGCAAAGACAATCATAATTTTTAAAAGTAGAAAACTCAAATTCATAAAAATAATATTTCTAATGGTGAATGAGAATAACTTTAATGTCACACCATTTCTGTACTGAAAATTATTACATTTTCTATAGATTTTTTTATTCTTTGTGGAAAAATAGAAGAAATTTTATTTCTGTGAGGCAGCTTTTTTCATACTACTGTTTGCCTAGACAATTTCATATAGAAAACAAATAAACACAAAGCTTAGTAACACTAATTTTTCAGAGAAGAGTTGTAATAATAGAATTTTGGGCCTGAAACATTGAGAGAAACTTTACGAAGTTAGACATTTTTGCCAATTCTGCTTGGAAATCTTGTGACGACTTCTGTGTTCTTCAAGCTAAAACAATAAAATTAGCACAAATTACATGCATGTGTACCTTCTTCAGATGTGTGAGAGAGTCAGATATTCTTATGTGAGTGGAGAAGCAAAATCAGCCAGCTTCCAGTCTGTCTCTGCTCTTTTCATAGGATGGAAAGCCACATCTTCTTTTAAGGAAGTATAGAGGATGATAATTATACTTCCAAATATTAAGCACATACTTCAGCAACAGAGCAGCTACCTGACTTCTCATAGACCCATCAACTTCCATATCAGGGCAAACTCTGGTTTCAGAAAACTAAACATTTTCTTTTTCTCATCCAAAAAACCCTGTATCAGATTATTATAATAAAATTATTTCCTCCAAAGTAATATTGTGAATTTGAATGTGGATTTTAGAAACTGAATAAATGCACTATGGGTATTTTATCTTCAGAGCAGAAGGAAACTTGCTCTGAATACGTCTGGATAAGGTAAGGAATGGTAATATTTTCATAAGTTAGAGAAACAGAGATTTTGACAAAGCTTTTCAATTAAAAATGTTACACTATGGAAACTGAAACGTTTTATTGTACCCTCTCTTTTTTGACAAAAGTTAGTATGAAAATAGCCTGATCATAACAGTTGCATGTAAATGTGGGATGATGAGGTAAGGTGCTTATTCTGGGTCAAGGTAAGAAGGATTTTCAACTAGATTTTCAACTAGATTTCAACTAGAATTCAACTAGAATTTCTGAAATAGGGTGTCTATTGGTTTGTTTCTTTTCTTATACTTGGCAGGGACAAGGTTAGGTTTCATTTTGAAAGTAATTCAAACAATATTCTTGTGTGTCTTAAATTTTGCAATACAGAAATATTATTTTCTGAGTATCCCTGCAACTAATGTTTGTGTCATGTTGCTCATATCAGTAATTTTGGTTGATGGTTGGGTGATTTGCATTACGAGGCAATAGGTGTTGAATGAGTATTACGTAGTCAGCTTGCAAAAATTTGTTCTGCAATGCTGACATGCCTGTAAGAAGTGATGGTACATTTTATGGTATAAATAGAAGATGAAGCTTTGCTAGGAACAGTTTTAAAATCAAAATGCAAAATCTAGCAAAAGGACTATTTTTGCTAAACAGTTTAAAAAAGTCAATGGCAGTTTGAATGTGATCAAATGGCATTTATTACCAGTTTGAGTGAATGGCCTTTAGCTCACCAATTTAAAGGAGTTTATTTTCTTATACAAGACCACTAGATTCTAAAATACATTTTTTTTTAATAATAACTAATATTAAAGGAATTTAAGCCCCTGAAATTTCCATACCCTTCATCCTAGTAAAGGTTATGGATGACTATTATCCAGAAGTAGTCCTCAGAAAGGAACGCTTTTTACATAAAGATCTGGTATAAAAAATAAAATTAATGAAATCCGTATAAGAAAAGTATATTAAAATTACACACAGAAACTCAAGGATCTCTAAACTTGTCTGTTTCCATGGCAGCAAACAATTTGTACATTACCTATCATTTTAGGCCCTAGATTTTCTTTTTCGTGATTTTGAAGTATTCAGAAACAATTTAAATCTGTTATATTTCTGAAAAATTAACTCTGATCCATCTTATTTTGTTATAGGATTCTTAAAAGGTGTTTAATCATTTAATCTTTCTTTCCTGATTTTGGGCTCTGTATTTTTGTTATCTTTATTATTATGAGGAAATGGCATTAACACATTCACAGCCTGCAAATTCAGTGTGAAATAAGATTTATAGAAATATTTAATGATATAGGAGACTGTATATATTTGATTGTTCCTTAAATATTTTTATATACTGCATTATTTCATCATAAAAATATTAGAAAGCCAGTCAATAATTGGAATTGAAGTGGATCCTTCATTTACTAAAGAGTAGGAGAATTTCTACACTGCTACATTCCTAGCAAATGACCCTAGTATTGCTCATACATGATGATAAGCAAATAGTTCAATTTCATGGTGAAGTTAGTCTGTTCAGAGAGAAAAATAAGATTATACAATAACCATTATTTTGTCCTTTCCATTGAAGAATGATAAATAATGTAATCACAGAGGAAAAGACATGTTGCTCCCCCGCAATGCTTTTATGAAAAGAAAACTGAGAAAGTGTTCTAAGAGATCACAGTCTTGAAACACTGCCAGGACAATCCACCAGAATCAGATGATTTATTAGATACAGTCTGATACCACTCTGAGATCCTATATTTATGAAAAATAGCTCTTAAACTTTATATGGTAAAATTTTATATTATATGGTGTATCGTCTTATGAATGGCACCCATAGTTGGATTTTTTGGCCCTGAAGTCCAACAACCAATAGTATTAGTCACCATCAGTGACAAAGGTGAGAGCCTGTGTCATTAATGTTCAGCTGCAAAGAAGACAGAAAGAACAGTTTTTCTTCTTTAAGTTAAATTGATTAATAAGTGCTTTGAATGAAAGGAATACTTAAAAGCTGTCTGATTGATGTGAAGAATTTATGTGATGTATATTATCTATTACTATAATCTTTAATATGGAGATTCACTGCATACAGGTTGAAAATAAATGAAAATGTATATAAAACCCTAAAAATATTATATATAGTGCATAGATTTAATTTCTCAAAAGAAAGATAATTTTCCTATTCCTTTTTTCTTCAATACACTATACTATTAAAAAACCTGAAATCTAAGTGGAATACAAATAATAATAATAGTAATAACAACAATATCCATATTGTTATGTTTCTAATAAATTAACAGAGAAGAAGGAAAAAGATATGTGGTATTTCTCTGTTGTATTTTCATAGTCTGGTTGTTTCCAAGAAATAAAAGGTGAGAGAAATAAAGATGGTATTTAACAACAACAGAAAGGTAATGGGAAAAGAAGTAATCAGAATAAGAAAAACAAAGAGTTGTACTAAAATAAATCAAGTTCCCCAGATTTTTTGGATGACAGCAGACAAAAATTGCTTAAGAGGAAAATTAATTATTAAAAAAAATCAGAAGGTGTTTTTAACCTGTTCTTGTTTAAAAAATACCACTAGAGCTTGAAATTTTGGATATCTCATGTTTGAAAGCTACATTAAAAAAAAAAACAACTTGGTGGACTCCATATCTTGATTCACTCAATTACTAAATTGGATCTGGAATTAAATTTGTAAAAATCATTGAAAATAAAAGAAGCAAAACAGGTTAACAATCTTATTTCGGTTGCTTGGCTTTTGGTTGATTTTTAGTTGAAAATGAAATCTTCATTTATAAAGAAATTTATAAACCTTAAATATTAACTTTTCTATGAAAAAGATATTTCACACAATCAGTGTTTACAGTTTTCTTGTTGTATTCTGCTTTGATGGTCTCATAATACAACATCTTGTTCTTCTGTGAAACTATTTTCCTTGACAGACAAGAAGCACTATTCTTGGGGTCATGTGTGAAATGTAGGTACTCTGTAACACTGTATTCAATGCATATATTTTCTTCTTTTTTTTAGTCACAGAGACTCTTTGGTTTATGAAAGCACCTGTCTAATAAATGCACAGTTGCAAAAATGACTACCATTTTAATCCTGCTCATTTCAACTGAGTTAAGTGGATCAATATTCAAGAATATGGCTGATTTTGCAGAATTGCTGTCTAAAGTTAGACAATGTTCACATTGTGGTGGAATGCCTGGCTTATATGGGCATAATATTAGACAACATTGAAGTTCCTCATGTAACTGTACTGGAAAATTTCTGGTGAAAACGATGAGTACGTTATGTGACCTAATTTACAAAGATAATAAATTTCTTCGGTTTCCCTTAAATTTCACCAGAATGGTAAGTGGTCTGGATTTCTTAGAAGAAATCTAGATACTCTCTGTTATTTACACCACGCTGCCAATATCTACAGCATGTTATATGTTCTTGTCCTCAGATTGAACAATTGTAATTATATCCCATAGTGAATACATATTTGTTCTGTCTAAAATTTAATGATCACACAGGATGGGATGTTATTATGCTGAAGGCTCACTGAGGGTTCGCATTTATGAGGTTTATTTCTAGAGAATTTTGGTATTGAATTGTCACATTTTCAACACATACGTTGTGTCACACAGGATATGACATTAAATTTCATTGCTCTCACAACAGTTGATGACAATACCATTAAGTTAAATAATTAATTTAAAAATCAGGTCAAACCTTTTGATTCCCTATTTAGTTAGCATATTTTATAGATCAATTATTTTCATTAATTAGAAAAAATCACGTAGAATCCAGGAGCCTCTTTAGCAGAGGCTATAAATAATAAACTCTCTAAAGTAGAGGTTACAGGGTAAATCTCTATATGAATGTTTTACCATCGAGTTAATGATCATTCCCTTTCTTTGTCTCTACTAAAAAGTGAATTTGCATTAGCAGATCAAAGAAACTTAGATATCTAAGACAAAAAATCTGGAAATGGGATACCTCAACCAATATATGTTGTTTGGGTTCCTTCACTATTGCAGAGTGTACCAAAAGATTTTTTTTAGCCTGTACAATAAATCATTATTAAAACAGAAATTTAAATTGATGACAAATCAGAAGATCAGGAAGTGGTTTGCATAGTGTTTGAAAAATCATAAGAAATATGAAGGACCTGAAAACTTGAAGCACTTTGTCTGAAAGCTGCTGACACACATGCTATTGCTGTCTATTTGAGGCTATGATAAGAAACAGAATCATCAACTTTCTGCACTTAAATCAAACTGAGGTTTGCATTAGGCAATGATGCAAAAATCTGCATCCAGTTCCCAATTTCTCTGATGTTTGGAATTTTGGATCCATGGTACAACTAATATTCCAGTGATCATCAGAACATTTCTATTAGAGTGGTAGGAAGCTCCTGCTTTCTTTCAGAATTGGCTGAAAAGGTTTTGTTTACTTTCCAGTGTTGACAGTACAACAGTATGTAAATCCTCAATTTTTTCCTCAAGAGGGGTAATAGTTACTGCTTGATCCTGCAGTCCTTGTTCCAACAAAATTGCAGACTTTTGCCTCTGGAAAAGTAGAAGGAATAGAATCCATAGGAGAATTCAATGCAAATGTAAAAAATCCCTTCTGGAGATAATGACGCTCACCTAAGTCAGGATAACGCAGACGTGTTTTGCCCGCTAGTTATACAGATAACTAATGGGAAACTGCAATCTCTTAAGTCTCAGCTCCATTTGGACAACTAATACAGAAGGGTTACGGTTATTTTAAGAAAAAGAAAAGGGGATGGAAGCATAAGCAGTGACTTTCATCTTTTGCCTTTACTGGCTGAGTCCCAAAAAGCAGACTACAAATCTGCTAAAGTCTGAAGGATTTTTGGACCCATTTTTCCTTGTGACTCATATAATTACTGGCAACCAAAACAAAACAAAAAAATCTATCTTTTTTCTGCGACTAGTGGCAACAACTCTTTCCTCTCCCAATCACACAAGAGCAGATAAGGAAGAAGCAGTAACAAGACCCATTAAAGATATTTAATAACAATCTGATCGGTGAAAATTTTGCATTATAAGGGAAAGATCTCCTGCCTCAGAGCAAAATTCCACTGTAAGTGAGTACAACCTGAAAAGGTCCCAGATTATCTGTATGTTCAATTTTACTGAAACAATAGCAGACTTCTGATTTTATTATTCTTATAATCACTGTCATATTGTGACTTTTGCTGTTTCACTAGTTTATTTTAGCCTTTTGAAAGCATATACACTCTGCTTCATGAGATATCTTTCGCTTACAACTTCTCTTGGGGAAGTTGAAGCATAATCATGATACTGGTGAATAGTATAATGAAAATATCTTTATATAATATATTATCTTATTTTGCAAACTTCTGCAATTTTTGGAAATTAACACCTGAGGAAAATAGACTCTTGCATGTATCAGGTATAAACATAATATTTATCCTGCCACAAAAGTACATCAAACCTATTTTTTCCTATACTTATTTTTCCTAAAAATACATATGGAGAATATCTTTATAGGCTGTCAATTGTAGCAGTATCAAAC
This sequence comes from Ibidorhyncha struthersii, assembly GCA_013398815.1. NCBI lineage: Eukaryota > Metazoa > Chordata > Aves > Charadriiformes > Charadriidae > Ibidorhyncha > Ibidorhyncha struthersii. The sequence continues at coordinate 659,694 of VZSZ01002168.1, forward strand.
CTCTTTTTAAAATTAGTTTATGCATATATTTGACATTAGTATATATACATATCTGCAAATTTCATGGAGATCATAGAATCACAGAATTGTCTAGGTTGGAAAAGACCCTTAAAACTATCAAGTCCAACTGTTAACCTAACACTACCAAGTCCACCACTAAACCATGTCCCTAAGAAGCACATCTACCTGTCTTTTAACTACCTGAAGGGATGGCGACTCTACCACTTCCCTGGGCAGCCTGTTCCAATGCTTGATAACCTTTTTGGTGAAGAATTTTTTCCTAATATCTAATCAAAACCTCACCTGGCACAACCTGAGGCTGTTTCCACTCATCCTATCACTTGTTACTCGGAAAAGAGACCGACCCCCACCTTGCTACGACCTCCTTTCAAGTAGTTTTAGAGAGTGGTAAGGTCTCTTAGCGTCCTTTTCTCCAGGCTAAAAAATCCCAGGTTCCTCAGACGTTCCTCATAAGACTTGTTCTCTAGACCCTTCACCAGCTTTGTTGCTCTTTGAATACACTCTAGCACCTCAAAGTCTTTCTTGTAGTGAGGGGACCAAAACTGAACACAGTATTTGAGGTGCAGCCTCACCAGTGCCGAATACAGCAAGATGATTGCTTCCGTAATCCTGGTGACCACTCTATTTCTGACACACACCAGGATGCTGTTGGCTTTCTTGGTCACCTGGGCACACTACTGGCTCATATTCAGTCGGGTGTCAGCTACCACCACCAAGTTCTATTGCGTTGCATGTGGTTATTATGACCCAAGTGCAGGACCCAGCACTTGGCCTTATTGAATCTCATGGGGCCTGATGGGATGCACCCTCGAGTGCTGAGGGAGCTGGGGGAAGTCATTGCTGGGCCGCTCTCCATCATCTTTGAAAGGTCCTGGAGGACAGGTGAGGTGCCTGAGGACTGGAGGATAGCCAATGTCACTCCAGTCTTCAAAAAGGGTAAGAAGGATGACCCGAGAAACTACAGGCCGGTCAGCCTCACCTCCATCCCTGGAAAGATGATGGAGCAGCTTGTGCTGGGTATCATCTCAAAGCACCTGGATGAAAAGAAGGTTATCAGAAGTAGTCAACATGGATTCACTAAGGGGAAGTCGTGTCTGACTAATCTGATAGCATTCTATGATGAGGTCACTAGATGGGTGGATGAGGGGAGGGCAGTGGATGTTGTCTACCTTGACTTTGGCAAGGCTTTCGACACTGTCTCCCACATCATCCTCACTGGCAAGCTTAGGAAGTGTGGGATAGATGGATGGACAGTGGGGTGGATTGAGAACTGGCTAGCAGATAGAGCTCAGAGGGTTGTGGTTAGTGGTGCAGAGTCTAGTTGGAGGTCAGTAACAAGTGGTGTCCCTCAAGGGTCAGTACTGGGTCCAGTCCTGTTCAATATATTCATCGATGATCTGGACGAAGGGATAGAGTGTACCATCAGCAAGTTTGCTGATGACACTAAACTGGGAGGAGTGGCTGATACGCCAGAAGGCTGTGCTGCCTTACAGCGTGACCTGGATAGGCTGGAGAGTTGGGCAGAGAGGAACTTAATGAAATTCAACAAGGGTAAATGTAGGGTACTGCATCTGGGGAGGAATAACCCCATGCATCAGTACAGGTTGGGGGCCGACCTCCTGGAGAGCAGCTCTGTGGAAAGGGACCTGGGAGTCCTGGTGGACAACAGGATGACCATGAGCCAGCAATGTGCCCTGGCGGCCAAGAGGGCCAATGGCATCCTGGGGTGCATCAAAAGGAGTGTGGCCAGCAGGTCGAGGGAGGTCATCCTCCCCCTCTACTCTGCCCTGGTGAGGCCGCATCTGGAATACTGCGTCCAGTTCTGGGCTCCCCAGTTCAAGAAGGACAGGGATCTGCTGGAGAGGGTCCAGCAAAGGGCTACAAAGATGATTAGGGGATTGGAACATCTTTCATATGAGGACAGGCTGAGGGATTTGGGTCTCTTTAGTCTAGAGAAGAGAAGATTGAGGGGGGATCTTATTAATGCTTTCAAATACTTGAAGGGAGGATGCCAGGGGGATGGGAGCAGTCTTTTTTTAGTGGTGCCCATTGATAGGACAAGGGGTAATGGGCACAAGCTTGAACATAGGAAGTTCCATCTTAACATGAGGAGGAACTTCTTTACTTTGAGGGTGGTGGAGCACTGGAACAGGCTGCCCAGAGAGGTTGTGGAGTCTCCCACTCTGGAGACATTCAAAACCTGCCTGGACGCTGTCCTGTGCAACCTGTTGTAGGTGACTCTGCTCTGGCGGGGGGGTTGGACTAGGTGATCTCCAGAGGTCCCTTCCAACCCTGACAATTCTGTGATTCTGTGATTCATACAGCTGGCCTCAGCCCATCGATCTAGTCTGTCCAGATCCCTCTGTAGATAATTTCTACCTTAAGACGTATCAACACTCCTGACAAACTTGGTGTCATCTGCAAACTTACTGAGGGTGCACTCAATTTCTCATCCATATCACTGATAAAGATATTAAACAGATCTTTCCCCAATACTGAGCCCTGGGGAACACCACTTGTGACCTGCCACCAAATGGATTTAACTCCATTCACCACAACGCTTTGGGCCTGGTCATCCAGCCAGTTTTTTACCCAGCTACATATATACTTTTTTTTTTTTTTTTAAATATATGTTAGGGGTCTTTGTGTTGATAGTCACAAAGGTTTAAGACATCTATCTTCCAGACTAAATGAATAAGTCATTAGACTTGACATTCTAACAATTTGTCCTAAGCTGATCTGCAGCTACTGGTACACTTAAATGTACGATTACATTTCCATCAGTAAGATCCTTCTGATGCCAGTGTACCTACCACTGGTGATATCATACACTCCACTGAATTCTCAAGCTAGATATTCATCCACAATGGCCAGTTTCAGACCATAACAAAATCTGAATAAAGTAGAGATGAGACCAAACTATTGTATATTTAGTACGTTTAGTAAGCAGTAGCCATGTATTTAGATCACAGATGCAGGCAATCCTTTTCCCAGTTGATTTCTGAAAAAGACTTTTGACTTCCCAGTAGGTCTATCTGTCTCCACATCTATGAACACATTCTTAGACTTAGAAGAACTTCAGTCCTTTACCTACCCAACTCTGGGATATTCTTCCTAATTCCCGTTGTTTCCAAGTTGGAAGCTTGCTCTACTGGCACTTCAGACCTGTCATTCCTCTTTTTTTTAAGTAGGAATCTGGGCATACTTGCTTGCGGAAAGTTCTATGACAAATGCCTATTTCATCCTGCCTTTTTTTACATCTCAAAACCATAGAATTTAACTATCTTTTATCTTTTGACAAAGATTCCATATGTAATTGTAATTAATTAACTTTATTGCTGTATTGAATAATTAAGAAGGATTTCATTGGGTAGGACTTTTAAATGCAATATTGCAACACTGAATCTACATCTGCTTTCACCCCTGAAGTCACAATATTTTTAAAGTAACCAACCAAGAAAATGCCTATATGAAATGAAGATAAGCCATCATGATTTTACAGTCTTAGCAGCCTGAAGAAATATACTGATCTGATACAAATTGCTGTAATGCTCTTACTTTTTGTTTTGATTGACATATCCTGATTTATAATCACGAACTTTTACCATCTATTTAACTAATACATTCATTTTCCCCTTGCTTTAAAGAAAACAGGAAGAGATATTAAAAGATAAAAAAAAGTTTTGTTTGCAATGTAGTTTTTTCCACTAGCATTATATTGTTTGCAAAACTTCAATTATATAAAGTATTTAGGTGAAGGATTTGTCACTAGTACAGTGCATTATGTTTTTTTCTAATATCCTGTACTACTTTCATCATTTTGGTATCATAATTAGTTTCTTCAATTTATTAAACAATATTACTAATATGTTCCATATGTAGTTCATTTTCTCTCTCATGTTCTTAGGAACATGGTAGTGTACCAGGACTATTTTTAAAATGTAATGTACACGTCAAAACCCACTACATTTTTAAGAAGGCAAGAATGAAGTACAACTTGCCTACACAATGGTAGCACAACAGACAAGTAGGTTTCTTAGTTCCTCATGGAGTTGCTCCACATTCTGCAGGCAGACACAAAAAAGGCTATGGATTTTTGTTTGTTTTTTGTTTGTTTGTTCATGCTTTGTTTTGTGGTTTTTTGGTTGGTCTTTTTTTTTTTTTTTCCAGAGAAAGAGTAATCTTAATAACTAAAAGTTTCTTTGTATCCCAGCAATGAACTCAACAGCCAGGGTCATCAGTCAGAACTTCAGAACATCCTTTAGATTCCTCTTTTTACTTGAAGCTAGTAAGAAGTGTGAACATAAGCATCAAAGCTTGAGTGTGGTTGCCTCATCATCTTTTCTTTACCCAGACTTCACAAGTTGACTGCACTCTGTAATTTGTTAAAATGTTTTGGGATACATTAAATGACTCTAACAGGAAACTCTTGTTAGCTAAGACTACAGTGAAAGCTATTTTAGAAATGTAAAACAAAAAAAGTATTTTAGAAATGTAAAACAAAAAAATTTTGGGGGTATGTCTGAAAAATAATAATAAAAAAAAAACAAACAACCCCCGCCCCCAAAAACCCAAATCCCTAAAACAAATAACAATAATTATTTAAAAAATCCCACCCAAAAGCCTCAAATATTTTGAGATACTAAAATCCAAATTGCCAAGGCGATCTACTCTGGTGCAGGCGCATTCCGCAGCAGAGCCAGGCATCCTGGCATACAGGGGGGTTTCCCAAGCTGGGGAATCCCCAGGGGAGCACAGAGACACGCCAGGAGCCGGCAGCTCTCATGAGAGCAGCTGATGAGTCATGGGGGGGGGCAAGAGTAACGGCAGCCACCCCCTGCTCCCACAAAAGGCAACCCTAGGGAACACTGGCGACCAGGAGTGCTGCCAACAGGACCAGCAAATAGGGCGTAGCGCAGCAGCCAGGCCATGGTGTGGCAGTTTGTGTGACAGGGCATGCGGGGGAGGGGGGCGCCTCCTCAAAGGAGGGACATTCCATTGGCAGAGTGGGACACTTGACATACACATAACCCAGCAATTAGGCACCATTCTGTGGCCACCTGCACAGATCAAGGACACTCATCCTACCTGAACCTCAAGGAAGAATGGTGGGCACCAACCTGAGAGCAAAGGCTGCAGCTCTGTCTGGAGGATCTGCAACATCTAGTCCAGCGGTGGCCAGTGTCTCCTCCCAGATGGAGCTGCTGAAGGAAGAGGTTGCAGTGCAGACCTCAGACTGCAGGAGGTGCCTGGACCTTTCTCCTGGGGCAGGGATAGGCAGCAGACATGCCTGCAAAAGATATGCCCAGGTGGAGGACCTCCTGCAGCATCTGGCTGAGCTGCAGGAGGTGGTGAGAAGGCTGCATAACATCAGTGAGGCTGAGAAGGAGTTAAATAGCTGGTTCAATGCACAGTCTCCAGTGGACTCACAGCCCATGGACAAACAGCCAAAAACTCCCCCACCAGCACAACATAGAAGTCAGGGGGATCGATAATGCAGAAGAATGGAAGCTTGCAACGGCAAGGACCAGCTGGAGGAAAAGACTTCCCCTGAAGCCTGAGGTACCCTTGCAGAAACACTTCACTGCTCTGCAGACTGAAGAGGAAAGATTCGTAATATCAGGAGAGACGGTGGGGCTGAGTGAGGCAGCCTGATCTGCTCCCCATATAACAACCAGCACAACTAAGAAAAAGCAACGGGTGATAGAAGAAGGCAGCTCTCTTCTGAAAGGTACAGAGGCATCCATTTGCTGACTGGACGGACTCTCTAAACTACTAAGCCTTATACAGTCCACTGACTATTATCTGCTGCTGTTGTTTCACATGGGCACTAGTGATACTGCCAGGAGCAGCCTGAGGAGTATTAAGAAGGATTATAGAGCCCTGGGAGCTGCAGTCAGGGACTCTGGGGTGTAGGCAGTTTTTTCATCAATCCTCCTGGCCAAAGGGGCAGGGTTTGAAAAGGCCAATTGAACCTGGTGAGTCAACAAATGATTACAGGACTGGTGCTATAGCCAGGGGTTCAGCTACTTAGATCATGGGACTCATTTTGAGAAAGGAGGTCTACTGGGGGCTGATGGGATCCATCTGTCAGAGAAGGGGAAAAGCATCTTTGGTCATAGGCTTGCCCAGCTGGTGAGGAGGGTTTTAAACTAAAGTTGCTGGGGGAGGGGAACCTCAATCTATCTAATTCCTACCAGTTTGATGCCAGTGCCAGCAATAGATGCCCAGAGCTTGAAGAAGGATCACATGTCAGCAGAAGAGCATCTGAAGTGCAGCACAAAGGAACCACAACCACTCCAGCCAGCAAGTCAGTTTCATTCAGGAGCCCAACTTAAATGCCTCTGTGCAGACAGGTAGTATGGGGGATAAACAAGAGGAGTTAGAGACATGTGCATGCCTGCAGGGCTATGATCTTAGCATAATGAGGGGGGCATAATGAGGACATGGTGGGATGGCTTTTGTGACTGGAGTGTTGGAATGGAATGATGCAGTGTCTTTAGGAATGACAGGCAGGAGAGATGAGGAGGGGATGTAGCCCTCTGTGTCAATGACCAGCTGGAGGGCCTGGAGCACTGCTTGGGGATGGCTGAGGAGCTGACCAAGAGCTTATGGGTCAGGATTAAAGGGAGAGCAGAGACAGGTGATGTTACAGCGGGGGTCTGCTACAAGCCATCTGACGAGGAAGACTGAGCAGATGAGGCCCTCTATAGACAGATAGGAGCAGCCTCATGTTCACAAGCCCTGGTTCACATGGGGGACTTCAGCCACTACGATATCTGTTGGAGGGACAAAACAGCAGGGCATAAGCAATCAGGAGGTTCCTAGAATATGTTGATGATAACTTCCTTCTCGAGTGATAGAGGAACCAACGAGGACAGGTGCTATGCTGGGCCTTGTTTTCACAAACAATGAGGGGCTGGTGGGGAATGTGAAGCTCAAGGGCAGCCTTAGACTACAGTGACCATGAATGGTGGAGTTCAAGATCCTTATGGCAGTGAGGAGGATGCACATCAAGCTCATTATCCTGGACTTCAGGAGAGCAAACATTGGCCTGTTCAGGGATCTGCTTGCTAGAATACCACAGGATAAAACCCTGGAAGGAAGAGTGGACCAAGAAAGCTGGTTAATATTCAAGGATCATCTCCTCCAAACTCATCTGAACAAAGAAGTCAGGCAAAAACTCCAGGAGGCCTGCATGGATGAACAAGGAGCTCTTGGACAAACTCAAACAGATAAAGGAAGCCTACAGAGGGTGGAAACAAGGACTGGTAACCTGGGAGAAATACAAAAAAATTGTCTGAGCAGCCAGGGATCAGGTTAAGAAAGCTAAAGCTCTCATAGAATTAACTGGCCAGGGATGTCAAGGACAACAGAAAAGCTTCTACGGGTACATAAGTGATAAAAGGGAAATGTGAGCCCTCTCCGGAAGGAAACAGGAGACCTGGTTACCCAGGATGCAGAGAAGGCTGAGGTACTCAATGACTTTTTTTCCTCAATCTTCACCACCAAGTACCCTAGCCGTACCACCCCAGCTGCAGAAGGCAAAGGCAGGGACTGGGAGAATGAAGAACCGCCCATTCCAAGGTTGGAACTAGATGAAGGTCCCTTCCAACTCTAACCATTCTATGGTTCTATGATTCTATGAAGTGGGAATTCTGGAGTTCTACTTGATTTTGAAATCTTAAACATCTTATTGACTAAAGTTACTAATTTCAAATATAATCCTGGATATATTCATTAAGAGAGGGTGCTATTGACTGGGGTTTTTTAGTGAATGAAGCAGTATTTTCCTGTTTGTGAGCCAAGCTCAGGGAAAGAAAAGAATCTTTCTGGACATAGGCATAAACTTTTTTTCTTCCAAAATTTTATATCAGGCTATCCTGGCCTTTAATGTTGCATTGTATGTTCTAAACAAGACAGAGAACAAGTTGTCTAACACTGTAATGGTTTGTCCCTGGAGAATAAGATATTCCATGAGACTATACATATAGAATATCTCTTTGGCCAGTTGGGGTCATCTGTCCCACATGTGTCTTTCCCAAATTCTTGTGCACCCCCAGGCTACTTGCTGTTGGAGCAGCATGAGAAACAGGAAAGGCCTTGGCAGTTCGTAGGCACTGTTCAGCGATAATTGAAACACAGGTCTGTTATCAGCACTGCTTTGATCACAGGACACCTCCTTAGCACCAGGAGTGCTGCTATGAGGAAAATTAACTCTGTCCCAGCCAGACCCAGTACAATGTTATATTAAATAACACAGTTTTCATATCATTAATTTGCTAGTGATTCACACTGACATGTGTTTGTCATTTGAACTGGGATAAAAAATTTACAGCCAGAGGAGTTTTTTATGAACACCTAAATAGAAGCTGACCACTCATTTATCAACAAATATCACCCTAAGTTTTAAAGTTGGTTATGAGTATTAATTTCTTCCACGACTTATTTTTGCCCACAGTGCCTACTAAATTGAATGGGGAATAAGCTATGATATTTTAAAGTTATATTTAGAGAAAAATAAGCATATTTAAAAATTATTGTTCTATAAAATGGTTGTTGCATTTTAATTTTATTCCCTTTTTTTTTAATACTTGTAGTTGCAAATGTAACATTTCAACAGCAAAGTTTGTTCTTTGCAAAATCAAGGGAAGAGTTTTATTATAGAACAACATGATTTTTAAACGAATTCTATTCTTCATTATCTTGATTACATTGTCTTATACAATGACCCAAGAAATTGGTTTCTTTTTTTTCTGTGTTCACTGAACAAAGGGAACTTCAGGAAATATCTGCTATGTCTAATAATTCCAGTCAAACAAGCAATTGGTTCCAAAACAGCTACTTTTTCTGTGGAGGGAATAGGAGTTTGTAAAAAGTTTGAGCTTACTTCCCAAACTTACAGGTATTCACATTGTAACCTATGAAATTTAAGTCTTAATTAGTGAATTTTCAATGCCGTTTTTTCTGATCACAAAATGCTGCTCTAGACACAGAAATGTTGCCTTTCTGTTTCCATATACTTTTTTTCTTATTAAAAAAAAAAAACCACAACTTTATGAATGGAATTAAAAAGTTATTTGCTGTTGTATTTCTCTCCGACACCAATCCGTTCACACGTCCATGTTGTTTGTTTGTTTGTTTTTTAATTTCTCACATTTTCTCCACCAACTTCTCCATGCTTCTTTTCTCCTTGTTATTTCTTGCCAATGCTTTATAAAATTGTTGAGATTTTCCTTGTTATACCTCTGGGATTGGAAGAAAATACTGCTTTCAGCACAGCCGATGGAACAGAAGATGAAGCTGATGCAGCAGGACTAGCAAAAGCATTTTTCAAAATGAAATTAACAGATTTCTCTTAGCTCTCTTAGCACCTTGTTCTATAATTACTGATAGGAGATCCATCTTTGAGGCTCAGGATCACTTCATGGTTCCCAGGCAGGTGGATTCTGCAGCAACTGCAAAAGCAGAAATTTTAGGTTTTGGACGGAGCAAGAAAGTGTCTTGTAGTTTTCAGTCTTTTTGTATTTTCAGTTTTTGTAGATTTCTTCTTCCCAGTCAAAACTCTTGATTAACAGACTCTGAAGGAACAGGTCTTGTACTCCTAGCTGGGATCACACATTCAGAAAGAAAGAACAATATGGAACCGACTCCTGCATGGCTCTACAGAGTGAGATTTCCCGATTTGGTTATCACTGGCCACTGTCATCACCATTCAATTTGTGTAGTTTCTAAAGCAGTATAAGCTCTAACATTTTGAATATTCTGAAGTAATATTGAAAACATTTCTAATTTTCATACAATGTTACATGAATTACTCTCATTCACTACACAGTGAGAACAGGATGAAAAGTGAGTTGCAACTCAATATACATAAGGACATGTGTGTCTGGGAATCAGAGTCTGCTCGGTTTTTAAAAGACTGACAAATCAGGCCAGCTTCAAACTTTAAAACATAACTTTACTCAATTCATTCACTGGTCATACTAATGGCTAGTTCTTATACATTACTGATCTCTACCACTAAATACACAAAGCAGTCAGTTCTCAAGAGTCGTTGCCTAAACAATGGTCCTAGCTTTGAGTATACACTACCAGGAGGTGATGTTGTACGGTGGGTGCTCATGACTGTGGTCCTCGATGATCTCAGTCCTGGAGGTCAAGATGATGAGCTCAAGAGCTCTTTGGCAAGAGAAGATAGAAATTATTTTTTATCTGTGGGGGTCCCTTATATAGTCAGAGATTCTGCCTTTCTGCATACCCCCCAGTTCACTTTACGTTAATTAGAAAGAATTAATTCCGGGTGACTGATGCTAGTTATGACAGCAAATGTCTTCCTTGGATTTCCTCTAAGAGTTCCATTCAGATTCTTACCCCAATTTTATGAAGTCACATGAGACAACAAAGTTAACCTCTCAAATTGACACTACCGGGAGAAGCAGAAATCACCTTCTGTCCCAGCGTCTCAGCCTTCCCAATCATTCACCTTCATTCCCATCCATCTGATTCCAGTTCATCTTTTGCCTTGAGTTCAGTGTTATAGAAATCTGGTTTTATTTCCTGTTTTCTGTAAAACTGTGGAAAACATGTTTTTGTAAATTTCATATAAAACTGTAAAAATTTTTATGAGCCACTCACTGTAGTCTTGTGTTTCATTAGGACTGCAGGGTTAATTTCTTTCCAGTTCAGTTCTTTCGTACATCAATAATGTAGTCCAGATGATGGGAATGTATGACCAGAAACTGCCAGCATATGGGCAGAGCTAATTAAGTTGATGGGAATGTAGAAGGCCAGTGACCAGCTCTTAACTTCCAATGATTACCAACCAGAGAGAGAAGCATATACAAATGGTGCGAGCACAGCTCAAAGCAAAAAGCTGAGGTGTCATGACCATGCACTAACCAGATGGATGCCCTGTACGTTGGGATTGGCAGGAAATGCTACAAATGTGTATATGCATGTAAAATTAACTTTCCCATTACAAAGATCCTACATACCATGTTCCAGAAGAAACCAGTCATTTCTGTAAGTTTTGAAAAGGCATTTCTACATTACTGCAGGATTTCTGTCTGTTGAAATGAGTGCTGAAGGCTAAAAGCATACAGGATTATATTAACAGGAGCACAGCCAGTGCACTTTGAGAAGTGATTATTCCCCTTTACTTGGTACTCATTAGATTGCATCTGGAATACATCCAGTTTTTGGCCTCGCAATGCAAGGAAAACAGAAAGTTCAGCAAAGGACCACCGGAATGGTCAGGGGTTGAAGCACTTGCCCTGTGAGGAGAAACTGAGGAAGTTCAGCTTGTTCAGCCTGGACAAGAGACAGCTTCAGGGGGCTGAACAACAGCCCCCCGATGCCTAAATGAAAGATAGTTAGATAAGGGAGCCAGGCTTTTTACTGGTGTGCACAGCAGGGAAAAGAGATACTGGTTATAAATTGACAGGTTATGGCTGAATGAGATACAAAGAGAAAATTCTTCAGTCCAAGTACAATTAAGCATTGGACCAGGTCATCCAGATAGACTTCACAGTGTCCAGGCTTGAAGGTTTTCAAAACTCAGGTGGTTGGAGTAATCTTATCATTTCAGTGTTGACTTTGTTTTGAACAGGATGCTGGGCTAGATGACACAGTGAATGATTCTATGATTCTGTGATTTTTTTATGCTGTATTACTTATCTTTAACTAACTATATTTGATTGTTTTCAGAAAGCAAGTAAATGTGTATCCAAGAATATTCTGGATGAGAATTTTTTCTAGATATCACAGTTAAAAACATCTACTTTCCTTTAAAATTTCCATGGGCTTTTTAATGAGCATTATATCAAGACTTTGGAACACACTATTTCCAGCTGCAGACTGACCCCTTGAACCATGATAGAATTCAAGTTCACAGCTTACTGGAGGGAAAAAATTCCACTGCTGAACTACCAGCATAAGTACCTGAAGCTGTTTGACTCTTCATCTTTTGTTTTCCTATACAGATTCAGATTTTGTCTGACACACTACTTTGGCTGTGAGATCTGAAGTCACCACAGCAAGAGGCCACATGAATATAATTTTTCTGTTTCTTGCTGGATGTGCAGTTCCCATTAGCAGAACATCAGTTCTTGTGCACTCAGCAAGTGAAAAATAGACACTTTTTATTTCATGTTCAATCAATATTATTATGGATTGACTTCTCTGTTGAAATATTTATGGAGAAAATCCAGCCGCCTACCTATTAATGAGAACCATTTTCATTATTTGTATTTGCAACTTCTGATTAATGTCAGACAAAATTGAATTACTTTGTGAAAATGGTTTTGATTAAAGCAAAATTAAAAATCTAAACAGTTTACAACAGTGGATTTTTATTTCGTTTCCTAATGTGAATCTTACCTAGATTCTACAGCAGACTACTCATTTGATAAGATATTTCTTTCATCTCTGTGACTACAAATTATGCTGCTTGCCTGGTTTCCTGGAAGTTATATGGAATCACCACTAAGACAATTAAAAGAGAAAAAATGTTTATTTAATGTATCTTCCAGCATCTTGGAAAATTAAAGAGAATTTTAATGTGAAATACTGTAGTGCAACACTTGGCAAAGCATACACTTCCAATGACAGGTGGCTTAAGCATTGATGAATTTGGAAACAGACAAGACATTTGTATCAGAACTGTTTAAAAAGTTTCCCATCTAGTTATTTCACTTTAGCTCTATATTTTGTTGAATTACAGTATGATTTGAAACACGGTTGTAAAATGTAATTGAAAGAGTTGGGGTTTTTTCTATTTACAGTATGTATTGGACAGAATATATATGTTACTGTACATATTTTGGTGGCTTTTATTCAGAAGTACAAAGGACAAAATTCATCATCTGAGCTTTTTTAGCCCAAACAAAGCAATAATTACGGGTTTCTGAAACTAGGTTATGAACATTATGAAGATGACATCAGTAGTGCTTGTCTCTCCTTCTTCAGTGGACCCCCTCTTACCTTTTTAATACATGTATTTGGCAAGCAAGGCTCAAGGAGTCTTCACACCAGGCTTTGCAGACTGACTTTGAGGTCTGACATCTTGTCATCTAATTATGAGTGATGGATACTATGCTTATTGACAATTTCATTTTCAAATGAAGGACTGAGACATCTTCCTAGATCCAGTCCAGTTTGCACTACTCTTCTGCTGTATGATAATACCTGACGCTGGGGGTGGCCCAAATGGAAAAGAAAACTGAACTCTAAGAAAAATCATAGAATCATAGGATGGTTAGGTTTGGAAAGGACCTGAAAGACCATCCAGTTCCAAACGCCCTGCCATAGGCAGGGACACCTTCCACTAGACCAGGTTGCTCAAAACCCCATCCAAATAAATACTTGGCATCTCATTCTTCCCTTTTTACTGTATATACAAAAAATATTACTCAAAAGAACTGAAAGTGGTTTCACAAGGATTAACCATGGAAAATATTCATATATATTGCTACATAAATTTAACAGAACTTTTACAACGTGTACAATGGTAAATAGTAAATACAATGAGTAAACAACACGATAGCAAATGCAAAAAGCATGACATATTCTAGGAAATCTAAGTACAAAATCTAACTATAATTTTAATAAAATTAAATGCAATCTTTTGAATTATGCATTGTTAGGATGTTTCAGTCTACATCTTGAACAGGCCCTGAAACAACATTTCCCAATTAAAGTCCACAGCAACAAACATAATATGATGCATTATAAAACTACAAAATGTCTGGAATAGAAAATTACTTTATTGGATAGCAAGATTAACATTATCATTTGATTAGCAAATGACCATTACTATTTTGGATGAAATTAGTTTCCCTTTAATTACCCATGTGTTCACAATTTTACGTACTTCATTACTTGCACATTTCTAACCACTTTCATCTCTCCATTACACTTTTTTCAGTTATAATGAAAGTGGTATAAAATTACATTATTATTTTCAAATTTTAACTTGTAGTATAACTATTAATCTTTTTCTAAGCCTTTAACCAGCTGGATGGATATTACCACATAGGATTTTTCTCCACTAAGCACTCTTTTTCTTCAGACTAGGAACTTTTTGTTCTTTTTGGGGGATTTGGGTCAAATATAATTTAGATTCCATCACACCTGTCCTGAGAAAAACATTTATATGTGTATAATCAAGGTAGAGGTGTGGTTTTTGTTTAACAGTTTTCAGTGGGTTTTGAAATCAGAACTCAGTAAGCATTTCAATTATGATATGTAAAAAATTCATGTAATCATTTGGAAAATTCATGGCCAAGGCATTGATTAGTTATTGTATACTATTTAAAAAATGATAGGGTAGTTAATTTCAGTAATGTCAAAACATTAGGAGTACCATAAAAAATGATGGGTAACATAGGCTCCATTCAGTACATTCAATTATGTCTGGTCCATAACCTCTCTTTATATCACGTTCCTTCCAATAGACCTTATGAAAATTTGACTTGACTTTTGAATAAGACTTTCTAGCTGCTTTTTTTCATAGAAAATTTCTTAAAATCAGTAGGTAATTTTGAAGTCCTTTATTCCAATGAAACCGAATTTGTGAAACCCTGCTTTGTCAAAACAGATTCACCAAGAAAATTAGGTGGTTATTTCCTACTGAAATGAGATCTTGATGCTTAAACTGTTAGGCAGTTTTGATACCCACAGGCAGATCAAACACAGAACAATGGCTTGGCAACTTTAAAACAGGTGAACTTTAATGTGAGTTTACATACCTCATTAGAAATTAACTGACTAAATAACCTTCACCTAGCTGTAGGCGTCCAAAGCCTGATCACATAATGTCTTACAAATGTGGTAATTTTCACCTTGGATTTTGACCACAGCTTCTGGGCATGTAGGCAGTCTCACTAGAGCTGATACCAGAAAAGAAGTAATGGAACCTTTATCTGTGATCAGAGGTAACTGTTGCACATGCAGCAGCACTGAAAATTAACACTAAGCAGTGCTGGATTTCATTAACTGCCTTGGCCAATAAAGTTTCTGCTCATCTTCTAAATATATAAATATTAGTTACAGATCAGAAGATTCCCCCACTAATGTGATCTAAATAATATGATTTCATCAGTATGAGGGGATGATCTCTGAGAAAATCTTTCTCTTTGAGAGCAGTTCCACATTGTATAAATATCTACATACAGCTATATATAGTACAGCCCATATAGCATTTATAGCCCTTGAAATCTCAGACCCACATTCCTTGTCCAGTGAATATTTAGGAAGGAGAGCACCAGAAAGGCAAATAGAAAATAAATTGTCCTAGAATAAACAATAGCTTGTGAATAAGTCTGCATATAAACCTGAACAAAATCTGAGCATAAACATTAATATCACTTCTTCATGCATGCTCCACCTACAGGCTAATTGGTTTTAATTCTGATACAGAACAATAATTTTTAAAAATCTTGAGTACATATGTGTGTGTGTTGGGGGGGGGAACAAAAAAACCCGAACAAATGCAAAAAATAGTTAGCCAAATCTGATTTTTTTTTTTAAAACTTGGCTTCTAAATTAAAGTAGAAAACTAAATGTTTATAAAGTAATTATAAGATTCTTGTAAACAAGAAACAGAAAATGAGATAGATGTGTATCAGTTTCAGTAGTTTTCTCGATTACAATATTCCCAGCCAAAAAGGCTTTCCATTTGTTCGTTTGCTTCATAGCCATATCAGAAAATAAGATACAAGATGGAGTTATTCTGTGTTAGGAAAGCTAAAATATGCTGGTTATTTTGCTTATTATCAATAGCTCATGCAAAATTCTCTCTCATACAACTTAACTTCCAGAAAAGAAAATCTGTGCTTCGGTTCAAGGCCACCAGATATTCTTCTGTTTAAATCTTGACACTATCTAATTCAGTATTTCACACATACAGTTTGCAGATAATTAGAGTCCAGAGTAAAATCAGGTATCAGAATCAGATCGGTGGTTGTTAGGGTTTTTTTTTTTTAGAACTGAGGTGTGCAGAATCTTTCTACATACCCAAAAGACCTGAAACCATTTGGAAAGTTATCATATCATAGAACAACCACTGAAATAGTGAGTTAGGGTCATCATTTCATCATAGCAGATTAATATACAAGCAGATGAGGACATTATACTGTTACTGGCAGCTTGGATGGAAATTCTTTTTCACAGCTTATCCTTTCACAGGTGTGTTATACAGGCAATACTGTGTCATGAACCTGGAGACCTTAAATCGTGGCTGCAAAAGAAGGGGAAATATATCATAGCAGTCTTTCTAAAGGTAAGTAGTCAAATATTTTCCCTCCTCCGCTTTACTCTGAAAATGTTGGATGTCATAGGAAGAGAAAAATAAATTATTTTGCATTCAATGCCTTAGACAAGCCTTGAATGTGTTCAGCCGTAGCTTTATTTGCTTATCTTCAGATTTCTAATATGATTTACTGTGGAGTTAATCTGGGGAAAAAAATACATGTATAATTATTTTTCACAATTTATAAATTAAATAAGACAATAGAATCAGTTCCATCCCTTGGTAATCTCTGAGATAGTCTTTGATCCTTGTTTCAGACATCCTCTGTTCCTTTAACATGCCTACACCTTTTCATTTCAGACATAAAAAAAAAAAAATCCCTGCTATTAGACTGAATATAATTTGTGAATCTGATCCAATGCATCACTTAGTTACACTGTTCCTGTTGTCTCCTTGTAGATTAACTACGGGTCCAGTAGATTAATTGTTCTTGATGGAAAGTAAGAACAAACCCATTTTCTATGCCATTCTTCTATGAAGTTAAGCCCCAGTGATTCTACTTTCCTTTTATTCTGTCACTTTTCTTGTTTTTCTGTCTCACTGTATAAAAGAGTTTCTTGCTGTATAAAAGGATGGAAGACTTTGAAGTATGATGGCCAAATTTGGGTCAATAAAACAAAGCTCTCCGCTGTGTAGACAGCTAGAATATAACAAGGGATCACTGGAAGCAGGACTTTTACTTTTAATGGTGTAGTATTTTCAGTGTTATGGACCATACTTAAAACCTGTTTGCCTATCCCAAAAACCTCCAGCATAGGTAAGTATAATGCCTGTTCATATGTACTTCCAAGTACATGTAGGTGATTCTTCAGTGATAATATAATAATATCTTGTGAAAGCACTTGATTTATCAGAAATTCCAGCTTCTTAATGTCATTTCAGGCAAATTACACATCTTAACTTGAAGTCCTGTCAGCAGGTCAAAGTACTGCGAAAAAGTGAATTAAAGTAATAGTAAGAAGGAAAACTAAATAAAAGAGGTCTCAGTAGTACTCACTAGCAGTAGTGGTATCCCTGTACCTGGCTTAAGGCTCATTATTTTGGTATTCTTACTTACATTATAAGAGCTTCACAAATACTATTTGTAGAAGTTTTCAGGATACTCTATTTTTGGCATGTTGAAGTTACTGTAGTGTAATTCTATTGAAAGTTTTTGCTTTCACTGACTTATTTTTAAAATCTCAAAAGAAAAAAAAAAGGAGGTCATAAAAAGTAAGTGTACAAAGTATGCTAAGAAGCTAGTACCTTCATCTGGTAAAGGGCGTTTAATGTTAGCCAGCTTTCCCTAACTTTATATGCTTTCAGACATGCAAAAAACAAATTTCCTTACAAGACAAGAACAGGAGAAAAAAGAAGGGAAAACTCCGTAAGACTAGCTTTCCTAAACTCAACATCTCTTAGATAAGTTTAAATGAGTAATTCCTTTTTAGCTGGGCAATTTCTCCCTTGAATGAAGTTACAGTGTTGCTATCTAAACTTTGTACTATTGACACAATTAGAATAAAAATAAATACAGTTAAATCAATCAGCTTAAAATCAGAAAAATATAAAAGTCTTTCATTATGACATTTAGTTGCATGTATTGATTCTGTTTAAAAGTTCTTCAGTCTTTAGCTGAAAAACATTTGCTTGGTTCTACTCAGTGGAGGAGAGCATTTTGTCTAAAAGAGTTTGGTGACAACCCTGCAATTAATACGATTTCAAATAGTAAGATGAATTTAGGCAAAGTGGCATTTTTGTGCTTTTTTAAAAGCACATAACAGCATGCAAAAGATTGAAGCAGATAAAGTTTAAGTCATATTTAGGTAAATCTGAAGGATAGATGTTAACAGATCAGAGAAGATATGTTTATTTATCCAAATAAAAATAATCTGATTTTATATACTGTGTATCAAACTGCTAATTCAAAATTAATCTTTATTATCATCTAAGAAATTAAGTTTATTTTATTTGAACTCTTAGTTTGCAAATACCCGCGTGAACATATGACACCTCCTGAAACCTATGGGATTTTTATATGAGGGCATGAGTGTAGTCTTTTAAATCAGACTGGAATCAAGCCATAAGAATTAATTTAGAGATTCTTGAAAAGCTGCATAGAGGTAAATATTAAATACTTGCTGAAAGTTCCTTGGAATTGATATATTAAATTCCAGCCCTAATATTTTTTAGTTACAGCACAGCCACTGTGGGAATCTCTGAGAGCTTTGTCTTATTTTCATTGGGTGTTACATTAGTCCTGCACTGATTTAGAGTATGGGTTGCTGTAGCAATTGAAAGTCTTATTAATAAATATATAAGTATTGCAAAATTGAATGCAGTCAACCTGGGCCCTGAGAAACCCAGCTAGGACAATATCCAGCAAACGGAGCCAGTGCAACGTATTTCAGCAATGAATAAAGAGGACTGATATCATTTGGATGAAGCAGACAGAATTTTCTGCAAAATCACTCCAATAGATAACTAGTGTTAACTGTAGCTTACTAGCATCCATTTCCAGTTGTCCGTTCTTGTATTCATTTTATGCAACTTTTCTATTCTCTTCTTGACACTAAGCTAAAAAAACAATTAAATTTGCATGCTGTTTAACAAATAAAACAAACAGCTTTTTATTAGTATGCACCTTCCAATTCTTGGAATTAAAAAATAATGCTTATTAACACCAATGTATTCTTATGAGAATTTGATAAACATGAAAGTTGTCTACTGGGCACAGCTCTGCTTTATGCAGGACACATTTGTACAAATTTCTCTCTTAACTTTGTTGTTTAGTTAATTTGTTTATAACTTTAATAACAGAGTTTGTGTTGTTAAATTTTAACCTGGAAGTGGATGGGAAAGTTTCAACATATTTTTCAATAGAAAAAACAGTTTTTTTCAAAACAGAAGTTTAGTATAGTCACATGTCCATTTTGATTAAGTGTTCTAAAATAGCAATAAAAAGGAACTTAAAATATGAAAGTGGGATCAATACCATGGGAAAAAAAAAAAACTCTTTCTGGTTTGAGATTACTTATACTTTTCCATCTATAGCGGAAATTAAAACAAATACAAGGAAAAACAAGGAAGATAATATGCCGTGGGAACATTTTTGAAATTTGGTGTATAAAATATATCAGACTACAATACATTTCCTAAGATTTTCTATTAGAATTTTTAAAGCTATATCCACTTTCAGTTTGGGACAGAGCTCATCCTTGGCCACATATATCTGAGAACTTATGCAAGCCATTGATACTTTAAAAATATTTGACACAGATATACTATCTTTCAGAAATTCTATCAGGTTTTGCTAAAAAGCTTCCACCTGTGTAGCCTAGCTCCTCTACTGATTTTTCTCACGTATGAGAAGAATATTCTAAATATAATTCTCTGCTGTGGAGTTCCCTTTAATTTTTCCATTAATACTATAAGCTGGTACAGCACAAATATGTCTGAAATAGTAACTTTCCTGTATTTTGGTCTTTCTCATCCTGTGACATACCCTATTTTAGCAAGTCCAAATGGCTTCTGAAAAATGTAGACATAGCATTCTCCGGTATTGCTAAGGTTTACTTCTGTGCTCTCTGCTCCTAAGGCCAAATGAGTTTTGGCATACCGCTATGCAAATACACAGATGTAACCTCTATCCCAGAGCTACTTGTACATTTGGCCAGCTGACTCTGTGCTCATGAGTAGTCATGCCCGCAGGCACCTGTGTGCCTGTGTGGGTTTTAGCTTTTATCTTCAAATGATCTCAGTCTTCAGTGGGATTGTCTCTTATTTTAATGTTCCTTGGAGTCTACATACATTTATGGAATAAAAATATAAGTCTGTATGTATTACAAAATGCATTGCAAACAGTCTTAACCAGCTGGGTCACTGAATAAATTTACTCTGTGTGTTCCTGACTTTGTCTTTCAGAAAGTCCTTTTAGGACCTGCAAATGGGTTATAGACAAGCAATCAAGTTGTCAAGTCTAACAAGTTAATTCGTTTCAGCTCTTTTGCTCTAACTGCCTGTATACTTAGTCTAAGCCTAAGACAAACTCAAACTAGATTACTTGGTGACAGACAATAGGCTATCTCAAATTTATCATAAAGTAACATGGCCAGTTAACACAGAACAGCTCATGTATGGTGATTTCATGCTCTGGCATGTCCTACAGTAATTTGTATGTGCATTTAGATGCAAAAATATTCTATGATTGTAAAGCAAGTAAGTTTTTGGATTTTTTTTAGAATTAAATATTCAAATCAGCAGTGTCTATTATGATGACCAAGAAGATCAAGTTTATCCCCATGACTCTCCTAAGGTTACAGAATCACAAAATCACAGAATCACAGAACCACAGAATGGCTGAGGTTGGAAGGGACCTCTGGAAGTCACCTAGTCCAACACGTCTGCTCAAGCAGGGCCATCTGGAGCAGGTTACCCAGCACCACATTCAGGCGTCGTTTGAATATCTCCAAGGAAGGAGGTTCCATAACCTCTCTGGGCAACCTGTGCCAGTACTCAGTCACCCTCACAGTAAAAAAGTGTTTCCTTATGTTCTGACTGAACCTCCTGTGTTTCAGTTTGTGCCCATTGCCTCCAGTCCTGTCACTGTTAGTGCTGTTAAACACAGGTGTCGTGGATCCATTTGTAACTGAAGAAGGTTAAGTCATGTCCTTTAGGATACAATTGGAAGTGTCAAAGTTGCATTACTTCCTGTTTTTTCCACTAAGCATGTATCATAGAGTTCTTTCACGCCATATTTAAAAATCATATTTAAAATGCATGGGAGCTAAGAAGTGATATCCATTTGTCTCTTCTATTTCATATCACAAAGTCATAAACTATGGAACTTCAGTCAGAGGGGGAAGTGGGAAAATCTGCATCATTTTTCTTCTCTTTTCATTTAAACTTCTCCTATTCATTTAAACTCAAGCATAGTTTTTCTTGAGAGTTAAATACAAAATGATACCTGTTTTTGAAAATGTTTTGTGACACCTGGAAAACTAAGATCACTCTTTCAGTGATCCACTTTTCCAGTTTCTCTTACACAGGCTTTTACTGTTTTTTTTTGTCCATTAGTCTGTTTTCTTCCTTGTCAATGAATAAAATAAAATGAAATCATTAGTATGCATATCAGAATGTAATACCAATTGATTATATGTTAATTTCCTGCACTGCAAAAAATGGATAAAACATTATGATCATGCTATGGTTGTTGAAGTCTCTAAAACTAAGAATACTTGCATAATGTAAATAAATTATGCCATGTATTATTTTGCACTTATACTGTGGGTTTGGAAGATCTGGATATGCCATAGGTTAATAGGTAGATCCTTATATGTCAAGCAATGTATTTAGAGACAAAAACTAAACATTTTTAATTATAGCTATTTAATTGTGCACTGAAAGGGCACTTTGAATTCAGGAGACAAACAAAGCATCAGAAGGTACCTGAGCAAGTCCAGTGTAATGTAGTCTTCATGTTATGTTTAAAATGCTCAGTCCTAGAGTAAATTAATCACCTCTCTCAAAAAGTAAATTATCAAAAACGCACTTCAGCCTATGTTAATGTTATTTTCTCCCTGTAATTTTGTTCTTTGCTGTTTATATTCTTCTCTATCTTATGTCCACAGATATTTCTTCACTGAGACTATGTGAACTCTCTTTTAATCCTGATTTACAAGAAACATTTTTTTTTCAAATATGTATTTTATTAAAAGTCTGCTACTTGCTTCCCAAAATTCTCTCCGTTGCTTGTCCTGATCAATCAATTTTACAATTACTTGAAAAGACACTAAAATAATTTAAATACCAACATACTTATTAATTTTATACTAGACGTTTGTAGAAAAGAAATGGAAATAAAGAATACCAAAGGTCACATTTCTGCTTATGAAATAGGACCAGAGAAGTAAAAAGACTGGGAAAAATGAACTGTGACTTCTTTGGGGAATAATTACAGGGTCAACTACAGCAGTCTTTCTTAAGGGATTAACTTTACACAGTTTGATTAGTGTAAGTGGATGAATGTATTGTTATAAAAAAGTTAATTATTACTTTTAGCACAATTTACATAGCAGGTCTACAAGCAGATACCATTTTTCTATTTTTTATTTTATTTTGAATTTCAGTAAAGGAATTACTTGAGAGCTTTTTGCAGCAAGCACACCATACTCACAGATTGAAATGTGAGCTCTGTAAGCTCGATAAGCAGCTGATGATGTATTCTGTTAACAGAGCAAGCTTTCTGGGAAGTCTTATACTCTCAAGAAGAGGGAGCCAGCAAAGGAAAAAGTCAAAGTTTACAAAGAAAGTAACTATGATAGTACTGTAAAGACCTGAAAAAGGAAAAGACTACTACATCTACTTCTAGATATGCATTCTAAAAGAGCATCCTGCCAGGCTGTACTGTTGCTTGATTATTGTTTGATTGTGCTTTTATTACTCGGTGCCCGTAAACAGAAGTACAGACAGTTGACCTTCATGCTAAGCTCTTTTTTACTTAGATTTTCCTAAGTGTGGAAGTGCCATTAGGATTCCACAATCATTCTAACCCTGCTTGCCACATAAATTCTGCTAGCAGACTAGGAATGAAAAGCTAACTGTGCACACTATATTGTAGTGCAGGAATTATCTCGATTGTCAAGTATTAGTATTTTGAATTTACCTTACAGTGGGGGAAGGAATTAGATATCCTATTGAAGTATCTTATTCTGAATTATGTTATTCTATATTATCATGGCTCCTGGAAGCAGAACAGAAAGGGAACACTCCTGAAATTGTCCTTAAGTACTCAGGAAGCTTTAGATTAGCCCCTTAAAGTCTGTGAGCAAAGACGACAAAAGGAACTGAAAGCCAGCTTTCCTTACTTGTTTACAGAATTAAGTGCCAGGAAAGTAAAACTAATTAGTCAGGTAGAATGTTTATATAGTGAGAATATCATCTTATCTTCCTATGAGAAAGGGGAACACAGCTTTAGCACTCAGACTTTTTGTTAATGTTAAGGATGTAGTAAATTCTATATCTGTAAATAAAACCAACAAAACCCAAAACAAATGCCAAACTATAACTCATTTTAAAATAGAATTAAATTTTAATATAAATGCTGATGAATAACATAATAAATATTTGCACTGATGCATTTTACATATGGATTTAAAATGGCATCTAATTTCAGCATTATGTCACAGTTCAAATTGATTCTACTGCAACTTTTAATTATAAACACAACAATAAAAAATCTATAAACAATCATGGTCATTTCCAGTTAATGTTTACGACATCTTTCTCTTCAGGAAAGTAAGGAATGATTATAACATTTTGGCTAACATGAAAAAAAAATAGACACTACACCCAGTAGCTTCAGAATATTTCAGTGAATGAGTGAACTCACTATTTTGTAAAATCTTCCTTGACTGCCCTGGGATTTTACTATGTTTGGCACTGTGTCTGTTCCTAGAATAACTGGAATCTCATCAAGTTCATCAAAGGGAAGTGTGAAGTCCTGCACATGAAGTTCATGCTCCAGGAGAGGCTGAAGACCAACCAGTTGAAAAGCAGCTTTTCAGAGAAAGACCTGGCAGTTCTGATGGACAACAAGGTGAACATGAGCCAGCAATATGCCTTTGTGGCAAAAAAAAAAGCAGGCAGCAGCTTGCAGCCAGCAGCTTACAGCTGCATCAGGAAGATGGCTGTCCAGCAGACAGGGGGAGGTGATCCTTCTCCTCTAATCACCGCTAGTAAAATGCACTGGAGTGCTGAGTCCAGTACTGGGCTCCTCAATACAAAAGACACATGGATGTACTGGAGGAAGTACAGCGAGGGGCCACAGGCCATAAAGGTTATTAGGGGACCGAAGCATCTGTCATAGGAGGAAATGGTGAGAGAGCTGGGACTGGTCAGCCTGGAGAAAAGATCTCAGAGAGATCTTACAAAAATATTTGACGAAAGGAAGTAATAAGGATGTAGTGTCTTCTCAGTGCAGCCCAGTGGCAGTGAAAGAAGCAATGGACACTTTTTTTTTTTTCCGTTTTCTATTGAAATACAGGAATTTCCATTTAAACATTTAAAAAACAAACAGACACAACAAAATAGAACCAAACCAAAAACTCCACTCAAACAAAACAAATCTTTTTTTTTTACTGTGAGGGTCATCAAACATGGAAACAGACTGCCCAGAGAGACAGTTGAGGCTCCATCCTTGGAGATATTCAGAAACTGACTGCACACAATGTTGAGGAACCTGCTCTAGATTTCCCTGCTTTAAGCAGGCTGGTTGGGCTGGATGATCTCCAAAGGTTTCTTCCTACTTCAACCATTCTGCAGTTCTGTAATGTAAGTCTCCCTGAGAACATACAGCCCAAGTTTTATACCAACTAATATTGTTGTTGTCAACATCATTAACTTGCGTCAACACGCATATTGTAACTTTGGATAGTGTATATATTAGCTAGTCTCAGCTCATTATACGCAAGAGATATGAATATTTCTACAGATTGAGGTATTCTCTCATACTTTAACTATATATTTGTGCTTTTTTTCCTTTTGTTGAAGGTGTTATCTTTTCAGCCCCCAGCTTTATATCCTAGGGCCTATTTTATTAATTCTGAAAACCAAACATTACAGAAATTCTTAAATTTAGAAACTAAAATCAACATACTTCAAATCAATAGTCATATGGTGCACATACAAATGATCTGAGTGTGTAAAACTAATCATTCAGTTTATCAAATAATGTCTGTCAGCCAATAATCTCAATGTCAATGTGAAAAAATACCTATTTCCCACTGAATGTGCAGTTTTCAAAATGTATTTGGCCTTTGGCATCCCCTTATTCTCCTCACTTTTGTGTGTACAATTACAACCTGGCTACATTCAGTGAAATATTCACTACAAATAATTTGTCCTGCATAGTAATTTTGCAAACAGTTATTGAGATAAATTAATCTTCTACTAGAGACAATTATGTAGCAAGTAGGTTTTACCACCTATGAACAATGAACATGCTGTGCTACCCATATGGTGGAGCATCTTAACTCCATAAGTTATAGAATCACTATGCATCTTGTTCTTTCTGCCAGAACAAAAGGGAAAATAACATATCAAATTTCATAAGAAGTGTGTAACTGAATGAGCAGTTTGTTAACTCAGACCTTGGAAAGGCACGAACCATGTTCATGATGGGACATGGCTGGTGACTTAACACATATAGGAAAATTGATCGAGAAAAATGTCTTTCTACACCGTAGTGTGGTAAAAGAGTGAGATCCAAAGATGTAAACCCTATATTGGCAACATACAATTATACCTATGTTCAGTCATTAAAAAATCAGAAATTTTGCTCACTTTGGTAACTTTCCTGTCTTGTCACACACCCTCCTCCAGTTCTGCATTGTTTTAGAAAGAAATGAGCAAAATCAGACTACTAAACTAAACCACCCCATTCGATTATCTATTGACAGAAAAACAATTTTCTTCCTACAGACATACTTCAAGCCCTAAAGCAAATATTTATATTTGAAATAATATTTTGATGAAGAGTGCAAATTTCTGAGGTTACATTGAGAGCTTGCCTGGGAGTCATTGCTACCTTTAGCCATTTTTAATTCCTTTCTGAATCTCAGCTTTTTGTATAATAAGTCTTTTGCTTTATTCTTGGGACATTTAAATGCATTTTTGCCAAATTTCTATATAATAGATCTTGAAACTGCACTCTGGTAAGCCTTGCTGCTTGACATTTTTGTTTGTTTTTCACCTTGAAGAGAGAATTGGCAGCAAATGGTCAATGTTGTGTGAGTTTATACCTTCAGTAAGATTACATCTTTTTGTTTCAAACTTCTTTGGGTGTTTTTTATCCTTAGTTGTGGCATATTAAGTTTTTGTAAGTTTTCTATGTGACCACTTCTTTAAAAGAGGTTGCTCAAAACATCCAACTTGGTTGGAATGCTATCGTTCATCTCATATTATTTTACAATACTACTTGCAGTAGTATCCTCACAGATAGAGAATGCTGATAATTTCAATGTTTTGAAAAATTTTACCACTATATTTTTCCAGGAAAGAACATTTCCATTCCTTTAAAGTATAAAAACACTGTTCTGCTTTTGCACAGAGGGTGTTATACAGAACAGAGTATACCAAGCTAATTCTGTTACTATTTTGCAGCTAGTAAGCATGTATTGACTTTTTTTAGGTCAGTATTCAGATTATTGACTGGAGGGTTTAATATTTACAGTATTTTGCCAGAATCAATATGATGACCTTAAGGGGGAAAGAAAATGTCTTTGAGTCAACTAAATAAAAATGTTTTCTGTTTGTGCCAGAAGCCTGCTGATATTTAAATATATCTATGGTGAAAAATTTGGAATGTAGTTACAGTGACCAGCTCATCTTTCTTTTTCTCCTGGAACTCAAATTTTTTCAACACACAAAAAAAAATATTTTTGAAAAAAACCGTGGTACTTGCTAACACTATCTGATGTTCCAAGTCCTTTTTTTAAAGAGTTAACTGATGTCTCATGTGAGTCTATAGACTTTAATTTCAGAGAAATTCTATTTTATTTTATGTTTGTAAACTAAAAAGGTTCCTTTCACTTCTTTGCTAACCACTGGTGCAAATTAGAATCACCTCAAAGTAGATGGAATTTTTTCATATTAATTTAGTCATAGTGGCTTTATAATGTTTTGGAGCTCCTATCCAGTTTAGATTTTTTGTAATGGGGAGGACCAGAAAACTTAATGAGAATACCGTGAATTCTTTGTGTTTGAAATCCCTATTACTTTATTAAATATGGTATGATAAATAGAACACAATACACTATAATACAATTAGTAATATACTATAACAATTAATATACTATACATAACATAAAATACATAACAAATATAGTTTGATGGCTGACTGTTATTTGCCAGCTTCTGTCATAATGGCTTCGATGATCTGTTTTAGGGAACAGGCTTATTTTCACTCAGTTTATTATGAAAATAAAAATAAGAAGAACCAAATATTTTAAATTTTGCCAGACAGATTATCTTGCACTGAATCAGCAGTGCTCATTGCACATCAAGCTTCAGACCGAAACAATGTCTTACGTAGTGGAATTTTTTAACAAAGACATAGAAAGGTAGCAAAGTGATCATGCCGTATTTCTAATAATTGTATGCTTACATAGCAATGTATAAATACTAAGTAATTATGTATTTATTTTATGGTTATTAGTTTATGATATATTTTCTTAATTAAGATGTTAGATATAATCTATATTTTCACGTTTTGTTTTTACTGTGTTTACATTATTCACTTCTTTCATCTTTTCTTTTAGAGATTCTAAACATTAAAAATGTCAGTGGAAGTCTACCCAAGAAGCTCAAACTCAGGGAACTAAAGTGATTTAATTTTTCTTTTAAAATTTGCTCTATAGATCTTTAAGTATTAGAACTGGTAATAGGTCAGATATTTTCAGATATTTTTAGAGATGCTAATATCTAAATATTTTTTATAAAAGCATCTGGCTACTTTGATATTCAGTACTCAGCTCTTCATAACTTGATATATTCATGAAGACATTCATAAAGATACAACAACATAATTGGTAACATAATTGAGGAATCAGTTTAAATACTTATTTTTAACATATGTAAATGGTTTAGCTGTGGTATTCTCACCAGTGTAAAATAACTAATTTGTTGATGTACTGGATAGAACATCTTTAGGGAACAAGAGACAAAAAAATATTTTTTTCAAGTTGAAAATACCAATTTTTCTATTAAGAATCTCAAAATCTCTTGGGATGAAAATGGAAACAAAAGAGCTACAGAAATGTCAAATGGAGCACTCTATGATGTCCTAAAAGCTTATTTACTCTAAGAGAAAAATATAAGGGCAGAAGAGAGAAAGTGGCTGTAACAATCCACAGTACATGTGCTGTTGCTGAGATACGGTGTATTTCTTAAGGAAAAATCTTTGTCAGTATGTAATATGAACTCTGCTCTGTGTTACAAGACAAAAATAGCATTTACAGAAAGAGAAATAAAACATTGCTCTCTTTTAATACTTCACTTTTTGTTTTATTTTCTTCCCCTCTGGATGCAAATATACTTGTCTTTGTATTTTTATCTAAAAGATCAAAAGTAATTGCAAGGTACTTTTTATCTCATCATAGCATGGAATAAAGAGTAAAAACATTATCAGAATTTGTGTCTTACTCTCTGAGGGCCTGAGCGTACAGACTTAGCACTTTACTCTTCCCCTCTTGCCCTGTCCCTTTCTTCGCTTTTCTTCAAAACCTAAACCCTCTGTTTAAGTACAGGCTCTTATCTTTACTCACCTTTTTCAGCAAACATAGTGTGAATGAGGGAAGTAAAAACAGAGGAAGAGCTGTACAATGTCAAGTGAAAGGTTAATCTAGTGAAAGATTAATTTATGCTGACTTTAGCAATAGCCAATAGCATATGTCTGGTAGACATCTCCTAGAGTACTTTCTTAGTCTCCAACCATTTTGGGCACAAACACTTTTTGAGCCAGACATATTTTCCTTGTAATTGAAACTCAGGATGTATTTCTACATCGCCCTCCCATATTTGCCCAATCTGTCTTTTGATCCTATGTAATGTAAATTACTACACGGCAGATTGTGACTAATATTAATCGCAAGCAAATACAGTTTTGGATGTTCTGCAAAGCCTCCACACAATTCTGAACACAATAAACCAAACTTTCATTAAGATGAAGAGATCATTTTTTCTTTTTTATTTTTTTTCTTCTTAATGTTGCACAGATGACATTGCACTTACTCTTCCTTGACTGCGATAAAAGCAGTTCCCAAAATGGTGCTCTCATACTGCCTTGTCTTAGGCAGTTTCCCTGATCTCTTAAACTGTTTCCTTTTTAGTAGGGAATAAACATTTTCTTGCCTTTTATATTGAACTATTCCTCTGAAAAACTGCAATATACCTGTCAAATTGAAGTATTTTCAAATTTGAAATATTTTCCAGGAAATATAAAATATTTTTGAACAAATGCTAATACTCTGATAACAGAGAAGATCACAATGTATTATAGGGAAAAATATTGCTCAAAAAAGAAAATTTGCTTCTTGAGCTACACTTTGAATGTTTTTCACCTATTGCATATATCTTCTTTTAAGCTTAAATTTTAAAAACCATATTTAATGTGAGACATCACCACATGTTGAATTACAGTGTCATTGTGGAGAGATTTGTGCAATTACATCAAGACTGACAGCTTCTGTAAATAATAGTCAACTTCCTTAGCAAATGGACCTTAAATTCAGTTTTAAAACCATACTCCCATGTCATAGATCTTTTCCTAAAATTACATGCAGGAAGATGAAGAAAAAGAAATGTACGTATGTAATTGATAAATATATAAAATGCTGGCATAAATTAAAAAAATACTTCCAAGTTGTCATAAACAGGTGTATAAGTCTCTCTGCTTGATTTTTAGAAGAAAAGAAAAAAAAATAATTCTTTTTGGATATGACTTAAAAATTAATTCTAAAATAAAAGTTTATCTTTTAAAGGGAATGCAAATTAAGTAAGGAAGGTGACTTGTACCTCTGAGCCAAGTTATTCTGAAGAATGTCTAAGATTCTCTTGGTCGATCAAATCAGTATAAAGCAGTGTTCTCTATTAGTGGAATTGCATGTCATCTATCATGTTGATGATTTGTAACTAAAACAAAACTGAAATGATGATTTCACCAAATACTGTGATACAAACAAAATGTGCATTACAGCTACGTTTTATTTACACCAGTAGTCCTGCCTTGTGGTGCAACATAACCCAAGTATAAATTGAAAAATTATCTTTCAAAATATTTGTTTCATATTTGGATTTGCTGCATATGCTTGTTTTCTGATAGTCTGAAATTTAAAAGCCTACAATGTGCAAATCTAAGCATGACTGATTTAATGAAATCTTTCAAACTCTAAAATTAACATAAATTTGACACAAAAAAGAGTAGAAAGTATGTTAACATATCTTAAATCTATGTAGGGGGGGTTGGGTTTATTTTTTTTTATTTTTGATTGTATTTATTTTAAGACAAGATTTGGTGAAAAACAAGATGTGGATGTTTATGTACACCATATTCACGCCTGTGCAACGATGCTTAATGCAGACTATATGCAGATAAAAGTTAACAGCTACTGAAAGGTACTCAGCACCTCTTCTAAATAGTTTGAATTTGATAGAAGAAATCCAATTACTTCTCTGTTTATGGATAGTTTATTTAAGACTATTACCCAATATGTAGCCATACGAAGAAGTTTGGTTCAGAACTGATTAATGATTGCCTGATGGTATAGGAACTTGCCCAGGCTATCTGCATTAGACCACTGTTCACCTTTTGCAAATCCTTAATTTTAACAGTGTGAGTTTTCTTATTTATTTTAGTGATTTTAAAACATGTAAATATTGCCTAAAAGGACTGAAAAAAACCCAACCAACAAAAAAACACCACCACCCCCCCACANGTTGCATAAGGGGCAGAATGAATGCAAATGTGCAAACAAGATCTGAAAAAAAATCATTAATGTACGTGCAGTATATTTTTTCCATGATATTATACAGAAAATCACTAAAACTGAACTGAATAAAAATGCTTATTTTTTAAAACAATAATTTTATCTAGAGTTCAACAAAGTAACAGAAACATGATAAACATTTATTTCCTTCCATTTACTCTATATCTTTAAATTAAAAAAAGAATAGCCTTGTCATGTAAACAATGTTTACTAATGATATGTGTGGCAACTATAAAAAAAATAAGCTGATGTAATTAGAAAAACAAAAAAAGGTGCCTGAATGCAGCACTTTTAATGGAGATGAAAGCTGAACCTTCATTAAATATGAACTGCTGCGAAATAACAGCTATATAACTTGATTAAGGGAACAGTTGTAGGTGCTTCTGTGAACTTTGAATTGCTTTTAGAAGCTATATTTTGATGGGATTATTTAAGATAACTCTTTTAGTTTCTCAGCCATAAGGCCTGACCTTTATGATATTTTAGCTAGGAATATCACTCACCTCTGATCTGAACCCTGAGATACTGGAGATAATGAGATGTTGAGGTTATAGTTGATATTGAGAAAATAACTTAATGCACTGAATAAGAAGATATTTACAGAAATAACAAATGAATTAATAAGTGAATGGATGGAAGGGAATTAGAATGTGCCATGATTTTTTTTGCAGAATACATATATTATGGTGGCTTATGGGCATTCTCTGTTCAAGTAAAGCAATCGACAAATTGTTCCACTTTTTTTGTGCATGCCGAAACAATGGCTGGGAAGGTGAATTTTAATGTTTCTCAGATGATGGTAGAAATGTACAAATTTACAAATATTTCTCAGGCAAATCACACAGTACTCATGCAATATTTTAAAATTTAGATTAAATAGTAGCTGATGAAATGATAAATTATTTTTCATACCTCATTTCCAGATCTTTTCAAGTATAAGTTACTTTATTTTATAGTTGTATGCAGAGCTGCAGCTGGCTAAGCAAAAGGAAAACACATCTGTCTGTTATTGTGTCTATAAAGTCTCTATCAGAAAATTTGACAAAGGCTTGTGCCATTCTGTGAACTCTGTAAGTGGCACTGCCCCATTTACTTTTATCTTTAAGTCCTGCATATTGCAAAACTGCACTCAGCATTGTGTCATATTCATCCTGCAACCTAACAGACGCTTCATGCTCTTTGAGATTCTATCAAAAAGGTATTGAGCCACATACTTGCAATTTGCTTGCTTAAGCACAATTTGGCACGTTGGCCTAATGGCAAAACACAATGAAACAGAAGAAATAGACAGAGCACAGTGCAGGATGATCATAAAAGCATAGTTTGAAATATGAAATGAAAAGGGACAGACTACCTCTCCAAAACAGTATTAAATGAGTGTTTCTGCTCCCACTAATTCACTAAAAGTGGAAGAAAAATACCTCCTTTTTTCCCCTCTCTTCCTACCCACTCCTCAAAATACAATTTTTTTCTCCTACAGTAATGAGCTGAAACAATAGGAAATCAAAACTAGTTCCTAAAATAGATTTCTGCATGGCCAGATTTCATAGACTATTAATGACACTGATAGAGATATGAGTGGGTGCCAATAGGACAGTAGTGAAAAGGTAATGTTCAGGTAGAATATGATTTTGAAAAGCTTTTCATTTTTGGACTGCTAAAACTTCTAACATTCAAATATTAGTCAGGATATGAATGCCATACTGAACTGCACATACAGAACTATTCCATAAATTCAGTTTATTGTATTGTTTTACATTAGCCACATTCTTAAACTGTAATGAACTTAAAGAAGTAAATACAGGAATTCATTTCAGGTATGACTGAGTCAAATAGTTTTATTCTATATTTCCCTGGTAATTAACTATTTGCAGTAGATGTAAATTAAGTAGTCAAGGGAGTGCAGATGAGTTCTTTTAACTGACTACTCTTTAAAATACTTTCAATAATCTTTGATGTTAATTTTGGGCAGGCTTTCTTTGCATTCTCAAATAAGTCAGAAGAAAAAAGACAAGACCTCCAAACTACCGTTTCCTCGTCTTCTTGCTAGAGCGTGTATCTACCTTTGAGAATTCTATTTCCAGGAATAAATTCTTTCTTCTTTCTTGCAGCATGAGACCTTAGCTCATGCGGGTATGGTGAAAAAGAAAGCTGTTGCTGGCTTTAAAGTTGCCTGTGTTCACCCCTGAAACGTAGAGAGAGCTTT
The DNA here is from genome assembly GCA_013398815.1 of Ibidorhyncha struthersii. NCBI lineage: Eukaryota > Metazoa > Chordata > Aves > Charadriiformes > Charadriidae > Ibidorhyncha > Ibidorhyncha struthersii. Next base: position 692,755 of record VZSZ01002168.1, read on the forward strand.
GTGTGTAATCAGTTGAGTACCAAAATTGAAAACTCAGAGCATTTTTTAATACATTGAGAATTTTAAGTAAAAAAGCAGAAACACTTTTAATCACAACAGCTGCTGTGAGTCATTCCATCTTCTCAGTATATTTGGGAATACTTTTTAAAAAAATCTATTATTTTAATCTTTCCCTTTTACAGAATAGAAAATTAGAACATTGTAAAGAATGCTACAGATAAATCCAGAGATCTTCAGAATACCAGAAGTGGCATGATCTTTTCTGATAAATAAGTGTTCTCATCTTACTGTTTGTACACATTCTTTTACAGATTGTAGAAGACAGTTTTCTCTGGAAAAATAAAAAAAAAAATAAAATAGTATTATAGCTTATGTATTAAAAACTTTTATAAAATCTAAAGCATTCATGAACAGTAATCCCAATATTTTTCGTGAGTCCATGTGAGACCTAATACAAAATTTTATAAAAAAGCATGTTGTTCCTCACAGAAAAGGAAATTCATTGATTTTTTCTTCCTCAATATTCAATTTTCTTATTCTTCATGAGAGAGTAGCAATGTCCTATTTCCTATGTCAGGGGGAAAATACACTGAAGAAAATATAGTGAAATATACCGAACGTAGGAAATTCTTCATTGTTGAGTTACATAATAGAAAATAGAGTGTATTCTTCCTGACTGCAACACCTTTAGCTGACATTTTTCCAGTGATTCAATACTACACAGTGGCTTCAAATGTGTCATTTTCTTTTTTTTTTTTGACACAATCTATTTACATTGGGACTACATCTATGTCATATTCATACTTAGATTGCATGTCTGGAAAAAGTTACTGTGAAATGTACTAGCAAGGACCTCGTTGCAAATTATTGATGGCAGTTGTCTAGCAACTGTTCTATTTCGGAAATGACCAAGGGGCCATTTCAGTTGTGTTTTAACCATTGATAGTTTAACAAGTAATGTCAAAGACAGGTAATCTGTGTCTGAAATATTGTTTAAATGAAAATTCTGTGTTCTTTCATCATTTGAAGTGTTTGCATACTTATTATTGAAAACAATACCTCATGTAGAAGTTGGGCAGATATAACTACTTCCTCTAAAAATAATTTCATGAAAAAATCTCAGTGAATTAGGTAATCTTTGTCTTAGCATGTGTTATGTTTTCTTCATATTAATATTCTATTTAAAAATTTATATACATCTTTGGAAATAGTAGCTTCTAAAGAAATATTAGAGAATATAAGCAGAAAATGAGCTTTGAGTTTACAAATACAAACGCAAACTCAGTTATTAAAACATTTCTCTCATCCTATCAGAGAGCAGAAATGTGCCTTACAGCCTATTTTTCAACACAAGCTACTCAAGAAGCTTTGGATTTTGAATTTTAGATTCTTGCTGGAGACCCAGTTTGAAAGTAAATTACAGGCCAATACTTACTACTGGTAAATATAAAATAAATAATTTTAACAATGAATATATTTAACTAAGAAAATTTGTTTGTATAAGCAGAAGAAGGGTGTATTAGGTAGAATACATTATTTGTTCAAAACATATTTATTCACATCTTCATGATCTTGATATCATAAATTATTACAATTTTCTAGATCTTGCAACTTAAGGAAATAGATAACAAAACTATTCCAGAGCTCTTAATTGTTTCAGCAGATTATTTAGGGCCATGTTACTCTACAGCTGGTCAGGCGAAGGACTCATCACTCAATTTGTTCATGAATAAACTCAGCTTGAATGTCTGTAGTACAGAGTGACTATTCAAAACACACCAGATGTTATCTTTGAACCCTGAAAATGTGTTGCCTGAGACAATAACTACATATGATTTGGCTATTAATGCAAAATTAATCATGGGAACTTTGTCAATGATAAATTAATACAGGGAAGCTTTATAATTTTCTGGACCATATCGCCAGTTGGAAATGGAAATAAGGAAGTACAACTAAGTCAGCAGTAAATACAGAGATTTTAAAATTCCTTTTAGCCTCTTTGGTCACATCTGATCATATCTCCTCCTTGCATTTGGAAAGTTGTAATGTTAAATTTCATAACAGCAATTGCAAAGGAGTTTGCTTGGGTTTTATCGATATGTTATTTTCTCTTTTCCACATATTGTTACTTTTTTTTTTTTTTAATAAGAGGAGGAAATATGTGTCACTAATTTGAACTTTGTATTGAAGCTAAAAACTATCTCCCAGTTTCATGGTTTCTTAAAAATATATATTAGTTATTATGTTGAAGAAATGTTCTGACTGAAGAGAAAAGAAAAAGATCATCGGTAACATTTAAAGAAAGGAATTATCTATGTTCAAGACATCCACCAAAATGTGTGAGTTTGTACTAAGCATAACTTGCAAGTAATGAGCAAAGTCTCATAAGCACCATAGTTTTTATTAATTTAAGTCTTTGCTGTATTTTTTCTATGTATTTATATTCAGGACTTTATGTTAATATAACTACTATAGAGCACAGGACTTAATTTCACTTTTTAAAAATAGTCTGTGGGAAGTCCATAGGTCTCCTTATCTTCTGTTTCAGATGTTACCAGATTATAACATATCAGAAAATAAATTTTGTAACTAGGCCATGCATATTTACAATTAGCTTTCATGGTTGTTTTGAAATCTGGTTGTGTCCTTGAAATCCCCTCATCTTCTCCTTACTTTATAAAAAGAACACAACTATACCATTTTGGAAAAGAGAAAGAAATTGTCAATGAATTCTTCAAATTCATAATTATTAAAGCAACAAAACTTAAGAAGTACAAAAGCTGTAGCACTGGCTTATTGCCACAACAGAAAGTTGCAATTATGTTGTACAGCTGAATGAAACAAAACAAAAGAAAGTAACATAAGCATTTAATATATGTATGCATCACTGACCCTTGTGTCTGCATTAGATCAAAAGAGATAATGATTCTCATTCACAAAAGCTGAAAAAGCCTCAGTGAAAAGGGAGAAACACAATAATCAAGATAAATACGGCGCAATTAAATTAAACAGTAAAATAAAAATAAGGAATTAGAACAGTAACCATAGAACTCGCTAATGTTACTCTTATTCTGAAAGCATTTACTGGATCTTCTTTTTATTATAGAGTTAATGAAATCTATTGGAAATAAGAATAAACTGAATTATTTTTCGATCAGTAGTTTGTGCTATTACAGGTTTATACCTAAATGTGAATCTCAAACAAAAAGGGCATTCCACATTATATTCTAAATGTCATCCCACAAATAAATTCAGGTAAAGACAATTTTCAGCTCTATATTTTATAATTCCTTTATCTTTCCAAAACTTGCAATTTTGGATTTCCAGATCCCTGCAACAAAACAGTAGAACAGAAAATAAATAGTGTAAGTCTGGCAAAGGTGTTTTGTTATTTGTAAGAGAAGACAACAAAGACAAGACAATAGAGCTTCACTTGTAACACCTTACTTATTTCCAGCTGCTGTATTGACTCAGTATAGGTGAAATTTACATTGGGAATCAGGTGTATAAGTCTGATGGCTAATAAACCCCACTGAATATATGAATGACTTTTATCACTTCTAAGATCAGTTAAAAGATTTAATGATGTTTTACATTGTATGCTAAGAGACCATCCATTTAAATTTTTTTTTTTCCTAATGTCTTTGTTATTTAAGAAGGAATACTTTGAGTAAAGGAAAGGTATCGTCAATAATGAAATAATAAAAAAAATAATAATAAAAAGATACCTTGGAAAGTAGAAAAATGCCTGTATAATACATTAGGTAAAATCCACTATGATCCTAATTATGGGACATTTATTTGCATGACAATATAGATGCTGGAAATCTGGGGTGATGTGAAAGTGGCTCAAGACTGTTACACAAATTGGTGAACATTGTCTAAAAAGAGTCATATTGTACACAAACATGCAGAGGTAAATAAACTGGTTTTGTTATTTGTACAGGTTGCAGCTTTTGTGAATTTGTCCTTGAGAGAATAGATTGATATGTGAATTTGGAAAGTAACTGAAATGATGCATGACCTATTCCCTGTTAAATCTAAAGTAATTATGCTTACATCCACCTAGTGCTTGAGAACTTTAGGATTAAGTACATAGTATTTATTAAAAACGTTACTTTGATTATGTTTGGAGTGCCTCTAGTGATAAGAAAGCACAGTAAGGATTTCACAAAAAAAAAAATCACATAAAAGTTAAAAAACACAATTGCATTGTTTAGCCTAATGAAGTGGAGGCCAGGAAGGCATATGACTACAGCTTTTAAGTATATAGAGGAGTTTTGAGAAAAGGAAAGTAATAATTTGTTCTTTATATGTGTGGTAGATAAGGCAATGGTTGATGGATTTGTATTGTTGGATAGAAGGGTCATGTTAGATACAAGAATAAGCTTTACTATGATAAAATAATATAATATAAAATAAATACATTCACTCGAAGAGGGTTGGTGTGTTCCTCATCTACAGACCTTAAGAACAAAATAAACTATCAGGAACTAAATAAACTAGTCCTCTCCTAGTGCAAGATGAATGCTCAAAATCTAGCACTTTTTCCCTTTTATTGTCCTTTAAGACAGTTCATTTGAAAAAAGGAGGAAAAAAAGCATTGCTGAGACTGTTTAAAACTATCAAGTGGTAGCGTAGCTTTGGCAAGAAACAGACAAAAAAAAAACCCAACCCAAAACAGAAGCACTAGAAAAAATTAAATATTCTATTTTGACTTTTTATATGAAAATTACATTTTTCAGGGAAGAGTTGACTAAACCAAAACAAGTTACTTGCTTTTCATTTCATGATGACAGTGCTGTTATTTTAATTCAGAAGATAGTTAGGTTTTATTTACACTTTTTTTTTCAAAAAAGCAAAATTACTAGTATCAGTTGCAGTGCTCTAGACTTCTCTGCCTTTAAGATGTCATTGATGTGTGTAGGCATTGAACATGACAAGCATTTGTATTCTACCACTTTATCTCATGTGAGAGGCTACATGTATTTACTTAAGATACAGTTTGGTCTTGATCAAAATCATGCTGAATTTAAAGAACAGACTTACTGATTTCTACTCTGCTTTGGATCAGAATTTTTGTGAAGTATCATATTTCCTTCAGAAAGTTGCATGTGTAATAGGTATATATATAATATATTATACCACCATTGTTGACATACTTCAGTACTGTACAAATGAGTGAGGCATACTAATGAAGCACCAGAGGTAATTTAAAGACATTCCATCAACAGCAAACCATTTCTACATACTGTATGCAGCTATGTGAATTTCTGGCTCTTTACTAAATTCTTCTTCAAAAGCCTTTTTTTTTTCCGCCAAGTGAATCAGATGTGCTTCATATTCATTCAGATGCCCTAAAGATGGGACTAAAGCAATATAAATATAACACATAAGAACATCATCCCCCTTGGATATTGTGAAATAATGTATTTCCAAACCTCAGAAATATTAGCTGACTAGGATTGTATAAGAAGTTCTCATTTAGAAGGTTATTCTGTTCTTAGAAAACTCTAGTAGTTAACTTTAATATTTAATAATTCTTATTAATATAAATTAGTGCTTGGGGCAGAAGGAGTCAATAGAATATTTGGGCTATTGGTGGACAATAAAGTTGTCTACAGCATGTTTTAACATGTGAATAATGTCTTAGTGGAAATATGCTGTTTTTCACAACAAAAGGATTACAATTAAGAGATGATCTGCTTTAAAAAGCACATGCGTAAATTGTGTCCAAATTTAAGACACTGGAAAAATATATTTTACCTTAAAACTTATGATTGATATTCTCTACTATAATTTACAAATTGAAATCTGTCCTCTGTTCTGCATGTGTGTAGTACTCAATTATTCAACTTAATAAAGGACATAATAATAATCAAAATAGTAATAATACCTTGGTTTTGCTTGGGGCATGAAGTTATAACACCATTTACTATGTAATATTATGTTCTTGCTAAAACCAGGGATTTAAGGACCAAGTTTTTGAGGTACAAAAGCCCTATTGCTAACCACTTAGTTCTTGCACGCTATTGTTCACTTCAAACTCTGTTCCTCATGCCCCCCACAAATGTTTACTCTTGCCTACATGCCAAAATTTTACACCAGCAGATTACATTGAGAACTGTTAAATGAACAGCTGTTTGTGTTTAGTGCTTTAAAACAAGATTGTTTACCTGAGTTTCTAGATTTAGGTGAATATGACACCTAAGTGTGGTCACTTGTTTATTTACTCTTGATCCTCACAAAGTTCAACCACCAGCTCTGCTTCTGAGTAAACAGAGAACAGAGATCAGCAGTTGTTTTCGGTAAGACCTGTATTTTCTGCTGTTGATTGTTGTTGTTGTTGTTAATAAGTTTCATTTGTACATTACTAAGAGGTTAATATTTTTTAATCAATCAAGTGAAGCTTTTTAAAACAGCTGTTAATCTGTCTCTGGAGACACAAAAGTTGTACAGACAGTTAAGGCCATTGTGGTCAAAGGCTGAAAGAAGAAAAGTTATGATCAATTTCTGCTACTTCTATTTAAGGTGTGTTACAGGAGAGGAAAAAAGTCAAGATCATTGATTAAAAAGACAAAGCAAAAATATGAATATGTAGTATACTTGCCAATGCTCTCACTGGCACTCACTGGAAGTTAATTCTTGCACTAGTCCTTGATTTTGGAGTTGTTTCTCTACTTTAGTCCATAATGTTTAATACAAAATATATACAAACTTTTAAGTAAGAGAAGCATCCATACCTCCCCCTCTCTGATGTTTGCCCTAATACAACAATCATAGTTTCTGTTGGTTTCACAGTGGTTTTAAGTCTCTTCTAAAGTGACACAGCTTCTCTGGGAGGGCTTGGGGCTGCCCCTCCTACCAGAGCCTTCACCTTCCTAATTTCCCCCATAGGATAAATCTGTCAGTGCCTCAAGCATATACCCACACTCCTGGGGGACTGGTTGCTCGAACTCAGAACCAACTCTGATATTGCAACTGTGCTGTGCTGCAAAGGGCTGCACAGCTGACAGAGAGCTGGGAGAGCCCCTGAAGTGGTCCACCCACCTTTTCCCTTCTCTCAGGATGTGCTTTTCACCTGGACCCTTTGCCTTCTCTGAGCTACATTGCCCCTTCCTTTGCTGATCCAGACCCTGAGTCTCACCCACAAATGTGACTACCTGACCTGACCAGCCCCATCATTATGGACTTGCTGATGATCACGGGACTGTGGCTTACCCTGATTACCACAAGCAGGCCTGAGACTCTCTTGCTTGTGGAATATCTGTCCCAGCTTCACATAGTAATCTTCACGATCGCTATGGACTTGTCTGGTGATTTGGGTTCTTGGCTGACCTTAGCTGCCACCCCTGGGCCTGCCCTGCTCCACTTGCTGGGGTGCCTACTCCTCCTGTTCCCTGAGAATATCATGTTAATTGTTGGGTGAGTTGGAGATAGCATCATTGTTCAGCTCACTTGTTTTCTGGGTAAGTTGTCCAATGATGCTACCACAAGAAAGGAAAACACACCCTTCTAAAGGAAAATGCAGCAGCTACTGCCAGCTGTATTTGGGAAAGTGCCCACTGCTGGTAGAGAGTTGGGCACATTTTACAAACACCTAATCACAGATTTTGAGTGGAAGAATGTCAGCTTTTTGGATCCCCGTTACATCAGTAATGATATAATTCAGATTTATAAAACTGAAACAGCTACTGAAAATGTGCTTCGGTCCCCTGTTGACACTTTAAGGCTACAAATTACCATGAGTCTGAAGCTGACACAGCAGGTGGATAAGATTTAGGCTGAGATATCTAAATGTTATGCAAGTTCTACATTAAAGAAGAAGGTCATGTTTACAATATACTATGGAGTATGGTACAGAAATCTCACCTCCAGAAACATAGCAGTGTATCTCTGTAATTTTTTGAATATGTCGATTTTAATTAAGCATGTTGAGAAATAGAGCTAATTAGTCCAGGCACAGTGTCACCGTCCAATGACTATCCTGCTTTTGGGACCTGAGCTCACAATCCCTTATGGCATGTCACAGCATGATGCAAATGCACTGGCTCAGTTGATGCTAGCAGGGGGGTGTCTCATGAAAATATCCTTCAGTTCTGCATTATATAAATCATGAAATATATGCAGTTTGACTTGACAAAGATCAAATCTGGAATAACAAGGACATAAGATATAGCGAAAACATTTTAAACATAGCTGTGATTCTTGTTGTATCTGGTAAACAAATTTTTAGCTCACACAGTATTATAGTTCTTAACAAATAGGGTGAATGGAAATAGAATATTGTAAATTTCTGGCAAGAACCTGAAGAAAGAGGAGAGTCTGTAAATTTCTCATAACTCCTAAGACATTATTTGAACTATCATCACCTTTCAGTCACTAAAAATTAGGCAATTTTGTTTTGTCTTGGAAGATTCTCTGTTTTGTCCGTAATTTTCATTCCACTTTTAAACAAATCCATTCAAAATGCTTGACAAATGCATTACTATTTAAGGACAAATTGGTGAAGGATGTCTAATGTGAATATTCAGAATTTTCACAGACTTTTACATATAAGTATTAGGTAGATTTGCAAACTGAGTAGTTTATATGCCACCCATGCATTCAGTTCCTGCATGGCAAAATGAATACTCTCTAAAAATCAAATCTAAATATTTTTGTAATCTTTGTTAAGTTTTTCAGCATTTTATTGTTCCAAATCAACCTGCTTTTTAACGCAAACATTTTTTTATATCTGCTTTTGATACACACAGACTGTTATCCCTTTATTGCGGTTGTGAACGCATTCCTTACTGAATGACTGGAGATCCACACTGAGAGCATCATTTATTACAAATCCATTGTTATCATTTTCTCTGAGACTACACAAAGTGTTTCTAAGGTGTCTAAAAGGATCAATCATCAGACTATACTTTAAGAGCTGAGTTGGAACAACCTTTCACCCCCTCAGACGCAAAGAATATACATGACAGGAAAGAAGAAATGTTTTTCTATGTTACAGAGAAGTACGAGGTCAAGGATGATCATTAAACCTCATGAGGAAAGCAATTGCTGCTGTGCAGTTTCGTCTTAATAGGCATTTATAACAGTATTCAAAAAACAAACTAAATTAAAGAAGAACAAAATATAAAATATTTCTTTCATGAGTTCCTTTGGACCTATTCCACAAATCAAGTGGTAGTAGAACTAATTCTTGCTTATTGTCTGATTGGTTTTGTTTTCATACAGAAAGGTGTAACAGAAATACTGCATTGCATGTGTCACATGCATATGAGGACATTTTCTCATCTCTGTAAGAACATATAAATTTGGTTGAGTTATTTCAAAATACATAGACAAAAAGTTGAACTTTCGTAACCCTAAATTTTTACCTTCTTGCCAAGGGCATCAAGAATTCAAAATATAGAATTAGCAAAAGGTTTACTGTAGGAATGTCAGTAGAATGATAACACACAGAGATATTTTTCAGATGTCCAGTGAGATTGCCTGTCTTCTGGTATGTGTTGTGTTACCTTCTGACATAATTTTACAATACATAGAATCGAAACATAGAATCATCTATGTTGGAAGGGACCTTTAAGATTGAGTCCCACCATCAACGTAATACTGCCAAAACCCACCACTAAACCATGTCCGTAAGCACCACATCTACCCATCTTTTCAATACCTCCATGGATGGTGATTCCACCACTTCCCTGGCCAGCCTGTTCCAATGCTTGATAACTCTTTCACTGAAGAAATTTTTTCTAATATCCAATCAAAACCTCACCTGGCATGACTTGAGGCCATTTTCTCTTGTCCTATTGATTGTTACTTGGGAGAAGATACCAACACTCACCTCTCTATGACCTCCTTTCAGGTAGTTATAGAGAGCGATAAGGTCTACCCTGAACCTCCTTTTCTCCAGGCTAAACAACCCCAGTTCCCTCAGCCGTTCCTCATAAGACTTGTTCTCTAGATCCTTCACCAGCTTCATTGCCCTTCTCTGGACATGCTCCAGCACCTCAATGTCTTTCTTGTAGTGAGGAGCCCAAAACTGAACACAGTACTCAAGGTGGGGGTTCACCAGTGCCAAGTACAAGGGGACAATCATTTCCCTAGTCCTACTCACTGTGCTATTCCTGATACGAGACAGGATGCTGCTGGCCTTCTTGGCCACCTGGGCACACTGCTGGCTCATATTCAGCTGCCTGTTGACCCACACCCTCAGGTCCTTTTCTGCCAGACACCTTTCCAGCCACTCTTCCCCAAGCCTGTAGTGTTGCATGAAGTTGTTGTGACTCAAATACAGGACCTGCACTTAGGCTTGTTGAACCTCATACCATTGGCCAGCCCATTGATCCAGCCTGTCCAGATCCCTCTGTAGAGCCATCTGTAGAGCCTCAAGCATGTTGACACTCCCACCTAACTTGGTGTTGTCTGCAAACTTACTGAGGGTACACTCAATCCCTTAATCCAGGTTGTTGATAAAGATACTAAACAGAACTGGCCTCATTACTGAGCCCTGGGGAACATCATCTTTGTGATCATAGTTTTCCTGCTGCACAATGGCTTCCAGCTCCTCCTGTTTGTTTCCCATGATGGGTGCGTTAGTGTAGATGCACTTCAGTTGGGCTATTGGTTCCACTACCTTTTTGCTGAGAGAAACCCTAATTCTTACCTCACCATTCCCAGGTGCAGCTGTAGTTTCTAACCCATCAATATCCCTCACATCTCTGCTGCAGTGTGAATCTCCATCCCCTTCCTTCACTGAGTCAGCAGACCAAGGGGCTTCACTAGCATGCCATCTCACAGACATTGGCACGTGACCCCCAGGCTTACTTCTAAAAAGGCTGGTTTCATCCCCTTCCCCCTTCAAATCTAGTTTAAACCCCTTTTGATGAACCCTGCCAAATCCTGCACCAAGAACTTTTCCCCCCTTTGAGACAGATGTACCCCGCTGGATGCCAGCAGGCCTGGTGTCATATAAATCAACCCATGATCCAAAACCCCAGAGTCCTGCTACTGACACCAGGCTCGGAGCCAGGTATTGGTCTGCTGGCTCTTCCTGTTTCCTCCCTCATCCTTTCCAGCAACTGGAATGATAGAGGAGAACACTACTTGTGCTCCTGATCCCTTAACCAGTTGTCCCAAGTCCTGGAAGTCTCTCTTGATTGCCCTTGGGTTTCTTGTTGCCAGTTCATCACTGCCTGTCTGAAAGATCAGTAGTGGGTAGTAATGTGAGGGCCGTACCAGGGAAGGAAGCTTTCTCTTTATATCCTTAACCCGGGCCCCAGGGAGGCAGCAGACTTCCCTGAGAAAAGGGTCCGGTCTGCACATTGGGCCTTCTGCTCCCTTCAGGAGGGAGTCACCTACGATGACGGCCCATCTTTTTTTTTTTACTGAAGAGGTTTTCATGGGGGGTGTAGTTCAGCTTAACCTCGGTGACCCTGAGGAAGGATCACCTTCCTTGTCGTGGTTCGGTTCCACTTGCAGAGCCTCGTACCTACGTTGCAGGGGTACCTGGGAAGGTGGGGGAGTTACCGGGGAGACGCGCCTGCTGCGCCGGGTGGGAACTTGTTGCCATTGCCCCCTGTCCTCTAAGTTACCTCGTTTGGCCAGGCAGAGAGAGCACAGGGAATCCTCTGTATCATGTGTCCTGTCTGTCTGTTAGGCCTGGTTCAGGGAAGGCAGGCTGTGACTCCAGCAGTCTCTCTCTCTCTCACAATTCCTGATAGTTCTCAGTCTACGTACCTCTTCCTGGAGCTTCATCACGAAGCTGAGGAGTTCCTCTACCCGGGCATACCTCCCACAGGCACCCTCACTGCTGCCAGGAGTGATACCGATACTGACACCTACCGGCCTCAGAGCACGGCAGACCCTGCAGCCTGGCACCTGGGTGGCAGCGTGTCCCCACCAGAGCTCCGTTTGGGAAGCTGCCTCAGTCCTGCTGGGGGCAGAGCTCGGGGAGGCCAAGGCTTTCCGCCGGGAGGGATACCGTGGCTCCCTGGTGGAGCCCATACAGCTTCAGCACCTTTCTGCATGCCCTTCTGTGCAAACTGCCACGCCACTCTCTGGCTGACACGCCATGCTCTGTTTGCCCGCTCTGCAGCGCTCCTGGTCACTGTGTGCCCTAGGGCTGCCGTGTGGCAGGGGTGCCTACGGATGAGATCTTATAGATCTGTTTTGTCAAAATAGTCCTGCTGAGGTCACAAAAGAAAGAAATTCCTCTTAAACAAACTTTTATTTGATTTAAAAGTAAAAATTCTCAATATATTTCCTAGTTGCAACTCTCCTTTCCTTCTAGTTACTCCTAGAAGATTCTCTTACAAAGCTTGTGCCTGTTTTTTCTGTATTGTGTACCCAAAGTAAGAACACATTGATGTGAAGTATGTGCATCCTCATCTGTGGCTCAAGGACAAAATGTTTGTTTATATAGCAGCTGGCATAAATAGTCCACTGTGGAATCACCACAATCTAACAATGGAAAACTCTTTCACTTAAGCACCTGAGGTCTGATGTTACTAAAAGTGATATGAGAAACAACTTTCTTTTAATTTGAAAAGGATTGTTCTCTTGAAAAAAAAGCAACAAAAAAGGGAATTTGGACCTGAATTCATTAAATAAATAAATAGGATGAAAGATTTTATGTTTTCATGTGCATGGACCTAGATATGAAATTATTTTATTAATCTTCTTTCAACATTAAGATTACCAAACAAAAAGATTACATGTAAGTGCTGTCTGTTCAGTCTCTAAGAATACAAAGTTTACCCATAAATTTCTTGAGGTATCTTTTTTTTCCAGAAGACGGAGGTACTTGACAAAATAGGTCCTGATACTGAATTGCCTTATATCCCAAATCCCAGCAGTATGTTGATGGAGCCATTTTGTAACCACAAAACTCTCCACTGACTTACCACCAGAGTCTTCTAGTCCCTCTCCTGGACTACATCAACTGCAGATATAAAGAGCCTCACTTTGAAGGAGTGGCTTTTTGTCTTAAAATATTTGTAATTTAATAAAAATAAAAACAATATTAATTTTTTTTTTAAAAAGTTTGAAACTTAATATTGTCCAGTTTCCAGACAAGTTATTAGAATGATTCTCAGAAGCCTAGCAGGGAATTTAAGAGCAAAACAATCTGCTATCCTGTTGCAGTGGCTACCCTAAGTTCCGCTGAAATAATTGCTGATTTGCTATATGTTGGATCTGTTCAGACAAAAGCTCAGCAGGTCGTCTTCCTGTCAGACTGTCAATTTTGTGCATGTCAGATGGTTTTAGTTATAAGCTGATTTCATATACCAAATTAAACCAGTTGGATAGCTTTTTGTGGATGACAATTTTGGAATAAGACACTCAAAACCCATCTAAAATGTGTTTTCCATCATTAAACTCTATTCAGAATCTGATTAATTCTGTATCTAACTCTTGGAACATAATTCAACAAACTATTCAAACATTTATTTAACCAAAAAGCATGCTATGTTGTAAAATCACTTGCACATGTATAAGGTTAAGTACTTTTTTGTGTGCTGAAGAGGTCTCAGCTAAGACACTGATAAGGTATCTGCTACAGTGGTCAGGGCCTTGTAGCAGTGACTCTTCTGAATATTCTGGCTAAGTTTTGTAGACTATTGCTCTAGCTTCCCAGAATGAGTGTCTTTCTGTGAGAAAATACACTGCCTTTTTCATATTTCCTTTTGAGTTAATTGCTGTGTTACAAAGATAACTATTCTGTCTCCTAGTTCATCAACATTCATTTTGGTTCCTCCCTTGTTCATACTTATAGGTGTGCACTCACACACATGTAAACATGCATTACATCCAAATTACAACCGAGCCTCAAGGATGAGTGAGTAGAACAAATATCCAGCGCAGTTTCTGTGGGCTAAACACATCTTATGAATGTGTATAAAATGTGAAGGGAGGTTGTAAAGAAGATGGATCCAGGCTTTTTTCAGTGGTGCTCAGTGACAGGACAAGAAGCAAGGGACACAAACTGAAAAACAGGAGATTACATGTGAACATAAGGAAACACTTTTACTGTGACGGTGACCGAGCACTGGCACAGGTTACTCAGAGGGGTTGTGGAGTCTCCATCTTTGGGGACATTCAAAAGCCATCTGGACATGGTCCTGGACAACTGGCTTTTGGTGATCATGCTTGTGTGTGGGGAAGTGGACCAGATGACCTTGAAAGGTACTTTCTAACCTCAACCATTCTGTGGTTTTATGATCTTTCATGTGGAACCAAGAACTTAATATTAGTCAGTCTAATTAAAGTATTGGTAACCTAATAAAGACAAATAAAATTATGAATCCAGTTAAAATTATACCAACAGTTTAAATCCAAAGTATTGAATTGCTGAAAGGAAATAATTCCTTTTGAAAACATGGAAAATAAATGACTACATTTCAGAATAATCTTTCTGATTTTCTACCAAAGAAATTACACTGAAATTAGTAATTTTAAATTGTTTGTGTGAGAACTTTGTGGCTCTGGCAGTCCCAGATAAGCCAAGAAGTTTTGAAATTGGAAATCAAAGCACAGAACTCTGATAATTTTAAAATGGGATATTTGAGACAAAGGGCCTAAATCTGCACAGCTGGGGACCCAGCCTGCCTAGAATTGTACTCTAAATGCTTCCATTCCCTTTGTGTAGATTGGAAATTCTGAGATATCTAGGTGTAGCCTTCACCATCAGAACGATGGCCCTGAGCCACGTATTTGGAAACTCATCAAACCAAAAAATTCCTAAAAATAATTTCTTTTTCAACTAGTAGTATTTTCCACAAGAAATATTTCACTGTAGAATTCATGTAAGTTTGTAGACTTCTGTCACAGAAGTATGGGGGAAAAATGAGGAGGAGCCGTTTTACTCTTATCCTGCTCTATGTTTATGATCTCATCAACAATGAAAAAGAGGAAAAGTAAGTGTTATAAATGCATAGGGAAAGACACAGTGCTAAATCTTTTTCCTTGTCTAGCAAATAAGCAAATTTACCAAGAAAATGTTTGCTTCTGTCTGGTAAAAGTTACCTTTTATCTGTATTTTATAACCTTTTCCACTTACTTCCATGCCTGAACTTCATCTTTCTTTTTTTTCTAAAAGCCCCTATACATAGAAATCAGACGAATGGACCCCTGTTTGCCTGTATCACTTGCTTCCCCCTCTTTTTCTTAAATGGACACAGTACATTCACCAGTCTCCAGTCACACAATGCAACTTCTGTTCCAAAATCCTTCCAGATAGATCACTGATTGTAAATTTATAATGTAAACTATTCAGTTCCTCCAAGTTCAGCACATCACAATAAAGGAATGTTAGCATGCACTTAAAACTAAAATAGGATATGTTCACTGATGACATAGTGGTTAATCGCCCTTTTTCAATTGATTTTTAAACTGATTTTCTTCAAGGAAATACAGTGTCATCACAAGCACATGGTTTGCTTAGCAGAAATGCAATCAGTGAGGACATTCCTCTTGGACTGATTTCAGCTTTTATGCTTGAAGCAGGAGATATTTTACAGCTTCATAGAAGCCAAAAGGACAGCACTGAAAAATGGCAATTCTGAACACCCAAAGTTGCTTACTGAAGGTTAAACAAGAAGTATATGCACAAAAAAAACCAAACAAACAAACAAAAAAATCAGTCACTAAAATAATGCAGCTTTTACAGTTTGTTATTCTCCTCTTGAGAATGTTTACTATTTCCTCAGACAGTTAAGATAAGGTCAGATGAAAAATGAAGAGTTTGAAAGTCTATGTTATATCTACTTAGTTAGATACAAATTTCATGCCTCTTGATAGCTGCAATAGTAAAAAAACCAAAACATTCTTAAGGGAGAATAAAGAAATTTTTTAATCTTTTAAACAAACAGAGCAAATTGTGAAATTTGAACCAGAATTTCCTCTGCTGGAATGGCAGAAAGCTGGAGTTGTTTACCACTGCCTTTTACCCTACTTGATGCTGGAATGGACTAGCACTAAAGGCAAACTCCAGTGCTTCCGTTTCTGAAATGGGACAAGTTAAATGGTCTAGGAAAACAAACATCACTTTATTCAAGAATGTTTTACTAGATCTGTCTAAGGAAATAAGAAAGTAGGAATGAGGAAAAAAAAAAAACCAACTAAGTACTGCCTTTTTTTGGACAAGTAAAGAAGATTGCCTCCTTGTCAAATAATGGTGAACCCAAGGGAGGATTTAAAACTCACAAAAGCAAACAAATATTTATATTCTTAAAATGTGACAAGTTTTTGTTTTATATCTCTGGAAACTTTTGTAATCACTTTTGCTATCTCTTTAAAAAGTTTAGCCAAATTCCAGCCTCTGTAGCTTTCTGTTCTTGTGTTCATCATTGAATGTTTGTATTAGAGTTCAGTTTTATAAAACCAGATATGACTTACAAAAAGACCACTATTTGTTCAGTCACTAACTCAAATTAATCTTTCTTTTTTTGGAATTGCATTTAATTTTTAAATATCAAGTCATTAATACAGTGTAATATGCAATGATTAATGTGTTTTTACTTTGAAAATGCTTGCGGATTTACAATCTGGGTAAGATTACTGCTCTGTTAAAGTAAATTATTATTGTTAATGCATCCAAACACAGCCTTAAAGAAGTGTAAATTTTAATTTCAGAAGAAAGAATTAGATAATATACTTTTATCTTGTGTACAGTACAGACAAATTTTTTTCCTGGGTTGAACCTAGCAACATATATTCATCCAAACTTATTTTCTGGAACGGATCTGATGTGAAAAGTCTAAGATGGACAGAATTTATTATTCTGCTTTGGCAATAATTCTAGCAATTTACCTCACTGTTAAAAATGTGCTTGTTTCTGCTTTTAATTTGCCTGATTTAGCTGAAAGGTACTGATTCTTCCTATATCTTTCTATGCCAGATTAAAGCACTTTTTAGTACACAGTATTTTCTGCCTTTGAAGGTGCTTTAAGTCCATGATAAAATTTGTATACAATAAGGAGTTCATTAAAGAGCAAAGCTAACATTTAATGTACATAAGTAGTTAAGAATTGTGTGTAGTCTTTTCCTATGCTGGTTAAAGAATAAGTCAGAGCTTTTCCCTCAGCTTTGAATGCATTTAGTTTTTAGTAGTCCTACCTGATAGAGGTCTTAGATATGGACAAATTGTCATGATACACCTCATATGTATCCATGTTTTTGAAGGAGAAATGCTACTTATTTTCATCTTTACTCTTTTCTGCCTTTTCTCATGTAGAGGTTCTGAAAAATAGTATTTTTGTTTATGTGAACCTAACTGTGATACACTCACTATAGCATAGCTTTAAGTTAATCATCTTTAGTAATGGTTGAATTGTTTAGGTATTGCTATTCCAAATTCGCATATGTAGGATTTATTATGCATCCAAGTGCAGAACTGGATTCTATAAATCATTCTTCTATGAACAGTTACTAAACCTTTCAGATTTTTGTATGTGGAGTATGGGCAACAAAGATAATAAAAGCAAAGAAATGGTACTGAAAAAAAAAAGAAGAAACATCTGTGCTTGTCTTTATTCTGCAAGTTTTATAAAAAATGATTTCACAGATTGCAGTCAGAAGCAGTGATTATTGAACAAAGTCTTCCCCAAAGCAGTCTGATTTTCCTTTACAGTGACACTTCTATCCAGAGCTGAGCACTTTCATATTTGGAATGTACACTGAACTGTGACAATAGGCATCCTGATATTCAGCTGATGAGAACTATAGAAAATCCTAATACTAATATGGCTTTCCATGGGGATTATTCAAGGATATAAAAAAAAAAAGAAAAAAGGAAAAAGAAAGAAAAATAATATTCAGAATGATTTTGTCTATATCTAAAGTCTGTGCTTTAAGGGTAACACAATTGAATGGCTGTAGTTCAGAGCGACTGCCCAGAGGACTACAAGGCAAACAATCTAGAAATTATCTCTTTGCATTTTTAGCCTGTGTTTTCATTATTTCAGTAGGACTACAGGGCACAAAGAGACTGAGTGGATTAGACTTCGTACATGATGCTGTAGATTTGAATCTCTTGTTGGAATAAATTGTTACTACTTTTCAAAGTTTTAGATATTTTTATAAAAGTTGTTTTATTTTCTAAATTCCATTAGCTTTTTTTATTTTTCAGTTAAGAATTTTAAATTGTTTTACCAGTAGAAAACTTCAATGAGTTCATATAAGATTGTTCTCTGACCCCCTGTTTTTGTTTTCTGTTTTGTGGGGTTTTTATGAGAACCAAATGATACAGAGTTAAGGTGTGTAGGTTTTCTTATACAGGTTCAGCTAAGAATAACTGGAATGAATCTATGGCACAAATCACGGTCTGAAATATCCCCTGGATCCTGCTTGACTGGCAATGTCCCTTTTGTCCCCCACAGCTATGAACCTTCCTCTAAAGCAGCAACCATTTTCCTAAGAGACCATAAAATCTTCAGTTTGAAGCAAATATAAAATTTCTCATGTATGAATGATTTCCACACTTCTCAGTGAGATCGTATAAGACTCACTGCACTATCAACCACCCTGGGCATTTCCACTGGCTCATGTTGCAGCAAGGTCATAGAGGCCAGGGGCAAAAAGAGAGGCTGAAAGTCTAAGCAGGATGTGTAGTAATGCAGAATTGGAACTTTGACTAACCTTTCTAAATAGGAGTCAAAGTGAAAGTGCTTCCATCTTCACCCCGCGTGACTCTGCTAAAGGTGACGGTTCATGCTGTTGAAAACAACTTTCTCCATTACTATTGTTTTTAGCAGCTTGGGACCCTAAGAAACACCTATATTGTATTCCTTTTGACTCACAGTATTCACTTGGACTTTACCCCTGCCCCATAATATTAATATTTCAAATGTCAAAAGATGATAACATATTTTAAAGTTAATTAAAAATTAAGTTATTCATACTTACAAATAACTGAGCCTGTGTCAATGACAAAGGGTTATCAGAAAGTTCTTCCCTGCAAGTTATGACGTGTCAGAACAGATTATCCATCCATATTGGAGAATGAAGACTTTTATGAAACAAAGATGGTAGTGGGAGGAAATATCTTATATTAGACCAAATGATTTATTATGGTGTACCAATAGACTTTTAATTATTAGGTCATAAGGAGATAAACAAGGAAACTAGTATGACTGCTAAAAATGTTATTTCATAAACTGGAAGTAAGAAAGCTTAAACCCTGGGCATGGAAAGAATCATTATTTTGTTATTTGTTTGTTTGTTTTTAATAATGGAACTTATTTAGAGAATAATAAGGAAAAATTTACACTGGATGATGAAGAGGCTTGGAGACAGGATGACAAGGACTCTATAGCCTCTGAGAAAACTTACCATTTGTATTAGTCTTCTTCAGCTTTTGTGACATACAATTGTAAATGCTCAAAAAATATCTTTATTATACAGATATTTTAATGATACTGTTGTTTATTTTTTATATTTGTTAGCTTTCATCACAAAGGTAAGGTTTTTTAAGCTCCATGATCCATTGAAAATTATGAATTTACATGATTTTTAAAAAAAGGAATGTCATTGTGTAAGTTTACGGCTGCTTTATTTGGTAAAAATTTCTTATAACTATTTTTTACCTCCAAGGACTTTTCCAAAGGCAAATAATTTATAAAACAGTCAATAAATGCTAGAACAAGACATACACAGCTTTGCTATACAGCTTATTAATTGAATAGGCATTCTATAAAGAAGTTGTAATTATTAAGAAAAATAGAAAAGATGTAAAAATACTTTTTAGAAAACCAATGACATTTGAGTAAAAAAACCCTACATTAAATGATTTATCTAGAAGAAAAGATCCAATCTTAAATTAAGTAGTAAATTCAATTTTTAGGAAAATTTTCAATTAAGAGATATATATACACATACATAAACACAAGTATTGTTAATGCTACGTGTCAGTGTAATAAAAAAATAAACACTCCCCCCAAATATTTTAACTGTTTAAGGAGTAAGAGTTTGTATAAGTGGAACAGATTTTTTCCGAAACATAACAGTATTTACATATAATGTCATTTTTAGCTATTCATATATTCTTCCAAGACATTTTTTAGAATTGGGTAGAATGTGGTAGAAGTGTAAATATGTAATATGTATGTTTAAAATAATACTACAAAATTTTATCATTCCTTTTGTTCTTGACTCTTGGATCTATACTCTTGTAGTCTTGTTTCTTCAGTGATATTTAAAGTAAACATCATTTCAAGTCAGCATGTCAGGCTTATTTTCTTGATATCATTAATATTTTTATCTTAAATTTTGCTAGAAGAGTCAAATCAGGTATTGGTATCAAATATACATGCACAGCTTACAGCAGAGGGAAAAAGCCAATTGATAACTTATATACTGAAAACACAGTACTTCAACGAAAAATGTATCTTTCTCAATATATAGAGTCACATTACTATTATATGGCCCTTCTATGCAGTTGCTAGTTTGAAAAAAAAAGAAAAAGGAAAGAAAAAAAGAATGACTAGCAGAATGTGGAAATACTCTGAGATCCAGTAATCCAGTAGATCCTGTAGGTTGTTGAGGACAGACACATTCTTCAGCCATAAAACCATGCTGGGATGAGGGATCAGTATTTCTCCTGTGTGTACTCTTCAGCTAACTTATAGCTGTATATTATTTAACCTATTAGAAAAATATTCAGTGGATAATATTCCAAATGAACAGATTAGAACTAAAATCTGAATATTCCTAAGGAAGATTAGTTCTCTAGGCGGCCTAGAAGCTCCCCAGCCAGTCATCTTCATATATGAGATAATGGACAGGTTCGAGAAAACAGAGCAACTTGGTACTAGGTAACTAATTGAACTCTCAGCAACTCTCACAACTTGATGAACTGATGCTTATTGAGCACTTAGCAACACTCACAACTTGATTAATTGGTGCAGGAGTTCTTTAGGTGGGAATTTCAGACTGTTCTGAAAACTCCCTCCAGGCAGCTCCTTCTGTACAAGGACAAAGTTGTGTGTTTAACTATGCTAAGTAATGTCCTGAGTGGAGAATCTGGCCCTTCCTTCCAGAAACTCCCCTAAGTGGTTCCAGCTACGAAATTGATCAAAGTGTATATAGATAAAAGACTTGTAATTAAGCAATACAAAGTTCCTGCAGGTGCAGAAATGATCACATAGGACAGTCTTTTGTACATACTTAAGAAGGTTAGGAGATGTTTTACATGTGGATTAAGAAAACCTATGGCAATACATGTGCTGAGGTGGTCACATAGGGCCACCTCCATCATGAGACTTCAGCAGAAGAGTCAGACCTGCTCCAGCTGAAGTTGCTGTTATAGTCGTGCAACAGAGACTCCCATTGCCATCTGCACAGTGACTAAGTGTCCTGTTTCAGACATTCCCCACATAAGAGTTGCGCTATTCAAAGGACTAAATAAATCAATTTTGTTTACTCCCTTGCTTGCTTACTTTTAAACAAACTGTTCATAGTGTCTGTGCAACAAGGACAGAAATTACATGACAACTCCATAAGGATGTAAATTTAGTTATAGGTGAGTTGCATGGGAATATTTTCATAATTACTGCAATGTTTACAAATAAATCCACAGTGAGCAGAATGTATCTTACTGTTATTACCATAGAGCTGCATAGTACCCTTATTCTATGCATTTTACCTATGTGTAATCATCACCCAGATTCTAAACCTTGTGCTTAGATGTTTCTACAAAGCTTAATATAACAGAGTTTTAGTCCACAATTCCTAAATGCTGAAACAGCAACAAAGGACACAAAACACCATGAAATGAACCATCATGAAACAGTTGTCTGTTTACCTATTTGCTTTTCAAATACAAGTCAAACACTCTTTGCAATGATAATTACTTAAGAAAATCAGATGGAAAGAAGGGGATTTTTTCATAACTTCAGGAAAATAAAAATAAAATGCAAATGAAATGAAAATAAATCATCAAGGATGGGCATATTATAAATGTTAGTCTCTAGAGACCTGAAAAAGAGTGAAATATTACACGTAACATTTTTTATGCAAGACACCTGCTTAAACAACTATAGTTACCAATGGAAAGAGTCTTGCACACATTAAAGGGAGTTTTGTTAGGGATTTTTACAACAAATACCGAACAGCTTATGAAATATATCAATGCTTACCTAGTTCCATTTGTCTTCAAAATAAATATGCTTGCAAAAACCCCATAGGATTAATTTTCAAAGCCAAATTGAAAGCTTACTTAGCATGTCTGTCAAGAAAACATTTGAATGAGAAGGCAAGCAAAATCTGATATTGTTTTTGGAAATGAAGAGTAACATCTGCCATTTTAGTCACAGTAATCAGATATGTCTTCTAAGAGACTCTAAATAGCATGTACCTGTTAAACTTTCAAAGTAATCCATCTGCCTTGTTATATAAATAATTCTATAAATATTGCACTCAAGAACATTTTATTAATGAAGCCAAAACATAATTTTTGCAAACTTTTATACTTTAATAGACATTTATGGTAATTGAATCCTTAGAATAATTGCTCTAAATATTTAATGTTCATTTAGTATTAAAATTATTATTACATAAAAGTATTTTTTCAATATTAATAAAACTATATCAGGAAAATGTAACATGGTTTTACAAAATGATGTCACATATATCAAAGTGCTGAAATAAGCACAATGGTTTCAGTCAGTGGGATTTTGAGATCTCAGTATTTTACCAGTGTCATAATGATCCAATTCCTCTCTTGTACCCTGTTTCAGGCTTTAAAATTCTGACACTATTCAAGCACTGTCAGTTTTCATGGTGAATGTCTGAAAACAACGCAATGGGAATTGAAGTCATCACCATCTCATGCATTTGTTTTATTGAAGTCACCTGTTTATTTGATAGATCCTGCTGACTATATCATAGGAATCTATGGTAACCTACAGGTCCTGGACTTACATAAGAAATATTCTGATTGGTATGAAGTGTTAGCTTTGCAATGCTAAGCGTTGACAAATGTCTCACTTCAATGCTTTTTCTGATGCAAATTAAACCCCTGATAATTATTGTGTCAGTAAATCAGTACAGTAAAATGTTTGTAAATCAATAGATTGAGGAAGTTGGTGCCCAGATTCCTAATACCCCTTTAGGTTGTTTTTTTGGGGGTGATTTTTTTTTTTTTTTTGGCAGAAGGGAAGATTTAGTGGGTAAGATATAGTTTACCTGGTGCCAAATGCCTCTACTCCACAGATGGTTCACATCTTTCTAAAGAAAAGGTATCTCCTAAACTTTTCCTTCCCCAACTCTGGGCTCTTGTATGAAGAACCATACTGCTCTTTCATCTGTCTCAAAGAGGGGGTAACAAATTAGTGTCCCTATCTCCTCAGTATCTGAGCCTGATTACTGATCCTCCTTGTGTTTTTCTGAATGGCTGTCTGATACCTGATGACCAACCCACCTCCCAGCTATGAGTTTGGACAATGTGCAAGGTGACACTTGTGATGTGCAAGAGTTCCAATCAGTTCAGTAGCTGCAGCAGCAATGCTGAGAGGACATTTTAAATGAATTGATGACGGTCCCGCTTCAGGTCCTTTCCCTTAAGGAAACAGGTATTTGAACAAGTCTAAGTCATTGCTATTGCTTCACATTTGGTTTAAGAGACAGTAGGAAATATCTTCATACCCTCTTACAAATCACTTCACTTATGATCAGCCATCCCTTTTGGATTTTTCTCTGTGTACAGGTTTTTGCCCTTTCTGTGTACTGACAGAAAGCTTTGGCTGATATCTCTTCAGCCCCCAAGAAATACTCTTCTTATTCCTTGAGACATGGCTGCTCACTGCACAGGCATTGACTACAGTGGGTTTGGCTAGGAAAATGTTACCATTAGTGACTGTAGGTGCAGCTACAGGAGGAACTTGGCAAAAGCTTTGAAAGGAGAAGGTGAATTTCCATAGTAGAAAACCTTTAAAGGAGCTATGAATGTAAGGTACATGTGTAGCTCATTAGGCCGTGGTGTCTAGAACACAGTCCAAGAAGGATGGTTTCCCCTCCTCCCATCATGACTAAGACAAGAGCTTTTATTCTTTTTAGTTCTATGGAATTGTTCATCCTTTGTGCTGTTCACCCTTTATCTTTTTTGGTTTTCTGGAGGCATCACCCATCATTTCTGTTCCTAGGCTTTGTCTGTTCCTTGGCTTTTGGATGAAGCACTCTATTCAGAGAATAATTGTGATGGCTCATCAATAATCCATGGGTGATGCTCTTGACTTAGAGGGTCCCCACAGCTGGACTTCTTCATTCCCAGGAGCTACCCTCATTCTGCTTCAAGCAAAGTACTTGCAGTGGAAAGCCTATTCTGTCTGTCTATACTCCTTGCAAAGAGTTATTCAAAGGCACTTTTTGCCTTTCGATGGACTGTCAATACGTCTCCCTGCTGCCTTCTCCCTCCTGTT
Source organism: Ibidorhyncha struthersii (assembly GCA_013398815.1). NCBI lineage: Eukaryota > Metazoa > Chordata > Aves > Charadriiformes > Charadriidae > Ibidorhyncha > Ibidorhyncha struthersii. The sequence goes on from VZSZ01002168.1 coordinate 717,168, forward strand.
ACATCCAAGAACATATATGCAAGAAAGCATATAGCTTTAAGTGAAAGTCAAGCAAGGGATGAACTGTAGCTGAACATAAAAGTGTCAGAAAATATTTTCAAAGAGTCAAAGACTAATTTCCTAAGAAGCTAATATGACCCATGACTTGGATGTGTGATTTGGCTGTGAATGTGTGAGAAGGAAGAATTAATAAATCTTTTGTGATCAAAGCAGCATTCAAAATTGATGTTTCTACTCCAAACAAATTGTTTTTGATGAATCAACATCTGGTAAAGAAAAAAATTGCTAGCATATTCCTGACCAGCCTAATAACAAGCCCAGTATATATTTTCTACTGTCATATCTGGAATAGATCAGTAGTAAGGGGATATCAGTTAAAAATTCCAAAAAGTGGAATTCACATAGATACAATACAATATTTAATCAGTTTCTAGACTTTTATATGTTAGAACTGCACTTTTGTGTAACAATTTATAGATAAATAGTGAGTGGTGCTTAAACCATTAAGCATATATATCCATTTCCTATTTTGATACAAACTAATAAGTGAAAGTGTTTGCAGAATTATGGTATCAGAATTGAACTTCTCTTGCTTGCAGAAAGTTAAAAAATAAGTCAGGTGTGAAATGCTGATACATTACATTTCTCCTGAGACAACTTTTTGTTTGTCATTATTATTACTTGGAGGGTTTACAAGAGTATATCCTTAATCATAGATTTTATAAGATTGATATATACTAAGCTGATTACATAAGATGTATTGCAAAGTTCATGTTTTTGGACAAGCATGATCAGCTTTTCGTAATTGACACTATTTGACAAAATAGAGCTAATAGAGACACCAAAAGTATGTCTGATCATAACCCTCGTCATTGCCCTTCACAATTATTTATGAAGCCTGTGCCTTTTCAATATAATAGCTATACATCAATAAGTGTTATGATGGCCTGTTTTTTTTCACTTCATTGCATCTTATCTAGTCAGTTTTGAAATAATTACTATAGTAATCAAATCATTCTGATCTCTCTCTCTAGTATTTCTGAGCAGTTAATACTATCCACTGCTTAAGTATGACATTCATGCCTGCAAATTCAAATTATGTATTTGTTTTACCAAGCAACATTCATAACTACATATTTCACACATCTTTTCATGTAGTGTGCTGAATATAAAAAACAATTTAAAATTTTCCCTGTGAGCATATTAGCAGTACTAGTGAATATTTCTTGATTGTGAGATAAACTCTTTCTATAATTCAGAAACTTGGCCACAGGCTGAACTGATTCCTGTAGATCTATGCCTGCAATTTTATATTTTAATTATGTAATCCTGATGAAGGAATTGGAAACCATTTTTGTCTTCTTGACATATTGCTGTCGGATGCATACTAATAACAGAAAAATCATTGACCATTTGTCCTTACGTGGTTTTCTGAGAGGATGAGTAGTGTGCTCTTGGCACACATATTCTTTCAAATGATGCCCAGTAAAATATATCCTTTTCCATGGATGCTACAATACTGCTTTACTGCAATGCAAGCACTAGCCAATATGAAGCTCTGTATAATGAACGTTTGTCTGTCTGCCCCCTTCCCCTTCCTTCCCTCCTTCCCTCCTTCCGTCCCTCCCTCCCTCCCTCCCTNCTTTCCACAAAGTCTAAACTTGCAAGCTGTTCTTGCTTGTTACTACATATGTTTTCAGATAGGAAAATTAATTTAACATGATCACTAAATCCTGTACCTCATTTAGTGTCCACATTCATAGGACAAGGATTATACTTTCTAATTTGTGAAAATACTTCTAGAACATTTTATGATCATCCCTTTTTAATATTAAGAGCAGTGACACATGCAACCTCTACTTTCTCTTTTTTTTTTTCTTTACACTTTTTTTTCTTTTTCTTTTAAAATTATTCCTCAAGCAATGCATGTGATGCAGGGGAATAAGAGACTGCAAGAGCTCAAGCGCTTGCCCTCTCACATTTGGTTATGTAGAGCAAGCTAAACGGCAATTCACAGCAGTAGCATTCCCTGGATGATGCCAAAAGCACAAAATAGCTCATATTTTCTTGTTCTAGGATTCAAGAGCAGAGCTATGGCCCTTCACACTTTCTGAAAGGGTGATGTTTTGTTTTTTTTTTCTTTTTTTGTAATAAAATACTTTCTGTGGCAACAATTCATCATTTATTCACTATGTGAAATACATAATAATGATGACAGTGTAAAAGAGCTAATAAATTGCTAGTCTTTCTACAGCAATAAAGTAACATAAAAATAGTGATGGAACATTTATAGTTCTTGACATGATACAGCATGTGGAGAATATTACCATCAAAGATTAATTTGATTTGGAAGAAGCTACCAAGGGCAAGTACATCATTAAAAAAAAAATGCATTTTAAGCTAGATATTAAAAAAAATAAGGCAGGCAATTCATTTGTCTTGAATGAATTGACCATATAACCTTGGATGGAAAAAAAATAAATTACTATACATCCAAATGATTAAGGCAGACACTGACAAATTGATGGAAGTCTGTCAATGGATCACACAAAATTTTTTAATATGTCATTGAAGGACTTTGGATTGTTTAATGAATTACAGTGTTCTAATAATGTAATATTTCAGCAGTTTTTACAGATGTAAAATGGAGTATTTTGCATATTTGTGCTATCAGCTCAGATGGTCTTGTAACTTTTTGCCTCTGGGTTACAATACAGGCACTTTGTCCAAGTTACAAAGAGACTCTGCAGGAAAGTTACGCATAATTTAAGAATGCAAAGCAATTTTTGTTTTCTGTAAATATATTCAATAGATGGCCAAGAGTAATAATCTCCCAGATTGACATTTAATATGGTTGCTATTTGAGACGAGAAACTTAATGTGTCTTTGCTGGTCGACAGTCATTAGTCAGAGGGCAAAGTGTGGCCTCTCTTGCTCCTTGGAATGGGATCCTTGATGTTGCTAAATTGTCATATTTCCAGAATTTATTTCTTTTCTTGGGATTTTATATATTTCCACATCAGTGCTTTTCATCTTTACTACCTCAGTTGCTGACTGTCTTATCTCAATTATCGTACCTCTGCCTACATTTTTACCCTTTATGGTTCTTTCCTATTAACTTTCTCACAGCTGTTTCTCCCAATTTAACAGTTTTCTCAAAAGTTTGAGCCAAGTTTACACACAGCTGGGTTGTATCAAAACTAGACCTTTCATCATGGACAGTGAAACCACTTGGAAAAGATTTACAGCCTTACTCTATTTCCCTATTTACATAGATTTAGCTTCCTCCATAAACACAAAGTTTGATATAACTTTGGTCTGTATGGAAGGAAGAAACACATCAGAGGAGAATGATAATATACATTGTTTTAAGGCACCTTTACACTATTTTGTTCCAAGGTTACCTTATATAACTAAAAAGCTCTCCATTGTCTTTGTTTGGCTTTGTACTTGGTATGGTGAAAGGGACTGACATATCATAATAACTGAAGAAGTAGTAGCATAAAAATATCATGGAATAGCTTGGTGGTGGAACATGCTAGATTTTTTCCCAGCATTCAGAGTTTATTTGACCAAGCACAGAGGAAAAATTATTTAGGAGGAGGAAAAGGGTTCTAAATTGACCAATGGCTATGTATTAGGCAATTATAAAGCTATGTAAATGTTAAAAATATTTTCATGTAACTTTATTATTCAGAAACTCTAATTCTCTCATTAAAAAAGATGGAGGGGAAAAAAAAAAAAAGAAAAATTACTTCCAACCCTACCTAAGTTCAGAAGATTGGTTTCATGGTCAACCTCTTTGAACACATGCAGAACTTAAATTTCTCACAGACACAGGAAATCACCTACAAAGATAAGATGGCAAATAATGAGCCATGGATTTTAAATTAATGACCATTGTGGGAAAACGTGAAAATAAGTGAAGCACTCACACGTTCTCAGAAGATGGGTGTTATCGTAACCTGTTAAAATCACTCAGCTCTCCACAGTTTTTCAGATTTGTCTTCATTCACCATAAGCTGTATTTCCAATTTGGCTAAATGAGTGGAATTATATTTTTAACTTATAGCATTATCTATGGTATCCCTCTTCATTGGCATATTCTTGATTACATTGTCTAACCATAAATAATACTTCTTGCTGGCTGTTTATAATAACAGTTTGCCACCAGTTTGGGGTCATAACCCAGTTTTAAGGACAGTGAAATATACTAAAATTGGATTGCTAAGAAAAATAAAAGAAAAACTAAACCATGGTTATTTTGGAATCCCTCTTGCCTTCCCTAGTGTAAAAATAAAAGTGGTAACCATGACCAAAGCCTTTAAAAATCTAATTTTCTGTGATAAAGTGTGGTCTGGTTAGGCCAGGGAAAAAACTAATAGGGGATCCCAACTTTTTAAAATTGAAATGATTATCAAAGAGCATATTTCAACAATCAAGTATTACATGGCATACAAGCTACCATAGGACATAACAGTATTTTAGCCATATTCTTCTGATTGTGTTGTTAGGAAGACAGCGTAAACTGCTACAAAAATTTTTCTCGGATAAGTTCTCTACAACATAAATAGATTTATCTTACAAAAATGAAATAAGCAATTCCCATATATTGTGTTAACATAAGGAAGAGAGGTGAGCCATAGAAAATAGGTTAAAGACGTAGTCTGCACAAGTTTTATGCATTTTATTGCTAATTAGGTTACGTTAACACTTATTTTATAAAAAAGCAATGTTTGAATCTTTGCCCTAAACCCCACACTTTTGTGGATAAACTAGATAGAAAAAGCAAAATCAATAATTTTGCTTATGTAGGATTTGTAATACGTAAGGAAAAAATGTAAAACACCCTGGAAATCTGAGTCAAACTAAAGAAACTATCATCCAGACCAAAAGGTTCCAACATATTGCAAATGCATTTATTTAATCATGGGTCTTTTATTCCAAAAAAAGCAAAGCCCAGCCGTGCCTGTTTACATTTTACTTGTCTATTATTATCAATTTATGCAGAGCACCTCTGACACTAGCAGATGATATGTCTCATTTTCCACAAAAGGAAATATAAACAGTAATGAAATTGTTCCATTTAATAATATTGTTAAAATAATAATTTTCACTTTTTTTTTTTTTTTTTTTCAGTTGGGGATGTACTATGTGTTGTCCACACTCTCCAATTTTCTTTTAAAAAAGTCTGTGCTGGGTTTTTTCCTAATGAGAGATATCTATTAAACTCCTAGACTCAAGAGTGAGATACTTTCAAGCTTAGTGAAAGTCATTTTTTCAATCATGTTTATAGGACTCCATCATGATTTTAATATGATTTTCTGGGAAGTTTTCTGCTCAAGGAACTTCTATCACTTCTAAAAATAAAGGAAAGAATGGTTTGGGGCTTTTTTTTTCTTTTTCCCTTGGTCTTTTTGTCAGATAATAAATTCAGTACTATACATTGCCTACCCAGAGGAATTAGGGATTTGATGTATTTCTACACTATAGTATACTTTCTCCATGAAAAATCAGCTGGCAGCTACTAAACACCTGTTCTTTTCATGGATAGAAAAGAGAGAGAAAATATGTAATAGGAAATGAAGCATCAGAAGAGTGTAGATCTCAAAGTAATCCTCTAAATTAATAACCTCTGTACAACTGATTTAAAAACAAGCTATGAAAACAACTGAATTTGTGAAGGGAAAACAGTTACTATTTTCTTCTTCGGTTAAAAATACATTCATTACCACAGGTTGATTTTTAAGACTTGGTTTGTATTTGGAATTGCCACACAGTAGCTGTGTGACATACAAGAGATGCAGTCTAGCACTTTATCAAAGCTTGATGCTGCTCTGAGGTAGCCAACAGTCAGATATCCTCTCCGAACCCCTACCAGTAGCCTTCTGTGACGTCCCAAAAGAGCCAGCCCTTGCTGTCCTTAACAGCCATCTTTAATAGATGTTACTGCCTGTCTTTTGTCATCCCAATTTGCATAAATGAAGCCAAGAAGCAACAGACCAGTGTTCCCATGTATCAACAAAAACAGTTCCTATGTAACAACAAAAAAAGACTATTTTTCAACTGTTTTAATATTTTATTAAATAAAACTCGATTAATTGAAGGAGTTTAAGGCTTAGCTGAACTCATTTTATAAAAAAATGGACATTTGACTTTTGTAAGTTCAGGGGCTTAAAACAAGAGGAACAAAACATTACAGAGTTAAGGACACTAAGTTACAAAAGACTAAAGAATTGCTGAATGCAAACTGCAAAGCTAGCTGAGGAATCATGGTAGGTGGAAGTTTTAGGAGAGTAGAAAGCTTGCTTTCTGTAAATATTTGCAGAGTATGAACATCATAAGTGAGCTCTTGACTCCCATCAAATCAATTGCAAAACCCCAACTGATTTCAGTAAGACTGGAGTTTCAGCTGCAGTGAGAGAGAGGAATTAGGTAGTGGAGAAGAGGCATAAAAAGAAGATGAAAGAGAAAATTTGATGTTAACAACCCTGCATCTTCAAAAATTGCGTATTTATATATTAAAACAAACATATACAGACAGACATACATATATTCATATACTGGTCAAAATATAGGTCTACGGATTAATAAATACACAAGGAGACGATGGAAGCTCAACTTGTTTCTCAGATCCAACAGGTTTCTTTTAGACAAGGAGACTTCAGGTTGTGCTATGACACAGATCTATGTAACCTATTTGTTTTTCACATTATGTTGTTATAGATATTGAGCTCTAGGGTGTACTTATTTTTAAGATACGGTAGAGATAGATTTCTAGTTTTATGAAAAGTAGACTTGTTAGACAACAGAGACATCATTTTCTTCTTTGAGGCAAACACTTAAAGGCAAAATTTGGCCAAGATGTTGGAGATGAGACAGCAATACATAGCCTATGATTTCTGGAAAGAGCTGTTTTAACTGGAGTTCCTTGGGAATTCATCAAATAGTACTTTATGTTTGCTATTTGCCGATGCCTCTGAACAAAACCTTTTGCTGAAATGCGTAGTTTCATTTAGCAAGATTGTTCTTGTACAGGAAGGACTTCTAAACTACTAAAATAGAACATGAAGAAAGCAGATTCTTGTTAATCTATATGTTATCCAGCTTCAAATATATTACAACTGCAATTAACATTCACATAAATATTTTCTTGCATCCAGAAGAACAATTATTACTTTTACCAAAATCAGCCACATCCTTATTTATTTATACTCTTGTCATCTGTTTTATGTGTAATATTCTTGTGAGTACTCTGAAAAACAAGGAATAATCCTGACCAAGAATATTTATTTTGCTTGATTTGCATTTCAATCTTTCTGCAGACAGAGAAAAATTTGCAGCTGTTTCTATTTGTGAAAGAGTATCTTCTGATTGTTACGTATAAAGGAAGTAACTCTAAGTGTGTGTACTCTGCTTCATTGATTTTTTTGTCTGCTGGGAAGACAATGACAGGCCTTAGACATCTCACAGTGCTCAGAACAGAGGTAATGGTGGTATCATTATCAGGACACTACTGTCAGAAAAAAGGGCAACACCTTTGAATTTGGTGATAACAATAAGCTCTGTAACAACCTTTGTAACTCATTAAATAGTAAAGTTAAGCTTTGATACTTTAATACAACTTTCTTACAGAATAATGCTAGCAGAACATTTGTCTCAGCAGTAATTCAAATTGAACCAATAATTAGCAATACCAAAAAGAAATAACAATTAGGAAATTAGTTTAACGGGACATATTTTAACGTGTTGACAACAGTTTCGATGAAGGGATTTCTTTCTCTTGCATGAGATAGAGTGTCAGCGAAAAAAATAATCAATAAAACTTCCAGACAATAAATAAACCCTGATTAGCTTTTGCTGCATGTAGTATCTCATATAAAGATATTAACTCCTTGTGTTCCCAAGAAAACTGCTTTTGTTTCTTCCTAAAGCTCCAGCACAGGGCATCTCTCAGAAAACACTGGTAAACATCTTCAAAAAGGGAAAGAGGGAGTACCCGGCCTGGTCAGCTTCACCTCAATGCTTGGAAGGGTGACGGAGCAAGTAATCCTGGAAACTATTTCCAAATACATGAAGGACAAGAAGGTGACTGGAGTAGTCAGCATGAATTCACAAAGTGATGTCATGAAAAGTCAACAAAGGGAAGTGCAAAGTCCTGCACTGAAAGAGGAATAATCCCATGCATCATTATATGCTGAGGGCCAGCCACCTAGAAGACAGATTTGCAGAAAATGTAGGGTGCTCTTGCAGCAAAGAAGGCTAATGGTATCCTGGGCTGCATTAGGTGAAGTATGGCCAGCAGGTTGATGGAGGTGATCCTTCCTCTTTACACAGCACTGCTAAAGCCCCATCTGGAGCAGTGTGTCACAGAATCATAGAAATACATAATGGTTGAGGTTGGAAGGACCCCAGGAGGTCATCCTGATCAACTCCCCCTACTCAAGTAGGATGGCCTACAGCAGGTTGCCCAGGACCATGTCTAGATGGTTTTTCGTTATCTTCAAGGAGGGGAGGCTCTACAGTCTCTCTGAGCAACCTGTGCCAGTGCTCAGTCACCCTCACAGTAAAAAGTGTTTCCTTATGTCTAGACCAAACCTGAAGTATTTCAGTTTGTGCCCATTGCCTCCGTTTCTGTCAACTGGGCACTGCAGAAAAGAGCCTGGCTCCATCCTCTTTGCATCCTCCCTTGCGGTATTTATATACTTTGAATGAGATCCCCACTGAATCTTCCCTTCTGTAGGATAAACTGTCCCAGCTGTCTCAGCTTTTCCTCATACGAGGGATGCTCCAATCCCTTGATCATCTTTGTGACCCTTTGTTGCAATCTCTTCAGTATGTCTGTGTCTCTTTTGTACCAGGGAGATCAGAACTGAACACAGTACACCAGATGCTCAGCAGCTCTCAGTAAAGGGGAAGGATCACCTTCCTTGACCTGCTGACAACACTTTACCTAACACAGCTCAGGATATCATTTGCCTTCTTTGCAGGAAGAGCACATTTATGGCTCATGTTCATCTTGGTTTCCACCAGACCCCCAGGTCCTTTTCTGCAAAGTTGCTTTGCAGCTGGGTGTAACACCCCATATATCAGTGCATCAGGTTGTTCCTCCCCAGGTGCAGGACTTTGCACTTACCCTTGTTGAACTTCATGAGGTTCCTGCTGGGCCATTTCTCCAGCCTGTCAAGGTCCCTCTGGATGGCAGCACAACCCTCTGCCATATCAGCCACTCCTCCCAGTTTGGTGTTGCCTGAAAACTTGCCGAGGGTACACTCCACTCATCACACAGTTGATTAATGAAGATGTTGAACAGGATTGAACCCACTATTGATCCCTGGGACACACCACTAGTCACTGGTCTTCAACTAGACTTTATGCCAGTGATCACCACTCTCTGGGCCTGGCCGTTCAGTCAGTTTCTAATCCACATCACTGTCTGCTCATCCAGCCCACACATCAACATCTTCTCTATAAGGATGTTATGGGAGACAGTGTCAAAGGCCTTCCTGAAGTCCAAGTAGAAAATATCGATTGCTCCCTCCTCATCTACCAGGCCAGTCACTTCATCATACAAGTTTATCAAGTTTGTCAATCATGACTTCCCCTTGGTGAAGTCATGATGACTACTCCTGACCAGGGGTGTTCAGTTTAATGCTCCCCAGTACAAGAGACACAAGGACATACTGGACAGCAGAAATATGGAGCTACTGGAAAGCCCCACAGAGGGCCTTTAAGATTATTAAGATGGCACATCTTTCATACGAGGAGAGGCTGACAAAGCTGGGATTGTTTAGTCTGCAGAAGAGAAGGTACAGGGGGATCTTATCAAAATGTATAAAAATCTGAAGGGAGGGTGCAAAGAAGACGGATTCAGGCTTTTCTTAGTGATGTCCACTGACAGGACAAGAGGCAATGGGCACAAAATGAAATGCAGGATGTTCCATATGAACATAAGGAAACACTTTATTATGGTGAGGGTGGCTAAGCACTGGAACCTTTTGCCCAGGGACGCTGGGGACTCTCTGTCCTTGGAGACATTCTAAGGCCCTCTGGGCATGGTCATGGGCAACCTGCTCTGGAGTTGGACCTGATGACCTCCAGGGCTGCTTTCCAACCTCAACCAGTATGTGATTCTGTGGAAGACCTACTCAATTTTTCACCCGTCTTGTCTTCTGCTATGGCTTCATGTTCTGCAGATGTACATAAAATGTAGGCTGTCAAAGACACTAGCAGACCACATTACTAGCTGTTGAGGTTTTTTTCAAGAATATGACTAAGAAAGATGCCAAATTATTTTCTGAAAAGTCTTCTAAAGTGAAATACCATTCCCTATTCAAGTTTTTTGCCATTGTAAATTTACTGTGACTCCAAGTAGTATATAAATGAATTATGCATTAGAAAGGCAATAGTAGCATGTGAGAAATACCACATTGGAAATAGAAAGTAACTTTTTAATAAGGTGCACAGTTCTGAGCAACCACTCATCTTGATCACTATTGTCCAAATTATTCATGGTTAGTTGACAAATCTATTCTTACAGAACTGTTTTAGAAGTTAAACATCTTCAAACAGTTTGAAGCATATTTTGTTTCAGACAGTGTAAAGCCTAGCTATCTGTACAAAGGCTACTGTTGTCTAGTTCACAGTTTTCAAGGTTTAGGAAACATGTAGACTATGCAGCTCATTAGGGCACTATATCTGTATAATAGGGATTTATTTTCCCTGCCTGTCACCTCAGTGCCTATTATTGTATGTCAAGTCAGACTTTTGTAAACTGTGGTCTACAATATAATATTTGAAAGCCAGAGTTTTGTAGATGTGGCCCACCATTAATGGTTAGGCAAAGAAGCTTTTTCATTTGCTTAGTGTATGGGAGTATAAGGTTTTCCAAGATTCTGGGGTGTCAAAAATTAGACAAGTCTTCACTATCTGATAAATTCCCAGTGAATTGCTATTAAGAAACGCAACAGGAAAGCCATCCTTACAGAGGTAGCAAAAATGAATACAGAATAAATTCCCTCAATGAAGTGTTCTAAACTTTCCAACAAGGAAAAAAAATCATACAGCAGCAACACAGGTTCAGTGTGGTATCTTATTGGGAAAAGGTAATAATTCCTAGAATAGTGGATAAATAAGTGAGATACAGCTTAACAGGCAGAATATTTCATGTCGCGCTGTGATCTATTTTATTGGACATCAGTAAGTGTTATAATATTTAAATTAACATTTTTAATATGAATTTAAGAGATGGCATAGCAAACAGCAAGAAATCTTGCTACCTGCTTCAGTCTCCCTAAATAACGTCAATAACTACAGCAAAGTCTAAGCTCCCTTCACCGTTAACAGTGAAAGACAGGCACATCTAAAGGTGCATCTTGGGTACCCATTTGTAAAGCAAGATAAATAACCTTCCAGAGGTTCCTTTAAGATCCCCAAATGCCTTCTATTAAATCTAGCCCTCTGGTTGCTTACAATGAGCATAAAGAACAGAGCCTGAGAAACTACCAGTTATTTAAATGTCAATTAAGCATGCCCTAGCTCAATGACTTTAGTACTGTTGCAGAGCATTAATGAGAAGACTTGATTTGCTGCAGATTTATTTTTAAAGTAGAGACAAACCTCAAGCCACCATAGTAACTGCAGTGGGTTGTGTAACGTAATTGAGGAAAAAATATTTTGTCATAAACTTCATAAGTCGTTCATAAACCATCCATCTTTGAATAAGAATGTGTAGTAAAGTGCTTCATATTATAAAAATCATCACATGGATTCCAAATATTGTGAGACGGTATAGTGTTGCTATATGAAGTAGATTCTTAGATGTATTCACTGATTTATTGTAAGCAGTGTGTCAAACTTTTTAAGGGAAAATAGCATACTATTTACATCTGCTTTCAACTTCCTACTTTTTTCCTGAGTCAATAGCTATAATACTGTATAAATTTAACATATACTTTTACCATATAAGTTCTTGAAGGATTTTCATTCTAATTCCAATTTGGCAATGCTAGAAACCTATGTGAGGATTATAAAATGTGAAAATTAATTTGTTCTTCTATGAATATTTAATCATATAATTTTAAAAAATAGTTGTGCCTCAGTCCCCTGTGTATTATACACATAAACTAGAAACTGCACACCCAATTTTCACTTTAGGTTTAGCAATAAAAATACAGATATAAAAACTTTATGAATACTTTGACAAAAAGAAATTAATATAAAATATAAAATACTTTTATAAAGGTAACATTAAGGAGGTTCACATCTGGAGTACTGTGTCCAGTACTGTGTACTAGGCTTCTCAGTGCCGGAAAGACATGGACATACTTGAGCCAATCCAGTGCATGGCTACAAAAAAGACACAGAGACTGGAGCGTCTTTCCTGTGCTGGGTCTCTTCATTCTGGAGACAAGCCTGGAAGGCTGAGAGGCAATCTTCTCAATTTGTAGAAGTACCTTAGCCTGACTCTTCTCAGCAGTACCCAGGACAAGAGGCAACAGGCAAAAATTAAACCACGTGAGATTCTATCTGAACACATGAAAACACTTAAAAAAAAAATAAAATTGTGAAGGTGTTCAAACACCATAGCCTTACTAGAGAGGCTGTGGAGGCTCCATCCATGGGCACGTTCAAAACACAAATGGACATGATCCTGGGCAACCTGCTCTAGGTAGCCCTGCCTGAGCAGTGGGGTTGGATAAGTTAATCTCAAGAGGTTCTTCCCAACTTTAACTATCCTGTCATTCTGTGATTTATTCATAAATTATTTAAAAGCATTTAGCAAATGATGTTTTAGCTATGATTATAAACCACTTGCAAACTAGAATGCACAAAATCATTTATAAACTCTGTGGTAGGCTGGAAAACTTCTTTAACATCTACTTTATTAAGCATTTATAAATATCAGCTGCATTTAAACCATTATTACTGCAGCTCAACTAGTAGGCTCCAACTATTTTTTTGTGGTTAAACTCCATTTTGCTCAGCACGAAGCAGAGCTAAAAAGACTTGGCAGCACATGATGATGGTCCCGTTCAACCTACCTGGATTAAAGAATCGGTCATTTTGTAAAGGCTTCCTGAGCGCCCTTTCAATGGCTACAAATCATGCCAAAACAGAGAACCTCTGAAGTCCGCATAGAGAACATATTAATATCTAATAAGACAACACCAAACAATCCAGGAAATATAATGAAAAATTCAGCCATTGGGACTTATTATTTCACTCCTCCAAAATATTTTTCATTCTTTATCATGGCATGACAGAACTTTGACACTGATATTTACCATTTCGTTTATATTTGTGTAGTTCTGTTTAATTCTGCACTAGGTGTAGGTATCAAGGTGAAGAGGGCTGCAGGGGTGAGCTTTGGGGGAAGAGGCCAAGGACTGCCCTTTGCTGGTTCCAGCTGGTTCTGACTGGTTCCACCTTGTTCTGACCAGTTCCATCTGGGTCTAAAGGACCCACCATGGGACACAGGTGAGCTCATCCACCATGGGTATGGCACCTCTGGGAAAATGTATATAAGAAAGGGCAGAAACTGGTATAGAGAGGAGGGAATAAAGAGGGTGAGAATTAGCAGAGATGGAGATTGATGGAGGACTGGATTTTCCCCTGCAGCCTGTGGAGATTTCATGTTGGAGCAGGGAAAATCATGAGAGGATGGAGTGGCAGAGAGAAACTGTGAGGTACTGATGGCACCACCCTGTCCCACATCTCCCCTGTACTGCTCAGGGGAGGGTAGAGAAGTTGGGAGTGGAGGACATAAGTTGAACCTGGGAAAGGAGGGTAAGAAAGATGTTGTCTTAATGTTTTTCTTTCTGTTTTCCACTACATGAATTAGTAACTGCATTTTTGTTTTAACTGGCTATTAATTAAGTTAATCTTCACCAAGCTGAGGTTGTCTTGTCTGTGATGATAATTAATAAATTATGTCCCTGTCTTTATCTTGGCCCACAAAATTGTTTATTCTTCTTTTGTCCCCCATCCTGCTGAGGGGGGAGTGAGTGAGGAGTTTAGTGGGAGTTTGGCTGTTAGCCAGGGCTAACCCACTACAAGTTATTAAAGTTGAACATAAATGAAAAGAGATAGTAAGCCATGCTTCTTTTATATTGGCATGATAAATCTTCCCTCAGGATTCTGTTTAAAGTTTGCAGGGGCTTAACTGGACTCTGATCACTTTGAGCATTCACTTCTGATTTCTGTATTCTCCTCTGCTCTGTAAAACCTTCTTTTAAAGCCACTAAGTTCTAATTTTGTTGTTCTAATATTTCTGTGTTACATATACACACTATGCTTCATTTCAGAAATATGTTAATTTTGGGGGCCTGAGCTGCAGCTAGAGAAACTGCAGGGACACTTTTCTGCCAAATGGGTGGCAGGATGACGAAGGAGTCCTTCTCTACTGATTAGAGAATAGGAAGCTTATGTCTAGAAAGTCCAAAGATACTCTTCCAAATGAAGAAACATGTATGACTATTTTTCCTGGTAACTAATACTAAGCACAAAATCTGTTTGAAACTCTTTCTGCGGAGGTAAAGTGTCTGTGTTTCTCAAAGAAGCTTAATGCAGAATTCAGATCATTTCCTAACAGGTGGTCTGTAAGTTCTTCGTCTGATCAGAATACATTCTTTTCCTTTAAAGAAGAATATTTTTCTTAGTGGGTCCAGAATATGTATTTAGTGCCCTCTTTCCAGGTGTCACTTCTCACTCTCTTAATATCCAGTTTCATAGCATTCCTATGTTATTTCCTTTGTATTGGCTCTTATTTTCTGCCTCAGAATTCATCAGCACAGTCTATATCCACTACACAGTGTTTCTTAGGTGTTTTGTGTAGTCTCCATTCACAAAATGGTACAATAGATCTATACTTTTATTACCCTTTACTAACTGTTCATTTACTATTTTCCTTGAATTGCTTTGCAGTTTTCAGTCCACTCGTTTTAGCATATTTATTTGTTTCGTTGGGTTTTTTCATGGCCATAAACCCACTCTTTCAACAATTACTGTTTTCAAGTTAAACTGATATTTTGGCCTCTTCTGATCTTGTTTGAAAATAAATATAGAACATCTTGTTCATTAGTACTGAGACAATGGCTTTCATGTTTAGGTAAACATAGTATTTCTCCAATGAGATAATACTGCTTCTGATGCTAGCTGGCAGAAAGAGGCAAATTTCTTGACTACTGAGAAAGAATCTATTATGGATAAAACCAGAAATACACAAATTACGTATTTCTCAAAATTTCAGAGAGAAAACATGTATTGACTTTATTAATATTCTTTAAAGGAACAATGGACAAAATCAGCTAGTTCTTTAATTAGCCTGCTTTTCCCTGCAACTGTTCCCATGATATTCACAAGTATGAGAATATAAAATAAGCAGCTTTGGGGATTTTAATTTATAAATAATAATAAAATCAGCTGTGTTATACTCAAAGATCATTCTCTGAAAGTATAACACTGATCAGGGTGAAATAAAGGCAGAATCACAGCTGCTGTATGACAGACACATGCTTGTGTACACACATTTTACTCTCGAGCTAAAAATCTCTGACTACTTGAAGGTACTGTAACTTTCCTTTCTGAACTAATTTCGGACATTTGGGAAGGGTGTATTTGGACTTGATTTTGAGATCTCGGAGGGTATTGAGAGTTTGTCCGTCGGTAATCAAACACTTAAAATTTTTTTCCAGATGTATACTCCTTTCCACAAACTTCCATGGAATTTTATTTTAAGCAGTGATCTTTCCTGTCTTAATTTCCTATTTTGTATGACAAATTGTTTCATTAGCTAGGTTTCTAGCCTTTTTTTTTTTCTTAATTTCACTTAGTGATAGCACTCAGCACTCAAGAGATTGCCACACATGATGTTTATTTTGATTACGGTTGTACTGGTCTCTTCCCAGAATAAATCCACTGTACCTGATAAAGCTTCCTCCAGGGTATGTGAGATCCCATCAGTAATGCTTGGCAACTGAAAAATAAATTGTTCCTTTCTTAAACATTTAATATGAATAAACTTCTTCATTCACTCAAACACAATTATTTGTTTGCACATGTGTGACTTTGGTATACATGTACATACAGTCATGTCATGACTGTAAGATAATGAAGGCAAGGTAGTGAATAGTAAAGAGTGCATGGAGTCAAGAGCATAGAAACTAATCAGAGGAGGGCCATGAAAATGATTAGAAATATGGAACACCTCTCCTATGAAGAAAGGCTGAGAGAGTTGGGGTTCAGCCTGGAGAAGAACAGGCTCCATAAAGGTTTTATTGTGGCCTTCTAGAATTAAAGGAGGCTTATAAGAACGATGGAGAGAGAATTTCTACTGGGGCCTGTAGGGGTAGGACAATGAGTACAGGTTTGAACTAACAAAGGGTAGATTTAGATCAGATATAAGGAAGAAATTCTTTACGATGAGGGTGGTGAGAGACTGGAACAGGTTGCCCAGAGAAGTTGAGGATATGTCACCTGTGGAAATGCTCAAGGTCAGGTTGGATGGAGCTTTGAGTAACCTGATCTAGTGGAACATGTCCCTCCCCTCTGCAGGGGGGATCAAACTAGATGATCTTTAAGGTGTCTTCCAACCCAACTAATTCTATGATTTTATGACTTTCTCAAAATAAAATTAGAATAAATATGCTAAAACCTGTGCAGAGTCCAAATAATTTCACCCACCTGTTATAAATTAAGAAAAATGCAATATAAAAAATTAATTTTATGCTTTTGTGGTTTAAATTAAATTTGGGTTAATGAGTAGGCAAGCAGGTCATACATGCTCATATTTTTCTATTCCGTTTCCATGTATCCCAACTGAGAATAATTCCAATGAAAATGAATTTGTATTTCTAACTAATTGGCCAGTTAATGGCAGCCACTTTTATTATAAAATGGGGTTTTGCTTGCAGACAAAATGTAAGGAGTTGACATCTGAAATAGTTAGGATTTCAGCGGAGGATGGTGGCATATATGACCTCTCAAAATTACTTTTAGATGGCTGAAATAATAGGTTATAAAAATCCTCTGGACTTTGGTCCTTCTTGAATGAAATACATGCTTTCTGTAATATGTAGAGCAGGACTAAAAATTGAATTTTTGAAAGCTTGAACTCTTAAATAGGAGACAGCAGCTTCTCTGTCGTCACCCTTTGCTGTGGCCTTGCTTAAACTTAAAAATTCGAAAAAAAAACATTACCTAAAAATTAACAGTAATACACCCATAATGAGAGCAAGGAAGTCTTATAGGAGACTCTTTTTGCAACAATGAAGCACACATTCAGAAAAATGTCACTATAGAAAATAGGATATATATCCTTTCTCCTCATAGTTTGTCAAATGGATTAAGTTCAAGGCTATATTTATTGAAGGTGAACTATCAAGCTTATACCTACCAGTGCCCCTTGCACATCCATTACGGACCACTTCCTTACATTGACCTCTGCTTGATCTAATACTTATAAGCTAAAGGAGCCAAGGGGATATAAGTACAACTAAGAAATGGACAAGCAAGCGGACAATTTAAAAGTAGAAAAAGAAAGTGAAACTTGAAGAAGTAGAATTACACTTTTCATAGTATTTTTATACCAGAGCTAAAATCCACATGGTGACCTGACCTACACATAATAAAGAAATATGTTGAGAACATGTTTTATCTCTTCTCAAAATTCAAGTTTCCAATCATTCCAATTGCTTTGGAATGATTCAGTGTCTACCATTTCCTAAGGTTGTTTACAATGAAAGAAAGAATTATAATTTAGCTATATTAAAGTGATGCAACTATTATCTTGATCAAGAAGGACAGGGATCTGCTGGAGAGGGTCCAGCAAAGGGCTACAAAGATGATTAGGGGATTGGAACATCTTTCATATGAGGAGAGGCTGAGGGATTTGGGTCTCTTTAGTCTGGAGAAAAGAAGATTGAGGGGGGATCTTGTTAATGCTTTCAAATACTTGAAGGGAGGATGCCAGGGGGATGGGAGCAGTCTTTTTTCAGTGGTGCCCATTGATAGGATGAGGGATAATGGGCACAAGCTTGAACATAGGAAGTTCCATCTTAACATGAGGAGGAACTTCTTTACTTTGAGGGTGGTGGAGCACTGGAACAGGCTGCCCAGAGAGGTTGTGGAGTCTCCCACTCTGGAGACATTCAAAACCCGCCTGGACGCTGTCCTGTGCCACCTGTTGTAGGTGCCCCTGCTCTGGCGGGGGGGTTGGACTAGATGATCTCCAGAGGTCCCTTCCAACCCTGACCATTCTGTGATTCTGTGATGTGTCAGCATCTTGGTGAAGTTGAAGTTCTTATTGCTGAGACTGATCTAAATAAATGCATATATATTTTCTGAGCCGAGCTCCCTTCACAGTCAGTGGAAAAAAAAATTAGGCACGTGCTGGAAGACAAACTGCTGAAGTGACTAGAGCATGAGTCTTATGAGGAGTAGCTGAGGGAACTGGGGTTGTTTAGCCTTGAGAGGAGGATCAGGGGAGAACTTAGTGCTCTCTATGACTACCTGAAAGGAGGTTGTAGCGAGGTGGGGGTTGGTCTCCCAAGTAACAAGGGGTTGGTCTCCCAAGTAACAAGTGATAGGAGGAGAGGAAATGGCCTCAAGTTGTGCCGGGGGGTTTTAAATTAGACATTAGGAAAAATTTCTTAACTAAAATGATTTTCAAGCATTGGAACAGGCTGGCCAGGGAAGCAGTCGAGTCACCATCCATGGAGGTATTTGAAAGATGTATAGATGTGGCACTTAGGGACATGGTTTAGTGGTGGACTTGGCAGTGTTGGGTTTACAGTTGGACATGATGCTCTTAAAGGTCTTTTCCAACCTAAATGATTCTTTGAAGCAAGAGTTCTTTTTCCCCACTATTAACTTCAAAGGAATTTAGGACGACTAGCTCTGTGTTAGAAGTTAATGACAGAGATATATAATAATATGCAAGATGAACTCAAACACAGAGTTTTAGCATTAACCCTGGGGTAATCAGAAGTTTGTTTTGAATTTAGATTTTTATGTCTCAGAGGGATGGCTTGGGATAGCGTTTGTTCCACATGCTCTCATGTTGTATTGGAAACTTAAAGAACTGAAACTTGGTCACAGATAATGACCAAGAGACTTCTGGATTTTTTCGGTTTTTGTTTTTCCTTTTTTCTTCTGTTTAATAAGACAAAGAATATGATCCAAAAAAGCTTTTTAGTCAGCCATTGATGTAAGAACATGTGCAATGCTACTAAGTCCTGTCAATCATTCTTTCTCCTAAGTAACATTGTATTACCTGCAGTAAAAATACAGTTCTGATCCCAGTGAAAACATCAATAACTGTTTAACACAATCAGTATTATAAGTTCAAGATTTATGCTGTTATTTCTATGTTAAAAAAAAAAAAATAGATACCCAAATTCCATAGTTTCAATGAGGTAAAATTCCTGAGAAATGGGGCCAAATACAGAATAAGATTGGATTCCGATAACATGTCCATTCCAAAGGTCATAATTGACGAATTAATTGAATTTAGGTAATAATTTATTTCTTGCATTATTCATTCTTTTAAATAATCCCATTCAGGTTATATTAATAGTGTATCTTTAGGGGCTAATTTTTTTTCACATTTAAGAGATAATGGACATGGAACAAAACTCCAGAGAAGAGCACTGGGAAAAGTTTGTTATTTCTAATGTAGAAATGAAAGTAAATCTTCAAAGCATTCATATGTATACACAATGCATTTTATTGTCATGTTCATGACTGTTCTAACAGACAGGAAAATTAGAACTTCCACTTCTCTATAGGTCCTGAACATAATTTTCTTATACTTTCTATTGCTATGATTATATGGCATTCTGAATTTTAATGCTATTGTGTTCTGCTGTGGTAGCAAGTTCATCCGAAAAACACTCAGGGACAGCGATGAAAAAGCGTTGTGCTAAGCACCTGTCATCACTAACATGGCAAGAAAAAAACGATTTGTCCATGCTGAAACAGTTCTTGCAACAAAAGGAAATGCAATAACAGTAAAAGTCCCTTAAATTCTTTCAAACTGAGAACCCAAGCATATTCATAATCCTTGCTGCATAAATCTAAATCAGACTTTTCCATGTCTGTCCTTCTGTTCAGAGGGGGTCAAAGATTAACAGCTTCCAAATTCAGCTGAATTTAGAGTTCCTCCTGGACAGGTTTATCAAATATATTAAATAATGCCATGTTTCTTAAGTAAAACTGATGGTGTTTTCTTATGACTGTAGAACTTTCTTTTACTAATATTACGAATGTAGTGCCTAGATATTCCCATGAATGTTGCTTTCTAAAGAGTGAATTAAATTAAAGACAGAATGAGGACTCAAGTTTGCCATGCCAAGCATGAAGTTCTGCTAAGGGCTATGATGTAGATTTATACAAGAACTCTGAATAGAAATTAGATATTCCTTGAAAGCATCTGATCCGCTGAAAAATATTCTTCCTTTTTGTCTGCTTCAAATGAACCCTCTCTTTCTCCGGTGAAACTACAGGTTTATGTGTTTCTCCTTACTACTTTTTTTTTTTTTGTGCACCCAAATGCTGAAGGGTTCCTTCCTGCCTCGTATAGTGTTGTACTATTTATGAAAAGGAGTACTGCCTTTCTAACGTCATATTCATTATTCAAACTATTAGTTAGTTACATAAAAACTCATTCCCTTCTCCCACAAGAAGTAGTCAAGCAAAATTTACAGCATAAATCTGTGGTCATGAAGAATTAGACAGCTCTAGTCTTCATGTACAATCTCCACACAGACAAGGCAGAGGGTATGACTGCTTAATTGTGCATAGCTAATGGATATAATAAAAATCCTATACAAAACTGCAGGGTTCTTTGACAATTTAAATATTTTTTAAGCTATGTATACCAAATTAATATATTAAACGATTTCAAAGATGCATTTCTGCCACTATCTTCTGCTTTATTTTCTATTGACATCATAATTTGTAAGTATGTGATTGTTAAATTGTTTACCATATGTTCCCAGATATTCCTTGCATATTATCTCTTCTTTTGTTCTCAGCTAAACTGGTAGTGATGGAGATTATTCTACTGATGGCCTCAAAGTTCAGGCTTGATTTCAGCCTAGACTGGTTAACTGTAAATCTAACTGAAAACAATAATTTCTTATAAGTAACAAACATAAATTAACTTAAGATTTTTGTCATATTCTTAAAGCTTGTAATCAAAGCACAAAACCCACATTATTCCTTGTTATACTTCTGGAAGAGAGTACTTAATAAATTCACACCTTTCTTTTCATTATCCTCAGTAGCAACCTTGTGCTGTAAGTTATTACTAAATTTTTTGACTACTTTTTTTTTTTGCCAAAAATTGAATTGGATTTGTTATAACTGCAAAAGTTTCTATAATTTTTCCTTACCAACCAAGCAAAGAAATATCACCTTTCGGCTTAAACATCTAAATTACATGGAAAGTAAAAGCTACAATGTATGTCAAATTTCTGATGCCTTAGAATACAAGACGTTTTTTTATGCGCAAGAATTTCCTTCTCACAGAAATCAGAGGAACATAAAAAGGGGAGGCTAAGGTCAAGTAAGTTTCTCTGTGCTTCCTCACAACAGTGAGCTACTTTCTCTGATATAAGGTGACCTGTGTTAATTTTTTCAACTTTTTCTAGCTGCTTGATTATGCAGAAAACTGTTTTTTAGGGAATTTCTTTTACTGACAACAGAAAAATGTCAAATATAGTTTAAATGAAACAACTTATTGCTGAATATTTTTTGCACACTTTTAATTATACCACTTCAAATTTTATAAACAATTTGCATACTTCCTTTTTTGATTTTTCATAAATGTAATGTTTGACTACTACTATCAGACTAATGTCTACTTCAATACAAAATTGCAAACTAAACCATAAACATACTTTAAACAATATAAATCAATTGTTCATAAACTAGCTGCAGTTGCCCTGTGAGGCACATTATTATAAATGAAAAAATAACCCACATGGGATTACTTAAAAGATGATATATTCACATTTTACGTGAAAACATTTGTTACTAGAAAACTCTCAGGATCATGCTGGTGCCATTTAGGATAAGCCATTATGCACTACATTCTTATTTTTGTTTCTGTTTTCTCTCAAGAGTAATTTTCTAGTAAATTCTTCAGGAAAAGGCCCTTTGAGAGTGATTTTAAAGATTTTCTTTTTAAATGGTCTGCTTTTTCAGTCATATTATTTTTAAGATTGATGGTTATACCCAAGATAATTTCACTAGTTACTGGACCAAGATATTTGCAACTTCATGAACACGACAAATACAATGAATATATCACTTGCACTATTAATTTTCTTCATTTCATGTCATCTACCATTAGTTGTTCCTCATTCTTCTTTTCTCCCTCTGAACCCTGTGATGTCCATTGTGCCAGTGTTGTTTTAAATCCTGCTATAGAAAATATCTAACTAATAAGAGATTGTTATAAAATGATAATTTATTTCTGAAAAATTGATATCTCTAGTTATAGTGGATAATTACATCTGGTAATTCATGACTACATAGCACCACAGATAGAATTTTTTTTCCTGCTCAAAAGAATTAAGTAGTAGTAAGCTACTCGTGTGTTTCTGCCCAATGTTTTTGCTGTGACTTTTACATATGTAGAGAGTAAAAGAAAAAATGTCAAATAAAACTATTTTTTTGCACTTTATGAAGATCTATATATCCTTCTTTATTGAAACAAATAGAATTTCAAGGCACTAAAGCTGGAAAATTATACTTAAAATAAAGCAAAAATGTTCAAAATTCATGTCATTAAAAATGAACTATTATTTACACCCGATAAGGACACATGAAGTTGGCACGCATTTGGGTGAATAAAGTGATAAATTATTAATACTTAGGAAAAGAAAAGATAAAAACCTGTTTGATTGTTTATTTGTTTTCTGTTTTTATTAGTCTTTAATTTCACTGCAGTATATCCAGGCCTCGAGGACCCTGCAGCTCCCAGCACCCTGACCCCAGGGATCCGCCAGCACTCAGGCTATCCTAGCACAGCAGAAAATATTTTCAACTTTTTTCTCAGAGAATTTATTCAATTAAAATGGTGGGGTTTGCCTTCAAGAGTTGTTTTCTTCCATCATAAACTTAACCTACATCTTTTCATGTTTGTTTTTTTTTTTTTTTCTTGAGCAAAGAACTTAAGGATTCAAATTTTGGCTTTGATTATCTATAGTAGTAGTTAAATCTTATATCTTGTTATAGTCAATTGTGATCAATCTATGAAGGAAAATAAAGGCAGAAACCCTTAACATAGAATTGGTTACCAAATGTATTCAACCTGGTGCAACTGGCTAATAGAAAAATAGAAATATGAAATGGAATGAATATTTATATTTCTTATTAAGAACAAAAAGAATAAAAAAGGTCTACTTATACCTGTAAAGGGGACAAGAATAAAATCTGACAGGGACTGATGATTTTCACTCTTTTTTCATATTATAGAATCATAGAATGGTTTGGGTTGTAAAGGACCTTAAAGACTGTCTAGTTCCCCCTGCCCTGCCACAGCCAGGGACACCTTCCACCAGACCAGGTTGCTCAAAGCCCCCTCCAGGCCTTGAACACCTCTAGGGATTGGGGATCCACAGCTTCTCTGGGCAACCTGGTCCAGTGTCTCACCACCCTCAGAGTAAAGAATTTTTCTCATATCTGATCTAAATCTACCCTCTTTCAGTTTAAAACCCTCACCCCTTGTCCTATCACTACATGCCCTTGTAAAAGGTCCCTCTCCAACTTTCCTGTAGGCCCTCTTTAGGTACTGAGATGCTGCTATAAGGTCTCCCCAGTGCCTTCTCTTCTCCAGGCTGAACAACCCCAACTCTCAGTCTGTCCTCACAAGAGAGGTGCTCCAGCCCTCTGATCATCTCCCTTTCTTGTAATATTCCAGTCTATAAGCAATCGGCATTTTTTTTCTTAACTGCTAAGTGTATACTTAGCAAAAAGAAGGAAAAAATGTACATTTTTACAGATTTTTTGCTTCTATGATATTGGACTTATAGAACGTTTTTTAAATTACACTTGTTATGTTTCACACTGGAATCTCTCTAAAGTTGGAGTGTCCCAAATATTCTGCAATATAAAATATGCAAAAGGATGCAATATATTACAATGTTTTCCTTGTGGATTGTGTTTTAGGATGAACATGGATAAAGCAAACACTCCTGACTTCTCTGTTTCCTCTCTTTAATTCAAGTATGCATGTTAAAGCTTTAAAAAGGATTTTCCCTTACCAACTTAATTAATGTAGACTGCTGTGTAACCTCACTAAGCTGTTCTCTTTGCTACAAAACTAAAACTAAGTAAAACAGAATCCCAGTATCCAAACAAAACAACTACTGGAAATGGTCACGTGATCACCTTAAATGCCTGCTCCTGCTACTTTTTTATGCCTTCTGCCTGTTCTTCTGCTGCAGCCAGTAATAATATTTTGGATATTTTCCTTCTGCCTGACCTAAACCTCATATTATTGATAAGTCCTCTGATCTAATGTTAAACTGGCAAAAATGATGACATTACTTTTTATGCTGTTCTCTGACATGCTGCAGAAGCATCAAAGAAATATATATCTTTAAATTTGAACTAAAGAAACCTCTTTGATATTTTTTGAAGAACACTTTATGTAATGTTATTATCCAGTATTTTTTGCTACTAGTAAAACTTTGCAGTATAGGTTATACCTAAAGCTCTTTGATCTGGTATTTCACCTCCCTCTTACCCTTTCACTCCCAAGTCTTTTTCCATTTTCTGAAACTTGCTGCTGATTGTAGCTGGTTGATACTTTTATACTGAATAAGATTAGGTTTTCTTTTGTTGCATTACTGCCACTGGACAACTAACAGTTCTAACTAGATATTCGTTACAGGAAAGTGAAGAGTCCTTGAGCTTTTAAATATAATTTATGTTGTCTAACTATCTAAATTTTGAATACCCATTAAAGGAGAGTAATTTAGACTGCTTTTAACTTAACTGATAAATGTCCCTTTTGATATGATTCATTGTTTCCTAAAAGCTGAATACAAACTAAGTGATATGAATCATGCTTTGGGAGGTTCTACTCTCTCCTTAGATTACCCATGTAGATTAATCAACTGTTTTTGAAACAACATTTTTTTGCTGCACTTGTTTGTTTTTTTTTTTTCTAGCTAACTACACAATATTTTTTCCAGTTAAACTCATCCAGTGTTTTTTCTGTTGTCTCTGTGCCACAAGAAAAGATTCCTGGAGATACCAAATACAAAACTCAGCATTCAGTTTTAACTGTATCTGAATGTATTGCTTAATATTAGGAATACAACTGCCTCAGCATGATATGACTATTTTCCCTTTTTTTTTGAAATGCAAATACTTTTATTGTATTAGTCACGGTAAATATACAAGACTATTCTCTTTATTACATGGGCTGTATTTATAACTCCTGTAAAGCACTCTGTTTCTTTTTTTCATTACCCTTGGTTTCTGTTCTAGAGCAAGATAAAGTGTGAGCATTATGAGGAACATAACTGGTTTTGTCGTAGACTCCATTTATGGTTTTCTAGGGACGAACATCAGTCTATGGATTACTGGATGGACAATGTCATTCTGCAATCACAGTACTCTATGTATTATCAAATCTACCCTTCCAGTCAGTGAAGATTAGTATCTTGTCCAGAAAAGGTGTGTGGGCATTTTGGTTTGGTTTTGTCCTTAAGATAGGATTTGTTTTATTTTCTGTAGTTTTCGTTTTGATTCGCTTTTAAACACATTGCAACAGTTATGGGGTTTGTATGTTGAGAAATTCTCTCTCACTTCCCCTTTATCTTCTTTTCAAAATGAAAGAGAATAAGATTCTTTTCACTTCCATCATGCACAAGCTTTTTTAACTTGTAAAAAGTGTGTCTTTTTTTTTCCCCCCTAGGATCTTGCAGCAAAGATCAGCAAATTCAAAAATCACTGTAAATTGCCACATGCTATTGTTGCTTGCCTTGAAAGCTATCTAAAATGGAATCTTACATTATGAGGTTGACAGATATCATTCAAGCCATCTCTTTCTCTGTTTTAGCACATCTAGTTGAATAATGCTGTAGAAGAAATATGTAACAGTAAGCAATAGCGTTCAGAATATTTTAGATGGGTTGAGCATTAGTGAGAAAACCATTTAGGAGTAGAGAAGCTACCAAGACAGAGATAAAGAATAGAACCCTGCTTCTACCAAAATAAGCTAAAGAGCAGGAGACATATGGATTAATGTTACTGTGCATATGCTAATTAAAATGGGGTATTTTGCCAATTAAAAAGATTCATGACCAAGACTGAGACTGCCAATTTTCCTGATGACTCACACGAACAAAATAATTTATCCCTTTCAAGTCTACAGATTGTTCAAATCTGCAGGACAAACAAGTATTCACTTGTTTTTGACAGAGTAAGAAAATCCAAGATGTCAAAGAAGGGAGAATGGTGATTTTCTGCACAAATATAATCTTTAATTTACATATTTAAGCAGTAGATAACACTGAAATGTTGAATCAAACTGCTTTCTACCATTCTAGCTGAAATGAAACAAACAAAATTGAAAAGTCCCCAATAAATATTATGGTAAATAGAATTAAAATCAACTTGGTTTAGAAAAGAATGGATTCCTAGTCCCTTACTATTGAGAGCTATTGCTCTTCCTGTTAATACCTCAATGAGAAGAATGGAGAGTTTATCCTTTAAAACACCATGTAGGTGGTCAAAGAAATTAAATCCAGGCATGATTTGAACCCAGTAGAGTTGAGCAGATACTGAAAGAGTATTATAAAACAATTTTCACTGGGTTTATGATAGTCCAAGAAACGGCAGAAAGCAGAAAATGAAATCAAAACAAGTTATATGTTAGCACCAACAATTGCAAAACTCTGAAAATGCTAGCTGAGTCTGCAAAAGGGCATAGTAAAAATGCAGAGCTGTCATGAATAAGAGAGTCTTTGGCAGTACTAAATGGATAACTAATGTATAGCTACCAAGATTGTGAGAGTCTATGATAATTCTTATCGCATTACTCTAATCAAATGGATTACAAAGAGCTCAAACTAACAAAGACAAAATTCCTGTAGCTATTTTAGCAAGAACAAAACCAGAAGAGGATGGAAATGATCTGGGAAGCTGCACCAAAAAAAACCCAGATTTTGCCGATGAACTAAATAAATTTTTGATAGGTGAGGAAGTTGACTGAGACCTAATTCACACTTAATTTCTCTATTAATCTCTAGTGTCACTATTTCTCTAGATAATATGAGTAACCAGAGTAGAGAATTGTCAAGAAGGAACATAATACTGTATTATATGATGACACCACAATCGGTATAAACCTGAAGCTTGAGGTTCTTGGTGTTTATACAATACTGTTTAGCATAAACTATGCCAAAAGTACTATGTTTCCATTTTTATTATTTTGAGAACTGCAATTACACAAAATACTAGAGAAATTAATTGTTATTTCTTCTCAGCTTTATTCATGGCTCCCACAAACAGCTATTTGGAAAATAGTAGCATATTAGAATTTAATGTGCTTGGCAGAGATTTAGTAATGGGCTAGTTGTATCACTAATTAATATCTGGTAACAGCCATAAATGTTATTAAAGGAAGTAAGTTTTGGTTGACTAAATCAAATTAAGAAGAAATTGTGTACATTTCTCTGTTATTTTTCTACTTTAAAAAATGTGTGTTAATTAACTTTGGAAGGGTTAAAGGTTGTATAGACTTGGGAAAAGAGACATCATAGGTACCAAGAAGGTGACAACTACTGGCTCTCCTGCATCTTCATGATCATGAGAGGTACTGCTTCTAGTAGTTTAAGTGGTATATTACCCAAAGTGGTACTTAAGAAGATTTGCCTGATAGTTAACTCTAGTAACTATCCTTCTAGATCTCTGTACTCTGCAATAGGGTATTAACAATGACAACTAATATGAAATTTGACATACCTCTGTGAGATTGTTATTGAGCATGCATGATATTATTGAAATACAGTATTTAACCATAAAATATGATTGTCTGGCACAACAATCAAAACATATATAATTATGATTATTTGAAGCCACTATATACAAGTCAGTCTGGTTGGATTCAGGGATTCAAATTGGATTCAAACCAGTTTGAACTGACATTGTTTGAGAGTGACAATGTTATAACAGATTACTATTGATATTTGAAAATTTTTGGACAATAGAGCACCTTATTTCTTTATAATGTGTATTTTCCTGCATTAAATCTTGACATATTATAGCCATTTGCCTATACAAAAGGATTTGTCTTTGTATACCTGGCCCTACTTTAATATATGTGCAAAAGTAAAGTATTTTTTTTGTCCTGCATAGAAGTTATTTTCTAATAAATATCTAAAAATATCAAGTTTACTCTTTTTACATTATGTTCTTTAAAAGTGTAATGAAAAGGGAAGCACAACAAAACATATAATTGCATTTGAATAAACGTAATAAAAACTTACACAGCCTTGAACAACATGTTGACTAAGCAGTTCAGGAATTACAGAAAGGAATGAATGAATTTAATAGAAATCCTATAATCTGTTGGTCAGTGTGCTAGTAACGCTTTATTGGAATAATTTTATTTCCCTAAGATGCAGGTGTGAGGCTCGTAGGGTTTGAATTTTACCTTGTTATCAGGATAGAAAGCCAAAAAAGAACCTCTTTTACCTCCTCAAAGCTGCAGAACAATTAGGAGTCCAAACATTTGTTCTGGTACCATATAGATTGTTTGTCAAATGTGCATGTATACCTTTAAAGACTATCTAAGGGAGGTGGAATAAGGACATATTTTTAACTCTCAGAAAAAAAAAAAAAAACCAACAAAAAAACCCACAACCTAACAACAAAAGCAAAACACAAAACCCAAACCTATAAATTCTTTTAAAATGGTAATTTGCTTCCATTCAGTGCAGGAAAATAGTTATATTGTTTAATAATTTATCAAAATATAGTACAACCTTTTACACTTTCAGACAGTTGTTTCTTTTATTTAATTACATATAATGCTCTAAATATAATATTTTTTCTGTCTTCTGATGAACAAAAGAAAGACACCCTATACCTCATGCCTTCTCTTCCAAGTAAATTTTTAAAATAAAATAGCTTTTTTTTTCCCCAGGAGAAGCATTCACTTTTCAGGGACAATATAATTTTGTCAACAAATCCTTTTTGTAATGAAAAATCACTACTAAACTTTGGCTTAATATTTATGACACAGACGTTGTGTGTGTCCATGTAATAAGTTTCATGAGAAACAGATACAAAATGCACTGATACTTAAAATCACAAGGTGGATTCTTACATTCTTTTGATTTCAGTAAGCTTTTTATCAGACACCATAGTCATATACTGCAAGGCTAAAGTCATACACTGCTGCAAGGCAACAGCATATGTCTTCTTTTTGCTAGAACTGAATCCAGTAGCAGGTGAACTGGAGCTAACTGCTTTAAGCCTGCATCTGTCATTAAAATAGTATTTTTCCTACAGCTGTCTGTGTGACCATTCTTCAACCTCCCTACTCCAGAGGTTTATTTTGTCAGTACTTAATACTTGTGTTCAGAGAGATAACTCATTTTTTATATCTTGCAACTTTTTTTTTTTTGCTTTGTTACCTTCATTTTTAAATTTTCATGGTTATATTGCAGTACACTTAAATATTTTAATCTATTTTAAAATAGCACATTGAAACTACATTAAAAAATAATCCTCCAAGCAAATATGCTTTATCATTCTTGTTGTTTAATGGGAAAAATCAGCATTAACACCTCTAAGAAGCAGACATTTAGGGCACTGCACGTTCTTCTTTCCCCACATTGGTTTCTACTGAATTTATCCCTAAGGCTATATTATTTACATGTCTGCAGAGGCGTTTCTTCATGTCTGTCACATAAACTAACGCTCCTTGTAACCATGTGGACCTGTGGTGTAGGGCTATTGCTATTGCTGGTAACAGACCATAAGCTTTGCAGTGGATTTGCAAGTCCTCAAAACTGAGGCTTGTCAGACTTGCTCTGGCTCAACCTGACCTGTCTTTAGCTTTGTCTCAACTTGGTTTGGCTGCGGCAGCAATTTCTGTAATTGACCAAGGGATTAGGCCTAATTTGTTTTACTTTTGTTTATCTTTCTGTAGTACAGCCATAGTCTCACATAGTGGGTGATAACAAGCACTATGTAGAATGAGGTATTTGCAACTCTAACACAATATTGTAGAGAAATGGAAGCCTGGTATGATAGCAGGGGCCCTGAGAAACAGAGGCGCAGGATGTGGCATAGTGTGCAAGCATGGGA
Organism: Ibidorhyncha struthersii; assembly: GCA_013398815.1. Lineage (NCBI taxonomy): Eukaryota > Metazoa > Chordata > Aves > Charadriiformes > Charadriidae > Ibidorhyncha > Ibidorhyncha struthersii. The sequence goes on from VZSZ01002168.1 coordinate 747,507, forward strand.
TGAGAAGGGGTGGGTCACAGGCCTGGCACTGGAGGCACCATGGCTATAAGCAACAGCACCCTTGGTCAGTTAAAGAACTGGAGATCTGGAGCTGGGCAGAACGTGTTTTAGGGCTAAGAAAGAGAAACAAAGGAATAATATCTAACATACATAAAGCTCACAATATATAATAAATATGGATGTAACCTGGAGCTCTAGGCCAAGCGAGAAAGAGAAAGGCATAAAAGTATTTTAGCAAACACACAAAATAACCCCAAGTCAACCCTAGAAGGCTGAAGAAGACACCGTCAACATGATCATATTCCTCCTGTTGAGGAACTCTAGATGCTGATAATTCATAACATTCCCTCCTCAGTGGTGTGAAACCATGGACCTTGGGCTCAGAAGAGCAGGGGAAGGGTGAGCACAACACCAGGAAACGTGATAGAAACTAAGAAGAGTGTGCAGAACAATTTTAGTTGCATCATTATTCCTCCTGGGTTTTTTGTAACAATTAGATCTGGACTACTAATGATTAGACTTTCAAGATAAATTCTTGATTTTATTTATATATAAGATGTGCTTCCTCTTTGCCCATAAACAAGATTTTGAGCATAACATCCTTCAGGACCTAATTCACTGCATTCAATCTGTTCTCATTACTACTGTTGACCTCATGGAAACAAGGTAAGTAGAGCACTGTTAATTAGTAATATTAACAAAAAAAAAAAATCTTACTTAGGTGGAAGACTTTTTGTTTCAATCTTAAAACTCTCTCAGATAAAAGTTATAATTGTCTTTCTATGGAAAAGTGACCCAGTTATAAAATCTATGTGGAGATTTCTTTTACAGCTTCTGCTGTCAAGAATAAATCCTATCTGCTAATTTCATAGACCAAAAAAGAATGAAAAATTATATTTGTGTGGTGCAACTGTAGTTTTATACGGATAACTGTAACAAGTAGTTATTCTATGCACAATAAGATATTTGACTCCAACACAGTTACATTATGCAGAGAAATTCAGACCTGGTGTGATAGAAAAGTCCTTAAGAAGTGGAGACACAAGCTGTAGCCTGTGGATAACATTCCACAATTTGTTGAAAGCTCTGTACTGTGTAGTCTTCTGGTAGGATATCTGCAACTAGTGTTGAACCATGATGTATTACAATCATCTGCTTTGATGGAGAACCAAAAGGCAATACAGTTCTTGAATTAATGTGAAGAATTACAAGTATCTCAGTATGATCATCATACAGAAAAATGTATTTAGATGTCTCTTCAATATATTTTTAATTGACATGATATTCATAAACATGGAATTAATAAACATGAATTTCATAAAACACAGGGTGAAAAAGAAGTCTGGTGTAATGCCTCTACAACTGAAAGGGAAGCTCCCCATTCAGTTTACCTTGAGATCTAAGTTATGAAATATTCTGAAATGGAAAGGGAAGTCTGAAAAATTGTAACAGTTTTCATTTATGTTCTGAATAAGAAAGGAAAGACACGGTAAGAATCCAGTGGCTAATTAACACTCGCTACTCTGCAGTTATGACAAATAATCTAGATATCAGATGGTTCAACAGAGTAATCAAAATAATAGTATCAAAAGTAAAAATTGAAATAAAAGAAGAAGGCCAATTACATTTGACAGAAAAGGAAAAAAAAAGGTGAGGATAGGAAAATTCTAATTGGCAATATTGAACTTCATCTTTACTACAGCAGACTTTCAAACATGCCAAAATTCCAGGTAGAGCAACAGAGGATCCTTTCAGTCTGAGCTTAAAAAAATAAAATAAAATTAAAATATTCCAAGACTAGGTATACCAGGTACAGCTCAATATTTCTTTGGTAAAAGTATGTCGTGGACATTATTTCTATTCTTGCTAGCATGATGGTCATTTGACCAATAGACAAGAAAATGACCAGGGGAAATTGGCAAAAAAACCCCAATCCTGAGATCAGAAAAGTCCTTCATTTCTTGATCTACCTACCTACATCAAATACTGTGGAGGTTACCCTAAGAGAAGATTTCAGGCCATGTTTTTACTTGCTCTGAATGTTTCATTCTTGTGGGTTTACCCCCTCCCAGATTTAGTATCTGATCTTGTGGGCAGCTTTCAGGAGTGAAGAAGCAAATGTATACTAGACTGAGTCTATTAACACAATGATGCCCCAAGGTAAAGCATTTTTTCTTCACTTGCAAAGAAGTATTAACAGAAAGAGACACAAAGAGCTACTCTACAGAAGCTGCTACTGCAATCCTTTTCCTATTGACAAGTCTTTAGTTTTTCTGTCCTTCAGCTCCGTATCCTTTAGAATGTACAATAGTACTTTCCAGTCCCTCAGGGTTATATTAAAGACAACTTATGAAAAGGCTGTTAGATGTTTTGAGCTTTTATTAGTGAAAGCTATATACATCTTAGGTGTGTGTGCACATGAAGTTTACAATGCACATACTAAATATAGCTTTGATAACCAATTGACAAAGAAAAATCATCCACAAAAAAAAAAAAAAAACAGAATAGCAGCCAAGTATGTTACTTTTAACATAATGAACACTGCATATTCTAGTATAGATTTTGTCCACACAGGATCGTGATTTATGGTGTAAATCTGTGGCTATTCCTGCCAACTATTGTCTTTTCTCTTTAAATCATCTTTTTCACTGTTATGTAGCATAGTAGTTCATTGGCTTTTGATCTGTCTCTGACCAAGAAGGTTCTGAGTTCCAGCAACACTTTCGTTATTGGCATATCTGTTTAGATTTTATGGGAAGGGGAAAAGGTGGGTGGCAGCTTCTTCATTTGCTAGTATAGGTATGGAAAGATATTTGCGATGTGATTTCAAAACAGCACTAGCGTATCCAAATTCTTAATAACTTGGGGAGTGAAACAGCTTAAGCATAAGCGGTTTCCCCAGCTATTACTTGGAAAAGATTCTTTTGCACCTATTGAAACATGTTACCAGGCCACTGTTTAAATCATAATAAACAGATTACCAAGACACATTAACTTTTCCACATAATGTTCACATCTTTATACTCACTGTGCTTTCCCCTTGATAATGACTCACTGCTGAGATGATTGTATTGTACAATGCAATCATTATTTCCTTTTCTGTGAGAGTATTATTACTTTTCACTTTTGAGTATTTAACATTTCCTCTGTGTAACTATATAAAGATTTAAATATGTGTGTCTGTTTTCCTTAAAAGGCAAATGTTCCTCTGCCCTTTGCAGAAAACAATAATTGAATGCTTGCACCAAAAAGTACCATATTATTTAAGTGCTATTGATAGGCTTAGTGTTTTAAACCTATTTTAAGATGATAGCAAACTCTGATTTTTTTCAATAAGTGTAGGTATAAGTATAAATATAAGTATAAAAGTATATGTACATGTGTGTATACGCATATATATACACATAGTATACTTCTGATCTCAAATGCACACACTAAAATAGAGCTTTAGGCATTAAATTGATTCCCATATCCTGTAACAAATTTTGTAGCATTCATTTCCCTTTTCTTCTTTCACCCTCTAACACTTTTTTTTTAGCCTATACTATGCTGAACAACATAGAAATTTGAGAATGAACTAGTCATTAAGATGAAGAGTGAAACTGTTGGGATAAAATGCTGTTAAATACTAATTGAAAAATAATTACAGTAAAGTACCAACCTGAAAATGAACTTGCTTCTCCTTGTCTCTTAAAATTACAATAATCATGCAACTTACTGGTATTCTATGTAATACTATAATTATTATCAGAAAGAAACATGAGAAAATTATTTATTTCTAACTCACAATCTAGTCATAAATCTATTTAGCAGATTCTAACTAACTGTTTAGTTTATTCTCTTACTTTGCCTTGCTTTTCTCCATGTATTATAAAACATCAAGGTATATGTGCAGGCATATTGCTTTTTGCAGGTAGGACTACCATTTGAATGCCCACTGAGATCTGAATTAAGTTTGTATAGTGGTCTCAGGTAATTTCATATGAAATATCTTTTTTGTATAATTTTCAAGAACTGTAGGTTTGCGAGAGGTTGAAGAACAGAGACACAGTGGAAATCCAGGTAAACTTCATCCACTCAGTAAGTGTTCATATAACTCTATAAAGGTATACTTTAATCATTAGAAAGAGAGAGAGACAATGATGATAAAAGTTAGTTGTTAAAGCATTAAGCTCTGATTTGCAGAGGTGCTCACTAATCATATAAGATTATTGCTTATCAACGATTCCACCAAAACCATGTGAAATATTGTCTGAACAACAAAGAGGACATTACCTTTCAGACTTTGTCTTCTTTATATATATATACACACATATATATAATGTTGCAATAGATGTTACATTTTTCATGACCCAAACACCAATTTAAATTAATATCTGGCTAAGACATTTGGCCAAACTTTGATAAATCTAATGAGCTGCAAACTTAGAGCTCCAGTCAGGTCCAAATTCAATACCTAACGTGAGAAGTAGGACATTTGGGGATTTTTTTTTTTTTTAAAGACATATTCAGGTTTTCTTAAACTAAAGCAGTAGTCAGGATAAACTCTAAGTTATTTTAGTCCAGAAAATTATCCCAAATACTATTTCATTTGTGAGGTACTTAAGCAACCTATTATTTTAGTTTTTCCTAGGTGGGCATCATCAGGCATTTGCACTTCTTTTTTTTTGTGTGCATTTATGAAAATCACAATCATAACACTACTGTGTAGTTTGAAATCTATTTCACAACTTAACTACACCTTCCTGCTTTCTTTTAAGATCCTCTCACATCAGACACTGAATTTATATCTGCCACTGAAAATATGATTCCTGCAAACCTAAATTAAGTTAGCTAGTGTCTAAAATGTACAGTCTCAATCATAATATTCCTTCTCTCTACACTACTGTATCTATACCCTTGCACTTCTCCCAATTTCTGAATTGAAACGTGAATTGTTGTATAGGGAGAGTTCTTATAGCCACTGGCTTATGGTATAAAATGCTCCTGCTTAGCCAGTTACTACCTAATAAGATCAAGTTGTTTGTAATGGGTCACACCTTAAGACACAGGTTTAAAGCAGTTACTGCTAGACAGCTTTTATTTTTGAGTTTGAACTCCGTGGGAGTACTGTGTATATGTAGTTATAGGAAATGACAATAATTTGGTTTTGTGAGCTGTTGATGATCCTACCTAGAGTAACATGTGTGGCTTAAGTAATTTACATGGACAGAGTTAAGAGCTGATGTCATGACTATGAGTGGCAGACAATTTATATTCTGGAATAGTTTGACTCTGTTACAGTCTAATTTTGATATAAATTGACCTTTTTTTTTTTTTTTTTCCAAGGGAAAAAAAGGTGCTGTTTTAAATTTTAAGCTAACAAGTGCAACACTGAGAGTTTACTTGCCTTCAGCCAAAAGGAAGCTCATGCCAACATCTGGCATCTCAAGACATGTTCACAACACTCTATAAAGGTATTGTTTAATTCAGTAGAAAGAGAGAGAAAGTGAGGATGGTGAAAATTAGTTGCTAGAACATTAAGCTATCATCTGCAGGACACATGGAAATGGGAAGAATGTCTAATACAACAGGTGAATGTGCTTCCATTCAGAGAAACTTTGATGGCTGGACAAATGAGCTGACAGAAACATCATGAATTCAGCAACAGGAAATGCAGTCCTGCACCTGGAAAGACATAATGTCATGCACCAAGACAGGCTGGGCGTTGACTGGTTGCAAAACAACCCTACAGAGAATGACCTAGGTGTACTGGTGGACACCCAGTGGAACAGGAGCTTTAACAAAATTTTGCAACAAAGAAAGCCAACAGTCTTGTAGGCTGCATCAGGAAATGTGTGCCCAGCAGCTTGAGGGAGGTGATCATTCCCCTCTACCAGGCACTGGTGAGGCCATATCTGGAACACTATGTTCAGGTTTGGGCTGCCTAGTACAAGAGAGGTATGGACATACTGGAAAGAGTCCAGTGAAGGGCCACTAAAAGGTTTAAGAAAGTGGAGTATCTCTCAGATGATGAAAGGCTAAGACAACTGGGACCTAGAGAAGGCTCAGTGGGAATTGGAATCTTTCCAGTGTTTATAAATATCTGATAAGAGGGCATGAAAATGACAGAGACAGGCTTTTCTCACTGGTGTCTTGCAGAAAGACATGAGGCAATGGGCACAGGAAATTATGTATAAACATAAGAAAACACCTTTTAAATGTGAGGGTGATTGAACAGTGGTACAGGTGTCCCAGAAAGGTTGTGGAGTTCACATCTTTGGAAATATTCAAAACCCAACTGAATACTGTCCAGTGTAACCTACTGTAGGTTTTGAGCCAGAGGAGTGGGAAGGGGCCTGGACTAGATGCTCTGCAGATGTCAGCAATTCTGTGATTCTGAATTCTGTATAGGTTCTTGTGCCTGTTTTGCAAGATCAATGTGGTTTTATATACCAAGACTGTTGTGCAAAAATACATGAAAAAATCTGTAGAACTAGGACTGAAGTTTATATTTTCGGCCCCTAAGTGAGAATCCAGAAGACTAATGAGTCCTAACATTGAGATTTTCTTTTTCTTTCTAATATATTTTATTTTCTCTACAGAATAACTATATTATAAGAGAAATAGGGTGTTATTTTCACTACTTAAAAAAAAAATATATGTCAAGAGAAACAGTGGTTACGGGCTTGAATCTTATCCAGAAGGGTAAAAAATTAAAGCTGAGTGCTCAAGCTGAGCTCAAGCAAGTCCTGACTGACAAACTATATCATAAATTCAGGTAAGTGGAATCTCTTGTAGTTATTACTTTGTGGCAAAAGTTATGTATCTTATCTATCATCAAGAGAGTTCAAATTTTGACTGTTTACTTCTATACCAGAGATTTGAGTGAAATATGTAATATTATACTGATTTTACATCAATAGCTCTTATTGCTCTCATAGATTTTATTTAAACTACTACTAGAAACTTGGGATGACTCATAATATTTAAGACCAAGTCTTCTAAGTTAAGCTACAGAGAGCTTTGTTACTCATTTATATGTTAAATCCTGATTCTCTTACTACATTCAGTAGTACCTTATGCCACTATTATGATCACAGAAGCCAAAGGTTTGGGTTTACTTTTGCAATTTAAGATACAATTTACCTTCTCAGTTCAGCAACAAGAATATATTTAATTAAAGGTTAATGACTGAGCTTTTAGTGTTGTTTGCCTATGGGTGCTTTTGGTGGAATGTTGTCTTCATTATCCTCAATCAAGTCCATAAGCTGGAAGGAAGTTGATATTCCTCTGATATTGACTATGCATACCAGATGCATGAAAACTGGGCAACTGCACCATCTCACGTGGTTTTATACCTCTTACCTCTAACCTCTTTTTTATAACATATTATTTTTTATTATTATTATTCTCATAGTAAACATCAAAGGAAAGCTACTTTGTGCAAAGAACACTGGGAGGAGTTTGATCAGTTTGCTGAAACACATTATTCAGAACGCCCAAGCACCCAAGCACTTGCCTTTCTTTATTACTTTTTTGCTTTTCTGCTTCCTCCTCAAAATGCTGATTTAATGTAATCATTTGGCCAACTCTTAATCTAGGGGCTAGAGTGATCATGTGAGAAACTTATTTTATGCATATCTTACATGACAGGCTTCTCTAGAAAAAGTGTCTTGATAAACAGTGGCTTTCCACTCTTTATAGAATCATAGAATGGTTTTGATTGGAAGGGACCTTAAAGATTATCAAGTTCCACCCCCTCTGCACTGGGCAGGGACACCTTCCACTAGACCAGGCTCAAAGCCCTGTCTGTCCTAGCCTTGAATACTTCCAGGGAGGGGACACCCACAACTTCTCTAGGGAACCTGTTCCAGTGTCTCACCACTGTCATAATAAAAAATGAATTTCTTACATCAAATCTAAATATACCCTCTTTCAGTTTAGAAGTGTTGCCCCTTTGTCTTGTCACTACAGGCCTTGGTAAAAAGTCTCTCTCTGTCTTTCTTATAAGCCTCTTTTAAAAACTGGAAGGGTTCAATAAGGTGTCCTCATAACCTTCCCTTCTCCAGGATGAACAACCCCAACTCTCAGCCTTTCTTCATAGAAGTGTTCCATCCCTCTGATCAGTTTCATGGCCCTCCTCTGGATCCACTCGAACAGGTCCATGTCTTTCTTACACTGGGAACTCCAGAGCTGGATGCATTACTCCAGGTGTGGTCTCATGAGAGTGGAGTAGAGGGGGAGAATCACCGCCCTCGACCTGCTGCCCAGGATTTGATTGGCTTTCTGAGCTGCAAGGGTGCATTGTCGGCTCACATCTAATTTTTCATTTACCAGCATGCCCAAATCCTTCTTCGCAGGGCTGCTGTCATTCTATTAATCTCCCAATCTGTATTGATACTGGGGATAGCTCCCACCAGGTGGAGGACCTTGCACTTGGCCTTGTGGAACTTAATGAAGTTTGCATGTGTCCTCTCTTCAAGTCTGTTGAGGACCCTCTAGATAGCATCCCTTTTGTCTACCATATCTGGCATTATACATCCCTGAAGCTGACCCTCAGTCTTTACCCTCCACAACCATCTTCAGAATCAGACATGCTCACATCCTGCATGCTCACATCCTGCAATTTCAAAAATAGCACTAGCTATTTCCTGCTAGGCCAGTGCAAACTGTATGAATCCGTCAGAAGTCCTTTCTGTGATTTTGCCCTCTTTTGGAGGTGATAAATCACACAAGTTTTGCTTCAGGTTCACTTATAGTGTTCACCTACCTTATTTCTTCTGTCTAACATCCTTGAATATCCTAATGAAACAAAGTGTGTGTCTTGTTATGGTGTAATCACAGAGTATTTGCAAATAGAGAACTGTATCCTATGAGAAAATAGTTGTGTAACTGTGATTTAGCCTTCATAAAAATGAATATCTATATCTGTATTTATGTGAATTAATGGTCCAATACTGTTAATGTTGTATTATTCTGCGTAGCATATTCTCCTATTCCCTAGTATGATTTACATATGAATTCTCCATTCTTTTGTGCAGTTATGATTTTCTTGACAATACTATTAAAGCATTCAGCACAATTTTATTTCCATGCAAAAGTCCAAGTCTGCAGATTTTTCTGTGGGAGTAATGTTGAATATGATTCTGTGCTTATACTTCTTTAAGACTAGAGCATCTGTGCTCATAGCCATAAAGTGTTTGTGCTTCAGTTTGTGGTAAGTGAGATTAGAATGGGCCCTCTACTAGTGCAGTATTTAGCACAAGTTCCTGACAGGTAATTTGCAGTGTGGCATAGTACACTCTGAACATCCACTTTCTTTTAAAATGCTTTGAAACATTCTAGAACAAAAATAAGATTGCATTTTGTTTTAGCCTGTCATATCATTATATATGTGCTCTGGAAATGTTGTTGATCGATTTCATTATTCTGTCTTAAAACAAACACCTGAAAACTTATCTGGGATGCTCACTTAATGCAGTGAGCTGTCAATACAAGCTTTTATACTTTAAAGTTTTCTGTTTAGAATTTATATGCAAAAATAAATAATAAAGTGTTTTAATGGTGCTGTCTGGGGGGAGGGCAGGGTGTGATCAGTGTTACTTATGAGAAAATAGTCGAAGTACAAAATTAAATCTTTGCAAGATCAGAATCCAAAGGGTACCAACTTTTTACAATATACTGTTCTTCAAAAAGGAAGTGAAAAAGAGCTAGCAAACGGTATTTCATTCTGTCAGTGAATATGTTATGTATCATCAGTTGGCATATAATGTGCATGTTTTAAACAATTAATACAAATGGAAGTTTTGTCAATGTCAAGCCATTTTCAGCTAATTGGTACTAACATACTTTGCTGCTGCTGCATTTATGATTAAAAGGTAGCTAAAGAATATGGTTAAGATTTATAGCAACATCTGCCAATTTCAGTGAAAGTGAAACAGATTTTGCAAACACATACAACTACATAACAGAAGCTAAAGTGGTTCTGTTAACAACAAATTTATCTCAAATACCCATCATGCTAACCAGGCTAATGATCTAAGAAAAAATGTGTAATGTGTAAAGTACAAGTTTTATTTAGATGCCATTCACTTTAATATTATATAGATTTCTTTTATTTTGCTAGTTTTTACTGAACAGAATTAATGTTGTAGTGTTAAGAACATCAAACATAGTGTTATTAATCTTAAAAATTCTAAATAAGCAGTGTTTGTATTTCAAGTAATTTTCATTTAATCTGTAATGATATATTCTGTAAATTTCTTATATCTTGGGAATGATCTGCACTCATTTTGGACAGCTATGATCTCTGTGTTCTCTCATTAGCCATTCTATGCTCGCCGCATTCAGGTTCACCTTTTTCAAGTAAAACTTTTGACTGTGAGGAAATGATAAGGAGTGAGGTATTATGTGCTACATTTGATTGAATAATTTGGTAGACTTTCTCTCTCACTAGGAGAAAGATCATTGTACATCTTTAACACTAGATCACCATGGTTTTATAACTGCAAACAACTTGGACAGCTTTATTTTAAAAGTGAAATTTGGAGATAAAAACACCCCTTATTTGAAGCAAATTCTGGTATTGAACAGTGTGTGCACATTACTGTTGTGTGTTTTTCTTTAATATCAGAATTAATTTAGTCCATGAAAGACTAATATAACTGAAGATATTTTAAAATAAGATTGACTATGGAAAGGTGATAGGAAGCTGTTGTAGGAACAAGTTGTACCTCCTTTTGGATCTTCATATCACCGGGTTTGCACAGGGAATGGTTACAAAACTGTAGTTTACTGTTTTCCACTCTGTTCTCTTTTACAGAATTAAGCCATTATGGTCCCATGATCTTCTAGAAGACTGAGTTCAAATGTATAAAGAATGTGATTTGATAAATTCATCTAAAAAATGTCTTCAGGTGATTATTAAACAGAGCGATGAGGAGGTGATTGTGGAGTTGGAAGTTCTAGTTGAAGACTGCAGAAAGCTGCAAGCATATGGCTGTATGCTTTTCTTGTTACTCTGTGCATCTGTTACTGGCCTGGTATACAGACATGGGTATGAACAAGTGATCATTCTTATTTTCTTTAGGGTATTAAGTAGACTAGGTAGAAATGCATGTATTAATTCAATTAAGCTTGACTGCAGTTACTATCTCAGGATGGGATGAAACTATCTTTAGGAAGACTTCATTTGCAATTATACAGCTATATTAGGCATGCTAGAACAACATCTTATATGCCCAAGGTCTAAATTATCCTGCGAGTCCCCTAATTGAGCTTATGCTAAAAAGCACGGGCAGAATACAGCTGTTATCTTTTGTATGCTACAGGCAAAAAGTGTACATCCTAATAAGACCTTTATATTTGGTATGGGATTTTTCCTGACTATTTTGACCATTTCCTTCACTAGAAGTCACAATCTTATGTCTATATACGAATGTATTTTATGTATATACTATAATGTATGCTATTCATATACAAAACATACTTTTTTTCCCAGTTAATTTATTGTTTGCTGAAACATGCAGTTCTTCAGTAGCTGAAAATATTTGCAAACAGAAGATAAAGTAGGCAAAAAAAAGAGACCAGTTTTGATTTTAGGGGACTAACACTCCACCCCACAAAACACCAACCACCCAAAACTCTTTTCAAAATAAAGAAAAATAAAATGACACTTGCCCTGTGATTAAAGTCACCATTTTTTTCTCATTGAGTTAACAGTAAACATGAAATTATTTGAGGCATTTTATGAATAGAATCACTTTGAGACACACTTTTGAAAGCAACCTTTACATAGCTTTAAGAAAATGATCATACCAAAACCCATTCTGAGCCCAGCATCCTTTAATAAATATTTGAGATGATGATTTTAATATCGTGAAGAGTGTGAAATGTTGTATAGGCATTTTGAATTTCCATTAATTATACTTCTGAATTATTATGAAATTAAAAATTATGTTTTACCACAGGCTTGAACATATTTATGCGTGGAAATAACTGTATTCATATATGTTGCCTGAGTGCCATCAAATGATAAAAAAAATCATAGAATCATAGAATTGTTAAGGTTGGAAGGGACCTTTAAGATCATCGAGTCCAATCATTAACCTAACTTGACAAAACCACTATCATTATATCTATAAGCATTTATACCTTGGGATAAAACAATGTTTCTGTTTCACACATATCTCTTGCAAAACCTCAGTCAGACTCATGTTCAGGAGTGTGTACAATAATGCCAATCAATGGTTATTTGGACAGAGAAAAAAAAAAAAGGTTCTGTTTACCTGATTCTTGTTCTGATTATCATTCTTGGTTGTACTTTAAAAAAAAAACAAAACAAAGAAAAATCTTGCAAAATGTCCAGAATGCTTCCTACCCAAGAGGAAAAAGACATTGAGTAAACTGGGTGAGCATCTGTTTTTTTCATCACTTAACTAAAGGTAGCTGAACTTCTCAGATTTTAATCTTGCCCATCATTTATGGAAATAAGAAACCTGGCAACTTGATATGATAATATATGGGCGGATGAGTGTCTATAAATCTTACCATGTCAGTACAGAGAACATGTTTTTGTTTAAATACTTTCTGCAGATAAGGTAGCAAAAAAAGCAAAAGGTTATTGCCATGTCCTTTTCACCTTTATATGATGATTTTAACATACTCAGAAAAAATTGCACCCCAACATCAAGCTGGAGATGAGACCACAGTTAATCACGCTTTCTATTGTGACATTTCTCTTTTTTTATTTTTTTATTTTAATTCAGTTAAAGTACAACCACTGAGATTGAAATGTTGCATGATAGTATCTTTCAAACAAGTCTTTGAAATTTCTGTTCAGTTAGTTCAAACATTTCTGAGAAAGGAATAACATTCAGTGCACACTAATCTTTCAAAATAAGGAAATAAATATCCTGAAAACCCATTGCATGTCCACTCTGTATCTGAGGTGTAAAATTTCCAAAGAAGTCACTTCTGCATCCTGCAAGGGGTTTTCATCCCCATTTCTCTCAATTTTGTGTGCTTTCTCAGTCCCACCAAAATTATTTTCAGAAAAGAACAACAAAATGTAGTTGCTTTCTAGGCTTCTAAATTTTTTCTTTTTATTTTAGATATAGGTAGCTAATTTTTCTGAAGACCTCCTTGGCAAAAATCGTGCACCATCTATGAGTGTACACATTTCTCTAATGATGTGCACTTGTTTTCTCTTAGGCACTGAGCACACATCATAGTATGAATGCAGGAAGAGATTCATTTTTAAGTGCTGCTCTGAACTAATAGAAAATGCTATAGCAAGATTACAAGAATTGAGAGCACTGAAACAGTCTTCCCTATACCTTTTAAAAAGGTAGAAAAGAGGACCCTGGGAACTACTGACCTGTCAGCCTTACCTCTGTGCCTGGGAAGATCATGGAACAGATCCTCCTAGAAACTATGTGAAGGCGTATGGAGGACAGGGAGGTGATTCAAGACAGCCATCATGACTTCACCAAGGGCCAGTCCTGCCCGGCCTTCTATGATGGAGTGACTACAACAGTGGACGAGGAAGAGCTACAGATGTTGTCTATCTGCGCATCTGTAAGGCCTTTGACAACATTCCCCACAACATCCTTCTCTCTAAATTGGAGAGATATGGATTTGATGGATGGACTGCTTGGTGGACGAGGAGGTGATTGGATGATCACATCCAGAAGGTAGTGGTCAACAGCTCAATGTCCAGTGGGAGATCAGTGACAAATGGTGTCCCTCAGGGGTCTGTATTGGGACCAGTACTGTTTAATATCTTCATCTATGACATAGACAGTGGGATTGAGTCCACCCTCTGCAAGTTTGCAGATGGCACCGAGCTGAGTGGTGCGGTTGATACGCCTGAGAGACGGGATGCCATCCAGAGGGACCTGGACAAGCTCAAGAAGTGGGCCTGTGTGAACCTCATGAGGTTCAACAAGGCAAAGTGCAGGGTGCTGCACCTGGGTCGGGGCAAACCCCAGCATCAATACAGGCTGGTGGATGAGGGATTGAGAGCAACCCTGCCAAGAAGGACTTGGGGGTGCTGGTGGCTGAAGAGCTGAACATAAGCTGACACTGTGCACTCGCAGTCCAGAAGGCCAACCACATCCTGAGCTTCATCAAAAGAAGTGTGGCCAGCAAGTTGAGGGAGGTGATTCTGCCCCTCTACTCCACTCTGGTGAGATCCCACCTGCAGTACTGCATCCAGCTCTGGAGCCCTCAGCACAGGAAAGACATGGACCCGTTAGAGCAAGTCCATCAGAGGGCTGGAACTCCTCTCCTATGACGACAGTCTGAGAGAGTTGGCGTTCTTTACCCTGGAGAAGAGAAGGTTCTGGGAAGAACTTATTGCAGCCTTTCAGTACTTAAAGGGGACTTAGAAGAAAGATGGAGCAAAACTTTTGGTAGAGCCTGTTGAAATAGGACAAGGGGTAATGGTTTTAAACTGAAAGAGGACAGATTTAGACTAGACAGAAGCAAGAAATATTTTATGCTGACGGTGGTGAAACAATGGAACAGGTTGCCCAGAGAGGTGGTAGATGCCCCAGCCCTGGAAACCTTTAAGGCCAGGTTGGACAGGGCTCTGAGCAACCTCATCTAGTCAGTTCATTGCAGAGGGATTGGACTAGATAACCTTCAAAGGTCCCTTCCAACTCAAACTATTCTTTGATTCTATGATACTCGGCTGTTCCTGTGTTAGAACTGAGACAAATTAGAGTAGAAGGAAGAAAACCACTGATGTGAATGCATGTCACATCTTGCAGCTCTGCTGCAAATAAAGAGCAGATGGAAAGGAAACTTGTGTCCCAAACCAGGCTTCTGTAAGAGTTGTCTAGAATTTTAGCCAATATTTCATAGTCTCAACATTAATAAACTTTCTGGCCTCAGTGATGATGAACTGCAGTGAAGATCTCAATACAGTGACACAGAATCACAGAATCACAGGATGGTTGAGGTTGGAAGGGACCTCTGGAGGTCATCTTGTTCATGCCCCTGCTCAAGGAGGGCCATGTACAGCAGGTTGTCTAGGATCGTGTCCAGACACTTTTTGAATATCTCCAAGTATGGAGACTCCACTACCTCCCTGGGCAACTTGTGCCAGTGCTCAGTGACCCTCACAGTGAAAAAGTGTTTCCTGACAGTCAGAGGGAACCTCTTGTGTTTCAGTTTGTGTCCATTGCCTCCAGTCCTGTCACTGGGCACCACTGAAAAGAGACTGACTCTGTCTTCTTTGCACCCACCCTGGAGGAATTCATATACATTGATGAGCTGCCCCCTGAACCTTCTCTTCTCCAAGCTATACAGTCCCAGCCCTCCCAGCCTCTCCTGATATGAGCGATGCTCCAGCCCATTAATCATGTTAATGGCCTTTCAGTGGACTCTTTCCAGTATGTCTTCCTTGTAATGAGGAGCCCAGAACTGGACACAGTACCAGGTGTAGCCTCAGCAGTGCTGAGTATAGGAGAGGGATCATGTCCCTTGACCTGCCGGCAACACTCATCTTAATGCAGCCCAGGATACTGTTTGCCACTTTTGGCTCATATTCAACCTGATTTCCACTAGGACTCCCCGGTCCTTTTCTGCAAAGCTGCTTTGCAGCTGGGTATACCCCACCATATATCAGTGCACCAGGTTGTTCTTCCCCAGGTGCAGGACTTTGCACTTACCCTTGTTGAGCTTCATGAGGTTCCTGTTGGCCTGTCAAAGTCCCTCTGGATGGCAGCGCAACCCTCTACCATATCAGCCACTCCTCCCAGTTTGGTGTTGCCTGAAAACTTGATCAGAGTACACTGCACCCCACCATACAGATCATTATTGAAGATGTTGAACAGGGTTGGAGACAGTATCAATCCCTGGGTACACCACTAGTCACTGGTCTTCAACTAGACTTTGTGCCACTCATCACCACCCTCTGGGACTGCTCATTTGGCCATTGATGATTATGCACAAGATAGGAGGTTTATAATTAAATACTGTATCAGAATATGTATGCACAAAAGGACTAAAATAGATCGCACAGGAAACTTCATTCTCTATCTTGTAATCTTTATGTCCTTTCAGCATAGTTATCTTTTTTTATGTAACATTGTAATATCGTACGTGAAAATAAGAAAATTGCACTCTTGTAAACTAATAATGGAGAATTGAAGTGGATAGAGACATAAGAATCCACTTATGACATGGGATAACTAAGTATGAGTGCTGCAGTCATGAAAATAGACAAATTACTCATCAACTGCTATATTGTGCTTCTAAGGAAGCACTTAGAGGACAAAAAATAAAACTTGTAGAGTAGAAATCACCATCTAACATGTTTGTTAAAATCAGAACTAATAAACTGATCTGGCAGTCTATTTGTGTGTGTTTATAGGAACAGCAAAAATGCTTGAAAGGGAATAAGTGTATTTCATCCATGACATCCAAGACAATTCAAATAAATTGTGTTTTGTGTGACACAAAATTAATTTTAATTATAATTTACAGGACTTGGAAGGAGATGAAGCTCTTCCTGACATGTCCACATGGAAAAGAAAATGTTCCTTTCTCAGAAAACATAACTTTTTTTTGACAACTTGGTATTGTATCATGTCATAACATGAAATGTTGACCAAGATGACACCCAAACCTTTGGTGATAACTTCATAAACATGAAAAGAAAGAAAAGGTTACAATAACAATATTGAGATTGGGCAAGCAGACAGTTTATGTATATTTTTCTATATTTCTAATACTTCAGAGCTTGATTGCAGAAGCAAAATATCCCTGCAGAAAATCTTCACAAGGAGTTTCAATATTTTTCCCCAAATTTTGAACCTAATAAATAAATACTTTTTTTTTTTCCCATCTTTTGGTGGGTTCTCCACTGAAAATTATTTAACCAGTGCCCAGTTTTGTAGTTGCTACTTTGTAATGGTACTCATTTGTCTTTTATGATTTTGCCTGAACTTGAAAATAAAAGAGAGAAGGAGCCTTACTTCTGGATGACTGTCTCTATTGTCTGGATTTTGCAGACATTTAAATGCACAACAGAATAAAAATCTTAAATACCTAGGGCAAAAAGCATGAAATAAATTTAAGAAATGATTTGTAGACTGGGTTTGATAAAACATTATGAAATACAGATTAACTCACAAAATTCTGAAACATTTAGCAATTTTCCATTTATTTTTTCCACATGGTTGCAGAGTCTAGATTCCTCTAGCTGGATGATTGACTGATTGAGGACTATGCCTTGAAAGACATATAAACATAAGATTATTTTATGGCTAGTAGCTAGAGCTGCTAGTGATCATTCAAAGCTATGCACTTTCCCACTCACTCTTCCGAAGCATCTGGAATACATTGAAACATTGCAAAACATAGTATGTTTCAAAGTGTTAATTTCTCACAGTTTAATAATTTGCCATTTGTATAATATTTTATCAAAGAACATACTGAGTCATGTAACGTAACAGCATCTGTGATAAACAGCAATCTTAAATATACTTAGGGTCTCAGTGGTTATAAAACACATAGACATTTTGCACTATGTCCAGTGATTGTAGACTTGTCAAATGTTAATGGGTTATCAGCAATCCACCTTGTTTTCCCTTCAGGGACAGAACAGAAGAATTCCCAGTGATTTAGGGCTGAAAATTATGAAATGTGCTTTTATATGCCTTTAGATGAGAAACCAGCGCAAAGGGGTTTTGTGTGGCAAGAGACACAGGATAAAAATTTCCTACCCTATGAATGCTTCCAAGTTCCGTAATCCTGCTGTTCCACCGTGAGATGAACTGAAAAATTTCTGTCCCTCATTTTTCGTAAGAAAAGGACTGTGCACAATCCAGAACAACCAACCAACCATTTCCTGGTTTATTCAGTATGATAACATGCATATGTCTTCCTCTACTTGAGTCAGATCAAAACTAGAATCGCACTCTTCCATATTTCAAGTGAGAGCTAAGACCAATGAAATGTCTTCTACTGTACGTGACTACAAATTCATGTTTAATAGTAACAAGTTCAGTAAGAGGAATCAAAATCTGATGGATCCTTAGTTTTTCATTTTCAAACTCTGTAGGATTAAGCAGCAGATGACAAGCAGTTACTGATTCTTGAAAGGATTCACATTGCTCCTTAGATTTGACTGAAAACTGCTCTGTGGGAAGATCACATGTATCCACGCAAGTACTACAAATTTCCCTGGAAAGTCTACTAGAAACACTTACAATGCCAAGTGGAAGAGGTTTCATTCAGGTGTAAAAAAGAAGACAAAACTGCCTTCCTGCCACCACATAGTTCACGCTTGTTTCTGGAGACCTCCAGCTGTCTTCTGCTGTCTGTGAAATTGTTCATCACTGTTGCTGTGCAGGTAGTTGTATTTTTAAATTCAGTAGCCTTACTGATGACAGTTTGTCATCAGTCAGATGTGCATTTTGTTAAAACTTTGTTAAAAAGTCTAAATTTGTTAAAATATTCAACAAAGAAAACCAGACCACTGATAACTCATTTTGAAGCACAGTTAAACTCAGATTTTAAACCTGAGAAGTTCTTTTGCTGTAAGAGTTGCCATTATTCAAGCAGACTGCTACATTAACTCCTCAACTATATTTTTCCATTGGAAATGATAAATGCTCATCCTAAATTCAGACTAAACTGAGCATCCAGAAGCATTTTCCATCAGTAAATGAGCCTATTGGCAGACTTTTACCACACAATATACTCAGTACTATGGTATTTTCCTCCTAGTTTCTTATTAAAAAGTTTTAATGTATTTCTGTGACTGAATAATAGACTTAATATCTACCTAACTATTACATATTTGACATCATGTGATGAATTTATGATTAGCCATCTTCTACTCTGACAGAGATGTTATTTTAATATGACATCGAGGTCGCATAAGTTAGTGTAACTCAGCATTCAGCAGCCATTGGCTTATCAGTTGTTTTCTGGGATGTGTATACAATAGTAACACCCCAATCTATTTAAAACACTTGGAAATCTGTTTAGAAATATTTAGAAAACATTGTTGTTCTCAATATGGGGACAAGAATTTTGACTTGCCCAGTGATTAATAAGTTTTTGCGCTGAGGATACTGCAGTTCACTCACCAACTAACCCTTATATTTGTTTGGATTTTGCAGATAGCAGTGACATTTAAGACTTGTTTTTGCAAACTTGTTCTATTGGATCTTGCAAAAAATATGACTTTCTTCATAGACAAGATGCGTTCATTATCTGCTGATTTTGGTAAAAAAACCCAACACAACAAAACCAAATAAAAGAAGTCCCAGTTTATGCTTACCTGCTTCAGATCTTTTCTGAGGAAACACCTCAGCATTGGACACTGCTGAGAAGTACATGTTTTACAATTGAGACTCCTAAACAAATACAAATGATGAAGTTCTTCAGAGGAAGTCTACAGGGAAAAACTAGGTAAAATTTGGCCCAATCACCAAAATGATACTTTATGATTTGTTTTCTTTTACAGAATTATGTTAGTGTTCACCTTTTTTTGCCAGTAATGAGCCTGGAGATCATACGATTTTCTGACATGTTCTGTGCTGGAAACAGGGCATTTGGCATTTACCCCAGATTTTGTCACAGTTTATAATTCTTTTTTAAATTAAATTGCCTTCACTAAGTAGCAGTTGTGTGTAAGTGATTCCCTTGTTATTAATTCTGTAATACCCATTATTTTTTACTATTACACCTTTTGATAGCAGTATTAACTGTATCCCAGATTGGTCAGGGTTAAAATGTACGAAGGTGTATATACGAATGTATAGTGAAAAGAAAATCCCATAAGAAAAGACATAATTGGTAAAAGAAACAAGCAAGAACATGAAAGCAGAGAGAGGTGACAATTCAGAAAAGAAAAAATGAAGGAGAAGTCAGGAGTCAGTGAGAGGGGTAACAATCAACTAACACATGGCAAAGGGCTATGTTATATTAATGTGTCAGGTTTTAAGATATATGCTGTATAGTAGTCAGTTATTGCAGTGCATTATATATATAAGAATGTGCGTTTGTGTCTCCTGAATACTCCAGTTATCCTGGTTATGTAAATAGCAAACAATTCAATAGCACCATCATTTAGTTTTTGGATATAATGAAGTGGTAATAGACCTTCCCAGCTATGAGAACATTTGAGTTTCTATGTCTAATTACAATTTTTTGAACTGTAGTCATGAAAAACTAATCATTGTGACAATAATCTTCTGGAAATTATACTGCAGAAGCACAAAATGCAGGC
Source organism: Ibidorhyncha struthersii (assembly GCA_013398815.1). Classification (NCBI taxonomy): domain Eukaryota; kingdom Metazoa; phylum Chordata; class Aves; order Charadriiformes; family Charadriidae; genus Ibidorhyncha; species Ibidorhyncha struthersii. The sequence goes on from VZSZ01002168.1 coordinate 767,740, forward strand.
AATTTGATGTTTGCTATGGTTCATCAAATTCAGACTCTTCATGCATAACTTGGTCACATTTATTTGTGCTCCACAGGGGTGTAACTCCAAACGGGAAAGCCAGACCCAGAATGTGCTTCACAGAAATATGTCGTTGCCTTGGCAACTAATACATTACTAAATGTTCCAACAGGTAGAATATCACACAACATTGAAATACATCGTTCTTGTTGCAGAAAATGTATGCAACCCGAACTCCTATACTAAAAGTGAATGCAGTAGATGCTCCTTTATATTGCAACCCAAAATGTTTGTCTTGCCCACAGAAAGTTGCCTCCTATCTCTCTGCCCCTCTGCCAGTTAATAGATTTTTTTTTTGTAATATGTTCTTTATCTAGTGTATCAGTCTTTTTTCTCCATCCAGCTATTTCTTCCTGTCTCTTAATCTTCTGTTTCCAAGGTTCTTGTTCCTTCTGTTTCTCTCTTACCATCCACACGCATCTCAGTTTCTCTCCCATTTCATCTGAGCCGAGGGAATTCTTAGGAAAAAATCTTTGCCTTTCAATTTCAATTCCCTTCCATTGCCCTGCCAATAATCTTTAATTTAGCTTGAAGAGGAATTTTCAGTGCCAGTGTATGATCTGGGTTCACAGGGGCCAGCCGAGACTAGTTTGTTGTGCCCAGAATCCTACTCTACAATGCTTGCTGACCCTTCTGAGCTCAGAACTTGATCACTGTCAGATACCCGGGCTCAAAGTGATTATTGGAAAACACATGACACAAGAAATATAATAGATTAAGAAAATTCTGTGAATAGAAAAATGAAAAAGTCTTACCAGTGGCAAAACTCTTCAGAAATATGAATGGTGACTGGAGAAGATATATACTTTAGGAGAAACATATTCTGTATCTGCATTCAGGGGGTGCAAGCAAAGCCCCTAAGGTGCTTCATTTTTGACACTAGCTGTCTTTTAGGTCTTCAATATTAAGTTTTTAGTTCCCTCAGTTATGAAGACCTAAGTGTGAAAATATACTTCCTGCATTTCACATGGTTTTGTACAAAGGAAGTTGCACTTGAAACACCAGTTTTATATAATGGGAATATATACATTAGCTATTAAAATACAGATTTTTTGGGGTTTACAGATTTTTTTTGTTAATTAATTTGTCATCATCAGCATGTTTGTATCTTTTTTCCGTTATTTGTAGGATATGCTTTCTTGTTTGTCAGTAGATTTTTTTTCTCTCTCTTCACACTGTTTATTTTCTATCTCTTCTTATTTTTCATAGTACATTTTATAGTACATGTAAAATGTTGCAGGTTTAATTTTTTTACACTCGGCATTTTGATTCATCAAACTTTGATAGTTATGGAAGGATTTTCAAATATGAAGTGAGTTTAAATTTTGTTCAGAGCTTGAGATTTTTGTAAAAACATACACACACAAAAGCATCCAGACAGTTTCTTAAATTGATTCATTTTAAACTTTGTCTTTGATTTAGGATTAAGAGTTTTTCAAACTACTTAATGCAGAATAGCTTTCCGATTCAAAACCCAAGCCAAGGGCAGGAGCCTCTTTAACTTTTATAACCTTTGGCTGTAGCTCAAACTTATATTTTCTTAAGTACATATAAGATTACATAGTTAAGTAAAGATAATGGAAACATGTTGGATATTAAACAGTAAGTGTCACATTGTAGTTGTTTTAGAGCTCAATAAAGATTAGTTAACATTGTCTATTTGCTGTCACATGCTCTGACTCTCTTTCATTACCCAGAACTAGAATCAAGAGAATTAAAATGCTATGAAAACCAGAATTTTTCAGTGTCCTGATATTTCAGTAATCTCACCAATGAATGACTGAATAAGTGAATGAATGGAGTTTCACATAGAAATGAACCATCCCTCCTTGAAAAGCAAATCTGCAAAACAGTGTTTTGCAGCTTTCCACACCACAGAAAACACTGGGTAGCAGTTTGGAATGCGAAGAAAATTGGGTTTTCTCTCCTTACTCTTTTAATTGTTTGTTGGAAAGGCAATTTTCTTTCAGACAATGTGCAGCATTCTTCCACATATTATATCTGACATAATTTTCCCAAATTTCATATATACACTAAGGGAGAAGGGCTACTGTGTTCTTTGTTAAACTGCTTTCATTTTCAAACAAATACAAGCCTCTAAAGAAGGAAGAACTAAAAGAAACTCAAAGCTTGAAGATTTGGGATTATGAAGCAAAAGATCTGTAATGGAAGCTTATAATTTTCAGGAATAGTTACCCTATAATATGTAAGTAAGTACTAATACACTTTGAGTAACTTTGAGTAACTGAGGCTTGGGAGCCTGTCACATTAGAATTCTTTTTATTATAAATTTCTGAGCTTTTCAGAAAAGCTGTGTTTTGGTATACAACCCACAGAGAAGAATAAAGTAAATGGAGGTTGTGATGGACAATGTCTTAGAACCCATAAGCTCAGTAATACTAAATAAATCTTTAATTTGGATTTCTTAACATAGGAATTTTTGTCAATTGGTGTCTGTCACTTTTTTAATCTGTTTTCATCTCCTGTCAGGAAACAGAGACATCTCAGGAGCCTGAAAGATGGAATTGGGAATTTTGCTTTTTGCAAAAATGATGTATATATGGGCATCAAAGTTGTTCAGGTGCATAAATAATGTAGTAGGTATTCAAAGGAATTTTAAAAAACACTTAGACAGCTAATATTCATTTAAGTCTTCTCTTTGAAATGTTTAGGTGATGATGGCCAAGCACTGTAATGCCCTTTGTAAAAGGCTATGAGTAAAATCGGAGAATAAATCTAAATTTAAGCTTGATACCATATATATGCAATGAAGTGAAATCATATATATGTAATGATGTTTAATAGTATCTACTGTATGAACTATTAGTGATCTTGGAAGCTATTCTGATCTATAGCTTTTTATCTAATATGCATTTTTAAAAGCAAGGACCAGGGAGTAAAGAAGATTGAGCTGGACTTTTCAGTGGTATCCAATAACAGGATAAAAGACAACGGCCCCAAACCAAAATGCAGGGAATTCCATTTAAACAGAAGAAAACACTGGCTTACTAAGAGGTTGGTTGAACATTGGAACACATTTCCCAGAGAAGCACTGGAGTTTCCAACTTGGAGATATTCAAAAGCCATCTGGAGATGGTCCTGGGCAACCTGTTCTAGGTGACCCTGCTTCAGCAGACAGGATGGAATAGATGATCTTCTGAGGCCCCTTCCAACATGAGAAATGCTGTTATTCTGTGAATTAGGGAAAAGCTGTTAAATTCTACAAAGGTTTAAAAATTTTTACAGCTAACTGTAAAACTTGAACTAGTTAAACCAGCACATTAAAAAAATGTATTTGCCATTTGTTTCCTTCCAAAATTTATTTTTTTTAAAGAAAGAAATTAAAAAGACAGTTACCAGTAGTACAAGTGGCTGTTGGTTTCATGGAAGCCTCAGAATGAAAGTTCATTCAGACTGAAAATGTTAAGTAAATTGTCAGAGCTTGTAGCCTTACGAAATTCCTTTTGCTATAATATTGTTGCATTATGTTTTAAACATATAAATGATCTTCCTTTAGAAATTTGTCTACTGGTGATGAAAGCTATAAAGACAGCCAAATCGTATTCACTGATACTGACAACTGACATGGTGAATGAAGCAATTTCTATTCTGATTAAATTGTGGGTTTGGAAAATCTTTAAAGAATTCTGAAAGGTCAGAAGCCAGCAGCATAATAAGTTAAGGGACTTCAATTCATATTTATAAACTCTATTCATTGACACCATTATTTTAGCTAAAATTAGTAATTTTTTTTTTCTGCTCACCTGTGACTAAAGGTGAACTATGGATTTTTTTTTTTTTAATAAAAGACTAATAAGGAACTTCTATTTCTTTCATATACAGCAACTGTCATGTTTAGTTGTTACCTTTAGAGATGAATATTATTCAGGCTTAAGATATGTTTATGACAAAATGTAATGCACTGCTGAAATAAAATGTGTGTAAACTGTCTTGTCCATCTACTTTAACATGCATTGACACTTCCAAAATGAAGTAGAAGGGCTTTAATACAGTTAATAATCAAACACAGTACATCCTATATTATAAATGTTTACTGTTAAATGCCAAAATCTTTAAGTATTCAAATAAATCTGGCTGATTTTCAGTACTACTTGGCACCATTCTTCCACTTCTTGTGAAAAATCTAGGATACTGTGACATTTATAATCTGTGAAAATTATACATTGCCTAAGGACTTTATTGCAGGTTATCCATTCCTTAAACTCCAGCTCTTCTACAAAATTAATGTTATAAAAACTTTTAAGTGTATTGTCCTGATTGTTTTGCTGAATTGTAAATGCACAATTTTAATTTTTACCCACCTAACACAAAAAAATCAAAGGAACAGTTAGAAACTAGATGGATACTAGTGGTATATTTATTAATATATCCCATAAAGAAAAGAAAAAAAAAAATAGAGTCCTGCTGTGAACAATTTATTGATAATTTTTTCATGATTACTGAATAAGACTATTTTTTTTATTATTTTTGAGGCAAATAGAAATAACTTCTCTCTGTCTCTCTCTCTGTGTATGTGTGTGTGTTCACGTACATTTAAGAAAAAAAAAAGTGAAAATCGGAAAGGGTGAAATTTATTGTTCCACTGTTATGTATTTGAAATTCGTACAACTTTTTATGGAATTCTCAGCATTCAGCATGTTTAAAAATCCATTTTCTAAAACATGAAAAATATTTCAGTCTACGTCTGATTTCTTTGATTCTTTTTTATATGTATACTTTATACATTTTAGCTGATTTAACTGTGGACTATAAGCCCTCAGAAGCAAAGATTGCCTGCCCAGTGTCTAAAATATTTTGGAAGTTGCAGAGTTATGGATTAAAATACATATATATATGCGCAGTTAAATATTCCTCCTGGTGAATGTTCTGTAGCACATATAGTTGGTCAGAACCTCTGGAATATTCTCAAATGTAATACATTATTATTAAAGTGGGCTGGGAATTTACAAATAAAACATTTTCTGTGTTCAGAATGTGTGTTTGAAACTGAAAATATTGTTAATAAGGCTTTTTTTTTTTCCTGTGGGGAAAGATATTTTATTTTCTGAATAGAAAAAAGCCTACATGACCATATGATGAAATGTCATGTTTTTACATTTCTTCTTAATATGTATGCTCATTTCTATTACATTTCAGTTGATTTTTTTATTTAAAATGCCAATTTCAAAGGATTCAATTAAAACACAATGTTACGGGAGGCTCATTTGTATACTTCTTACTGATTTAAGAAATATTTATGATTTTGATTTTGATTCTGGTTCATGGTAGACTTTTTATTATAAAGGAGTGCTCATGAGCCGAAGATAATAAAAAAGTCTACCATGAACCAGAATCAGAATCAAAATCAAAATCAGTCGGGGGAGGGGAGTTTATTCTTCCTGACTTACACAAAGAAGCTAGTCTAGCAATTCCACTCAAAAGACCCAAACTGTCAACTTTACTTTCAGCTTTTCTAGAGCTCTGTTAACTATTTTCACTTTGGTTCTCCCTCCAAAAGGGAGGACAAGAAATGAGGCAGGTGGTAACAGCACAGAAACAAAATCCAGAAGAAAGAAAGTGTCTAGTGTGAACTTCTTAGCTGAAGGAGAATGACCCAAAAAGAGAAGCAGGAGGGGTAGAGGGGAATGTTATTTGCAAGTGTTTTAACCCGCTGACTGTGAGAAATGGACAGGCAATACAGCTGTTGCTTTTCTGTAACTCTGACAGCCAGTTTAAGGGTTCGTAAGTAGCATTATCCCCCTTATCACAACATTTTTTTTAAGGCAAAAGGCACTGACAATGAATGAAACTGTTTGCAAATGATGCCATTTCACACCTTTGAAGTCTGTGTTCAGCCATAAATACTACTTGCTTCAGCTTCTTGTAGTGCTTATAACTTTAAAGTATTTTCTACATATTTATCTTTGCAGTTTTTAGAAGTTAATCAGAAAAGAGAATTAGAATTTATCTGTGGAGACAGAAGAAGTAAGATATACAAGGGTGAAATACAAATTGTCATGTTTGATGTAACAACAGGGAAAAGCTCAAACCCTGATGGCTATGTAGCCACATTGTGTACTTGATGGGACTACTCTAAAACCACATATATCAGAGAACACGCATCGTGGACTCAGATACTACACTTGATCTTAGCCAAAAAGCTAAGAAGCACTGTCTAAAGGTAAGGTGTAAAGAAGACAGAGCTCTCTTCAGTGGTGCCCAGTGACAGCATCAGAGGCAACGGGCACAAACTGAAACACAAGAGGTTCCATCTGAACGTAAGGAAATGCTTTTTCACTGTGAGCATGACTGAACAGTGACACAGATTGTGGAGTCTCCATCCTCAGAGACATTCAAAAGTCATATGGACATGGTTCTGGGTAACTGGTTCTAGGTGGCCTTGGTTAAGCAGGGAGGTTGTACCATATGACCTCCAGAGGTCCCTGCCAACCTCAACCATTCTGTGATTCTGTGAGCTTGAATGCACCGAACATAGGATCCTACTAGATTCTCTTATTTGGGTCTTGGAAATCTGTTCAAACTGAGGATGTGAAACCTAAATTTCATAAGTCTGTGTCTTAAAATGTCACTGTTTAATCTAGAACTTGTGTGTCTTGACACTGGCCACTCTTCTGGTTCTTACTAGTCACTGTGGGACAGTAGCGGAAGCTGAAACAGTGGTGGAAAAGGAAGTATTGAGGTGAAACCTGGACATAAGACAATGCAGAATACAGGGACAATCACAAAACTCCCTATAAGAGGTTTCCCTATAGGAAGTCAAACAAAATACAGATATTTGTTATGTATACACATGACAAATTATTTTTTATTAACTCCAGAGTAACTGCAACATAGATAATCAAAACTATTTTCATTTTCACTGACCGTATGGCTATTTAGACTACCCAGCTTCTAAATAGTGGACTTGAATGAAGTTTTGCATGTGTGTAACTGAGAAAAAAAATTCAGTGTGCTTTGCTCTGTTTGTGAATTACATACCTATGTGAAAATTAAACTGAAAAATTAGCATAACCATTTTAAGTTTAATGACCTTGCACTTCATAAAAATGAAGAAAAGAAAAAATGCTCACTTTTGTTTTGCATTTTTTCCCTTTACAAGAAGAAAACTGGGCTTCTTAATCATTGTAATGTGGAAACATTTTGACAAAACTAACAAAGAAAGAAAAGAATCCATGAAGAAATGATAGAACCATTTTGAAATTTTAAGTTTCATGTACTTATGAATGCCAAAATTAAAAAAAGCTATGTGATCAAATTGCATACATCTAAAGCCATTTAGACATCTCAATATGCCATTATAAGTGTAAAGAATGTAATTTCAACATACGTTGCCTAAGAAATAATTTTTGCCACAAACATTTCAAGAGTTGTTCATAAATTATTTTGTTATGCAATTTCCTTAAACGTTTTCAGCACTTAACAGCTTGCAGTGTAGCAAATATAGATTCATGCTATATCAAAGATACTTTTAAGTCGACAGATGTAGGCTGTGCTTGGTATCACATTTGTTTTCATTCTAAGCACATAAAATAGAAAGCTGAAATGACCAAAGCAGTTTTCAGCAGACTGGAACACATTGATTGAGAATACGTTAATTTGGAATGTCTGTGATGTCTGTGTCAGACTAATGAATTAATGCAATAAAAAGCATGTTGGTAATACCTGCATGTGGGAGAGCATGTTGTATAAAGTCAATGGAGAGGAAAAGATGTGAATTTTAAACAGTAAATTTTGTGAATGGAAATTACTTTGTCTGAAATGTGCAATCTTTCGATTATAAACATATTTTAATCAATATTTATATTTACTATTATGTTTTTAATTCCTTCATTTTTACATTCTGTTTGATTGCAATCTTATTAAAAACCTTCATGGAAATAGAAGTATTTGAAAAGCATGCTTTTGCTTATTAATTAGTGTGGGATAATTAATCAAAACCTAAAGTATTCAATGGAATTAATTTTTTAATTTACACGTCCAAACAGAGATCCTTAGCTTTTTGTTTCTTTGTTTTCTTCCTTTAATTAACAATATCATTGTATTCGGACTATAAGACTTTTTTTTGTTATTGTGATTTATGAATCTGATGTTATTTGTCTTGATAAGTATAACTACCGTTCTATTCAGTCTGCTTCTCAGTAAAGCTCAGCTACTTATTCCCACTACTGTTAGCACACCATATTTCTGATTTTTCAATTCCTTTAGCTTGAATGCCACATTCCTTTTTCTTTTTTTTGAGACTATAACTCATGTGTGTTGAAAGCTGTAATGTTTGAAGCTTTAATCCTCATGGGAGGATTAAAGTACCTGTAAATTACCCACCACAATTCCAAAAAATGGTTTGGCAAAAAGAATTGGTAGTGCATGCATTGCTTAGTGAACTTTGCAATATTGTCTTCACTCTGGTACCTGTCTTGAAACCTGTCCTTGAAAAAGGATACTTACCCTTTCTCCTGTATTTTTTCTTTTTTAAGAGGAGGCTGTGAAACACTGAGTTAATATTTTGGGAAATGTGCCCAGACTTAGGAAACAGCCACAACAGAAGTCCTGAATACAGTGACAAAAAAAAAAAAAGAACCACAAACCAGAAACAACAAAAAAACCCACCACCCTGAAACCCAAAACCAAATCAAAACAAAAACACACAAACCCCCAAACAAACAAACAAAAAAACCCCAAAGCATTCCCTATGACAATGTCTAACTGAATATTGCTACAAGCTGGTAGGTCATCACAGATACATGTTTTAAGTAGCACTTTACCAAAATTGCTTAATTGTAAGCTAATACGAGGGAAAATTTGGCAAATCATCTCTTTATGTTTACCTTTGAAGATAGGAAGGTTGTAAGTGTTTAAGAGGGTGGAGGCAAAGATATGTATAAGTGTGTGTGTGTGTGCGCGCACAGGAGTTTGTAAACAGTCCTAATTATATTACAAAAAAACAGCCAGATGGCATTATTGATTAGAGTGAGCAGATTATTCCTCACCAGTATATCCATTTTTTTATTGATACAGTTGGTTGCTATTTATTGTTAGAGACATTTAGGGGCCATGGTCATGCAATTATTATCTTGGCTTATTATCAATCACATATTGCTGTATTACATCAACTGCTTAAACAAGACATAGCAAATTATTGTAGCTAGTTTTGGCTATTGGTGAGATGAACACTCACATGCAGTATGCCATTGAGTTAAAGGGAAAAGGTATTTTCTTCTTGTATTCTAAAGCATAAAGTTGATAACCATAAAACTTTCCAAACCACTGCACTGGAAATATCTGGAATTCTTCATGGTACAAGACGCTTTATAAGTTCTGACTTACATTTGTCAATTAAAAAAAAAAAAGAGTTAAGGCCTTTGTTAGCATACCTGAGTATGATTTCTTCTGTCATTCTGAGGGATTCAAGTGCACCCTACCTCCCTGCTTATTAAAGAATTTACTGAACATTCAGCTTGACGAAAGAACCAAGGTAATGATATATCACACAGATAAAGAATAATGGTTGATTATGAGGCACGTGCCTGTGCCTACTGTGCAGTCAGGTCTACCTCATGTGTTCTCTGATTTTTTTTTTTAGTGCAGTAACTAAGCCAAGAAGAGGTAAAAACCTCAGCAGTGGGTAAGAGAAAAAATTGTAGTAATTTTGGGATGCTTTGAAAATCACAGAATTTTTTTCTGCAAACAGCAGCAAAATATTTGGGATTTACAAGTTATCGTTCTGTTATGAGAATGAGAGGCTAGACTGTTGCGATAAAATATTATTTATTATACAAAGTTTAAATTTATCTGTAAGTATTCAATGAAATAGCAGTTTAGTTTTCATTATTTGCATGATAATTTTATGTTAGGCCATTCTATTATACTTAGAGTGGCTCTGATTTTATTGAACTATTGGTTCCTTCTCAATAACAACCTTTTTCAAATACAAAGTTAAATAAATATTAAAACCTTGATTTAGCAGAACAGTGCACAGCAGGAGACTTTAAGATGTAATGCCCATGATTAGACAACAAAAAAATGAAGAGAAAGATGAACAAATACTAAGAATACAATGTCCTAAATATGTAAATATATGTAAATAAACGTAGCACACTAAAGCGCACTATTTATCATGTTTGATTTAGACTGTAGGAAATGAGATTGACTTTGTCATAGATTGACAGTTTTTAATGTCTTATGAAATGGAAGATGAAGAAAAGGGTAAGTGATTCAAAAACATACTGCTGCTGTAAATACAAACACTTCTTCCTAAGCTTGACCACTTTTTTGGTAAGACTTTGACACCAGGAAACATATTTTTAATAAAGTCCTCTAGCAGGACTGCCTGCTACTATGTCCACTACAACAATTGCTCCACATTTTTCTCCTGAAGAGCTCTTTCTGGAAAAAATCTATCCATCACTCTCATGTGACCTTCCGCTCTTTCTCTTTTTCCCTTTTACGGGGTTGAAATCTGAAGTCCCATTTAATTTCTTCAACTACAACTAGAAATTTGTCAAGAATAGTGAAGCTAAGATCATTCCAGCCTAGGTAGAACATGGCTTAGAAGTACAGGAGCTAGGAGAGCTGGAAATCAAATTAGTAGTTTTCATACGTTATGGGTGTCCATGGCAACAATGTCAAAATACTGCTTTTTCCAAATGTTTAGAATGGTATTCCCTTAAATCTCTTCCGATTATTGGGAGGGCTTAAAGACAGCTAATAGTTTCTACCTTATTTCTCTTTTGTATAAAATTGCTATCTGATACCTGATTTTTTTGCGGGCCTGAGACTAGAAGAGGCCCAGCTAAGAAGTGAAGTTACTGAACAAAATTGGTCCAGTTTTACCTCAAACCAGGACAACAGGCTATGTGTACGGCAGCTATGATCTTTGGATAAATAATGATCTTTGGAAAAAGATCCCTCCCTGGTACCCTCTATTTAGTTATATGTTAGGTATGTCTTTTCTGTGAAGAAAGGGTCCTGGCTTTCTAGAGAAATTTCTCTTTGTGCTTACCTCTGGTGTTCTTTGAAGGTCTTTATTACTGAGGAACTTTAATGCCTAGGCGGGTTTTTTTCTTTCCCTTCTCCGTAATTCTGGAATAATTTATAAACATTTTTCTACAACTGAGTGCGGATGCTGTTTTGACATTTACTTTGACATCTGTTTACAAATCCTGCATATTAAAGTCTGTAGGTGAGGCAGGACTAGGCTGTCCTAGCTAAAACAAATTAATTCAATTATATGTCAAGATAGATACACAGATTCTACTAAACTGTGAAGGTTATATGATCCATCACTAAGGCAAATAGTCTAGAAACTACCATTTTAACAAGAAAACAGCATTTAACCAAACTGGCATGAGCCTAGAATAAAAAGAAGAAACCTGGATAAACAACTTGATATAGCTATGTGCAGTGTAGTTTGAAATAAAAAGAGAGGGTTGCTACATTTGGACAAGTGAATGGATGTGTCCACAGTGTACATGGTAAGGCAGACCCTTAAGCAACTACAGCCTGAGCTGAATACATTGGACACATCAAAGTGTGGCACTGTACATCTACCAAATGGAGTCCGAAAGTATCTCAGCGGGGTGTTTTATCTTCACAGGATCATAAAATAAGTTAGGTTTGATGGGATACAGAATAATTTAGTTTGGAGTGGGTATCTCTCACTCAGGGCAGGACCAGCTTCAAAGCTGGATCTAACTTTGAAGTTACATCAAGTTGTTCAGAGCTTTAGGTGAATTTTACTTAGGGTGGTGTCAACCTAGGGACTTAATCCCTGCAATGTGGATGTACCCTCACTCTCATTGTCTCTGACCTAGGCATACTGGCAGGCTGTCTTGTTCTTTGCCTCTTTCATAATTATACGCTGTCTTTCCTCCCAGGCTTTACTCTGGATGAGAGTGAAGACAGTCCAGCTCCTGTTCCTGTGATTTGATAATGTGGGGCATTTTGTCTGATATATGTGTATTTTCTTATTTTTCTCTCTCATAAATGGCTCATACTGGAAAACTACTATCTTTACTTTCAATGTCTTCTTCATCCACAAAGTCCTCACTAAGAATTTCTGGGAACAAGAGGATTTAGATCACTCTTCTGGCCTGAAAGGCCCTCTAACTTCTGGTATTCATAGCATAATGTACTTTTGGAGTAAAGTGACTGTGTTCTTTGATGTATGTTAACAAGGGGAGCTACGTGAGTTTAAAAAACTACCATAACTCTCTGAATTTTCTACCTTTATTGTAGGTAGCCAAAAGACAAAACCAGACACCTCAGCTCACACTGATGCATGAATGGGTGGACAGCTGGGTAGGGGGACCCACTGTGAAGTTTGACTCCACAATATACCAGTACCCATTTTCTCAGCAATGAGAGGAACCTAACTATGCCAGAAAAAAGGGGTGGCATAACTCCTCCTTGAAAATGCAAGTGAATTTAATGAATCCTTTGTCTCCCAGGGAAAGGGAAAGGGAAAGGAGAAAGAGAAAATATAAAAAAAAAGGAAAAGGAAAAGGAAAAGGAAAAGGAAAAGGAAAAGGAAAAGGAAAAGGAAAAGGAAAAGGAAAAGGAAAAGGAAAAGGAAAAGGAAAAAGAAAAAGAAAAAGAAAAAGAAAAAGAAAAAGAAAAAGAAAAAGAAAAAGAAAAAGAAAAAGAAAGGAAAAGAATCCAATATCATAGTTCTGTCAAGGAACTTGGGATGTTGACAACTCACTATATTGCTCCCATCAGACAGAAACCATTAATATTAGCATCTTGAGGGGCAGTGGAAGGGTGAGCATTATACTAGGAAAAAAGGCAGAAAGTAAGAAATATGTGCATAATAATTTTAACTGTATTATTTTGATTGAGTCTTTTTCTGTATAGTAGTGTTTTCTATATTTTCCTTGTTTTTTCCTTTTCCTGTAATAAATCTGGACTAGAAACACTTCTTTAATTAGGCTAGTAAGGTTTTAATTGAAATAAAAATAAATTTTTGGCTTTAAACATGAAGTATATTTCCTTTTTGCCAATAGTAAAATTTTGAGTGTAACATACTCAATAATAAATGTTATCCTGCATAGTATACTAAGCTGAAGAAGATGAGACACATGGCAGGGTAGAGTAGGTAGAGAGACTTTTAGAGTGCAGAACTCTGTATGGATCTTTAAGAAACAGGATCCTTATGAAGACGAACTGGAATAAAATAACACTTTCATCATTTTCACCAGTTTTAAATAGATCTCTCTCCTTTAAGTGCTAATGCAAGATACCTTTTGGCTCCTATTTGAATTGTTGGCGGAGAAGGTGGTGTCATGTTTTTCCTCCCTACATGTCAGTCTGGTCCTAGCTAAAAAGAACAGAAGGGCCTTTTGGAAAGGATTCTTAAATAAGCATATTGAAACATATATGTTTGCCAAGAATTAGAAGGAATAAATGAGACAAAGGAAGAACTCACTAACTCATTTATAATAGCTGCACTTTACACTTGTGTGCTGATTAAACAGCAATGGAACATATTTAGAGACAAATATGGATATGCTGTTGTGTCTGTGATGATGAAAGCTATGGGGGTTATACTCCACTTATAAATGACAACTGAAACAAGCAGATGAGAGAAGGTCAGCCACTTACATTTTTAAGGGATTTGTCATACTTTCTGTGCCACACTTTGAACAGGGGGAAGAAGGATAGATGTCTGTCTTTCCTCTTCAGACAGGGTTTTTTTCTGGGGGGGTGGGAGGGTGGTTTTTTTTCTCTTTCCCCCCTCTGGATTTCTGCACAAGAAAGACATTGCTAGGATTTAAGCTCTTTCTCTGGTTAATTGATCCTAGAATCCTGATCATAGTAAGAAAAAATTGATTGATGGCTACTATGGACTGTTCAGTGCAGCTGAGTTGTTGGCTCTTTTCAAGTAACTTTTCTTTATTTTCCCATCAGTAATCAGGGAGGTAGGGGCAAATACCTGACATATGTATCACTTCTTAGTTGAGCTCAACGACATATTTCTTCCAGGCAAGACCTCATCCTCCAGTTTATGATCTTTAAAGCTGTCCCTAAGTTTATTGACACCTTGTACTTGCAGTAGCTGTAGGAGTTCAAAGTTGCTTACACGCAGTTCAAAGTGGGTCAGAATGTGATGATACAGTGTACATGCAGGTTGTTTTTTTTTTTTTTGTTGTCATTGTGCTGGTTTGGATTTCTCCATTCTGTGTGGAGGTGGGAAAGTGAAAGTGGCTTTTTGGAGATCAGAAATTTTGTCATTTTACTTTGTTGCCCACACATGAAATGTAATACAATGGAGTAGAAAAGCAAAAGGAACAAAGCAGCAGATAAACAACAAAGGAGTGGGAAGAAGAAGAAAATATGGGGAGTAATGTAATGGGGAGTGGGGGAGAGAAATCAGAAGGAGAAAATTATGTGTAGTGGGGTATTTTCATAGCTAAAATAGCCTTTTAGATAAAGTAGTGAGTGAAGTGATATTTAAAGTAATGAGAAATTGTGTGGAACAAAGGATGAAAGAATGAGCGCAAAGTTCTGTATATCTGGTAGTTTAGCCAGGAATGTTGGGGAAAAGGGGAAAACAGAAACTGAAAAGGTAGGAAAAATGACCTTGTGTGTCAAAAAGTAGCTGTGCATCCAGAAACACACTCTACTACAAAATGAAACCAAATAACTTGCTCTCTCCTTTGCTGCCATGCTCAGGTGCTGACTTTCCTTTCAGTATGAAAGTTTTTCTGAGACCTGCAGCTGCTCTTCCATGTGTGCTCAGAACTCGGGCACAGCCTAGGAGTTGTGCAGCTCCTGGTTAAGCTCTTCTGGAGCTCAGGAAAAGGCAGAACAGTACCTCTATCCTAAAGGACACATTCTACAGATACAATCATAGTAGGCTGAGCATAGGGTGTCAAGATGAGATCTCAAACAATATGAAGTTCAATTTTAAAACAGTGGTGGTGGGTACCTCATCACTGAATAGAAAGTGAAAGAGCTGAATTTAAAGAATCACTCCAAAGACTGAAGTCCGTATCTTTCCTATCTTGAGAGTGCCTGATGTTACGCTTACATTACCAAGTAGTGCAGTAGAATTAAACAGATGATGCTGATGATGTGCGTTCAGGAAATCCATGCTTAGGAGTGGTGTTCTGTGATATGGTAGCAAGGACTGAATGTGAGGTAGCAGCTGGAGTGTGTTAGGTGAGCTCCAAGAGCCTATCTTTAGTTCTACCTAAAAGGAGTCAACTTTTGTGTAAAAGGAATTCAGTTTGTGCCTTTTGAGATTGTCCCACAATGTGAACCAAAGTGCGGTAGGTAAAAAGCTCAGGTTTTCTTCAAAAATGCAAGAGCTAAACTAAAATTCTGATGTAGATGTAATTTTACTCTCCAGGCTACATGTTTCTATTAATCTCTTGTTGACTCCTTGCATATGACAGTTATTTGTAGTACGCAGTGACCATCTTATTTGTAGTAACCATTTGTAATGATCAGTCTTTCATTCTGAACACGAATTCTAGAATTTAGATCCCAAATGTACCTGCAGTCCTGTTTTGAGTACCTACGATCCAGTGAAGGATCAGATGGAGATCAGATTTTAGAGATCAGCTTAGCATTCTGAGAGTGAGCTATGAGAAACTTCCCATTCAGCCTATCAAATTCTTTCATTTTTTACAGTACCTTACCTTCCATAACAAATGTTTTAAAGGAAGCTAGAAAACAAACATTGCATTTTTATTTCTTTTTGAGATCCACTACAGAAAATACATTACATCACCTAACGTGTAGACCCTTAAACTTTTTTCCTGGATCACACCTTCAGATGAAAACAAGTCACGTATCTCATACATACTGATGAAATGGTGAGAAGTAAGAAATCTCTATCAATTCTGACAGTAAGTGTTTGCAGTAGACAACTATATAACTTCCAGATGTGTTTTTAGTGTTTTATTGTATGGAACAGCACAATCACTCTTTTGAGTATGGTCACACACATTGAAACAAACACAAAAACTCTCACCAATTTCAGTGTGCCTACATTCAGAACTGATGTTCTGGATGCTATTATTTCTGTATTGGGAAAAAAAATGCCATGAGATTAAGACTTTGTTCTGGTAAGGGCTTTGTACCTAAGAGCCTACAGTCTAAACAGGCAAGACAAAAGAATAGAAGGTACAGAGAGTTAAGAAAGCTTTGTTAAATAATGTAGCAAGTTAATGGCAAAGCAAGAAATAGAAAACATAGATTCTGAGTCTTAAAGCCTTTATCCTATTCACTAGAAAAATGACATCAGTGAATAGCTTGTTGCAGCAAATGGAAGAGGATGAACAAAGCAGTGTAGATTAACAGATGACTTCCTATAGCTGAAGGATGTTCTGTTGAATAGGCTGATTTAATGAGGCCCTAGTACCAATGAATTTGTGAAATCTGTGACTAGATTAAGATGCTCTGGATTAAGACTATAAACTATAAGGAATAGAGTGAGAAGCTAAATGTCATGACAATTCTAACAGTCATGCTGCAGTATTTCAGTCACATTATTTAGAAAGAAGTTATGGGGGAAAAAAGATGTTTAAAGGAAAAGAGTGAATCTCATAAAAATGATGAGTTTAAAGACTGCTGAACACACACACCCCTCCAACACCAAAATTGTAGAACACTGGGGCTTGCTACTGAATCACTGTATTGGAAAAGCCATATTTCAGTTCAGATACTTTGTATAGTTAATCACATTAATCACTCTCTGACTTTCAAAATGATGCAGCTGCCAACCTGTAAAGCAAACCTGACCCCAGACATTCAGATACTCCTATGCAAATATCCCTAACCCTGGAGACACGCAATAAAAATGCAACGTCTTCTCTAATTACAACAGAAAGGTCAAACTCACATCTGTTTATTTTCACATGCTGCCAGACCTGATAAGCAGAATTAGATCTAGCAGTTTCTCTACTGAAGTGTTTTTCTCCACAACGCTGGCAGTCGGGAGGCACTGCTTTTGTCTGTTTTTAACTATATTTAGCCAGCATAAACTTTCTCCGTGCATTTATCTTCTTATTTTCTTAGCATTGGTCTTAAACTTCTATGTCTGTGCTCAGCTCTTGCAGACATGTAAGACTGTGACTCAGTGATTAGCATGGTTAGCCTGTCGTGGTTAAACCCCAGCTGGCAACTCTCACCACGCAGCCGCTCACTTCACTTCCCCCCTGGTGGCATGGGGGAGAGAATCAGAAGAGTGAAAGTGAGAAAACTCGTGGGTTGAGATAAAGATAGTTTAATAGGTAAAGCAAAAGCCATGCTCGCAAGGAAAGCAAAATGAGGAATTAATTCACCGCTTCCCATTGGCAGGCAGGTGTTCAGCCATCTCCAGGAAAGCAGAGCTCCATCATGCTTAACGGTTACTTGGGAAGATAAACACCGTAACTCAGAACATCCCACCCTTTCTTTCTTTTTCCCCAAGCTTTATATATTGAGCATGATGTCATATGGTGTGGAATGTCCCTTTGGTCAGTACGGGTCAGCTGTTCTGGCTCTGTCTACTCCCAACTTCTTGTTGCACCCTGAGCCTACACGCTGGTGGGGTGGTGTGAGAAGCAAAGACTTTGGTAAGCACGGTTCAGTAGTAACTAAAACATCCCTGTGTTATCAACACTGTTTTCATCGCAAATCCAAAACATAGTCCCATACTAGCTACTATGAAGGAAATTAACTCTATCCCAGCCAAAACCAGCACAGCCATGCCAGTTGCGGTATAGTTTTGAAAGACCTGAGAACACAACTGGCAGAAAAAAAAAAAAAAAGGATCTAATTACAAGCCAAGGAATGGATGTCACAACTACAATTCTCTGATTGTCCTAGTTATTTTTACCCTGGGCAATATCTAAGAAGGAGGGACAGACAGATAGATGGATAGGAAATGGTGTTCTGTTCTGGGAAAAATAATAATGCTCCCCCTCATCCTCCAGATCCTACTGTATTTTGGTCACAAAATCTACATGCTTTGCCATATAACGTTTAGAAACATTTGGAAAAAAAACCAGCTTTCAATGGCTTAATTTCCATCTAAGATAAGATTAATGAGACACAGTCTGAAAATATTCTGACTACAGTTTGTTTATTTATATTTTCTATGCTTTTCCTGGGGTACTCATAAAAAACACTAGAGTGATCCCTTTTTCAGGAATTCTACTGAAACTATTGGTATACTGGGAATATATCTGACTAGAAAATTCAGGCACTTGCAAATTTCTGACAGTTCTCCAAATAAGGAAAATTGAAAATCATCTTCAAAAGTACTATTACTTTGTTTTCCTATAAACCGCACTGTGTTAGCATAGTAAAATATAGAAACTATAGTGTATGTTAGAATGCTAATTAGAGGCTGCTGCCAAGCAATTCAGAAATTGCTTAGCCTGGACTTGCACTTTCACTGAAAATTCTTTAGTTCCATCATGGGATACTATCTGCCTTGGTTATGCCTCATTTGGGAATGATGATTTAGAAACAGAACAGCACAAGTATGGAATCCTCACCTGCAGCTCTAGAAAAATTGTATCTTCTGTGAGAATAATATTGCATCTAACCAAGAACTAAGTGTCAGTGATGTTATTAACAGAATTACAAGCCTAAACATGTTAAAATATTCATAAGATTTTATTTATCAATCATTTTAATGAAATAAAAAAGAACTTACAAAATACATTGTGGATCACGAAAACAGACTATTCAAGAGTCACAATACTTGCTTATAGTCATAGGTCTATGGACGATGTCTTAGTATTGTTGTTATAAGTCACTATCTCAAAATATCTTTAAAGAACACTTGTTAGTAATTGTGACTAGTTAATATAGGTCTTCAAAAAGTGAGAGTAGGCTTTTTTGTCATAATTTTCTGAATTTGGTATGATAAACTTAAAAACTGAGGAAGTGGTCACCTAAGCTTCACAAAAGAGATGTTCAAGATGTTGCATCTGTATTGTACCAGTAGATACAATTCAAGTATATATCTATATATCTGACTTACCCAGTATACTGGAAGAACACCTTTTTCTAGAACATTTAGGAAACAAAATAAGATCAGTCACTGCAGCTATCTTCTGGGAAAAAAAAATTAAGAACATACAGCATTTTCTACATGCACTGGTCACTTTATTATAGCAAATCAAGAAAGTAATGTTACAGAATAAAAGTATCATGAAATATGTTTTATTTTCAGTTGAGGAAGACAATTGTTGATAGGAGTGAACTCACATGTCACAGTCTTAAGACACTTCACATAGAAAAAACATGTAAATTAACTCTGGAATCATGACAATATTTTTTTTTTTCCTTTTTTTCCCAAACACAATCTCACAATGGCCTTAAGTGAAGGAACTCAAATAAATGGACTCGTTGGAGCGGGTCTAGAGGAGGGCTACAAAAATGATCAGAAGGATGAAACACCTCTCCTATGAGGACAGGCTAACGGAGTTGGGGTTGTTCAGCCTGGAGAAGAAAAGGTTCCAGGGAGACCTTATAGCAGCCTTCCAGTACTTAAAGGGGGCCTACAGGATGGATGGGGACAGTTTTTTTAGCAGGGCCTGTTACAATAGAACAAGGGGTAATGGTTTTAAACTAAAAGAGGGAAGATTTACACTAGACGTAAAGAAGAAATTTTTTGCACTGAGGGTGGTGAAACAGTGACACAGGTTTCCTGGAGAGGTGGTAGATGTCCCATCCCTGGAAACATTTAAAGTCAGGCTGGACAGGGCTCTGAGCAACGTGATATAGTTGAAGATGTCCCTGCTCGTTGCAGGGGAGGTTGGACTAGCTGACCTTTAAAGGTCACTTCCAACCCAAACTATTCTATGAGTCTATGATTGGCAAGAGAGATTTCACTCTAATTCCACTGTTTTTCATGTTCATTCAAGAACTAAATTGTCAAGTGATTCCAAACAGTTAACTTTTCTCGAGACTCAAGTGATATAATGTATTTTACCTCCACAGAGTATCCTGACATTAAATATTCCAATATGTTTGAATGACACTAACATATTCCAGATTTATAGAAATGTAATCATTTTAATTGTGTTTAAATATTGTTAAACTTTGTCCATGCAGTGTTTCAAATGACATTTTGTCAAAATGATCACTTTCGATGAATCTGAAAAGATTTTCCCTAATGAAATTTTCTTGAAACAATGTTATGCCTCCTACAAGGACAATCCTAGCAGCCTCTTTATGCCTTGTTATGCTTTTAACAGTAAAGATTTTCAGGAAGACTTACTCCTAAACCTCCACTTAGTACTTGCTTTTGTACCTGTTTTGTTCTTTTGCCTTGTGTTACCAAAGAAACATTTTAATACTGTGAAGAAAGACTGGAGTTCAGAAATCATGGGCTACTTGCAATGGCTAAAGAAAAGAAAAAAGGTCAGGCTAAATGAACTTGAAATTTCAAAAAGGGACATGATGTAAATCAGAACAACCATCAAATCTTACTGTTCTTCATCCCATCAACTTAAGTGCAATAAATCCACTACAACACAGAAGGACAGTGTACATTTGACAGTGTCACAAACAGTAGAGCAGTAGAACTTCTTACAGTTGTCTTGTAGAGCACCTTGAAAGAGCATAGAGCAAAACTCAATATACCCCAAATTTTGGCTAGGTAAACACATGCTGATTTTCTACCTTAATTATTTAAATATTCATTGGCTTAGTCTGAGAAGTTCTTACAGACCTCAGATTAGTACCCTAATGACAATAAAAAAAGGAATTATACATAGTCTGTCATCCGCTATATGCTTATTTTCATTGGAATCGCTTCAACAAGAAAGACTAACAGAGACATTCCTAAACACAACAAAAGCTACCTATCAAATACTCTTCTGAGAGGTTCTAGTAGAGAGAACACAGTTCAGATGAGCAAAATTAAATTTTCCACACTTAAAATGGACAAGTTATTTAATTACTTGTTGATATCAGAGGAAGAAACTGTTTAGGAAGTAACACCTACGGACCTGTGGATTTCCACATACAACTAGTGAAAAAGAATAACAACAAATTCTCTCTGATGTTCCACAGCAACAGCAAAATAATTATTTTTCATTGGATTGTACACTTCAGGAGAATTCTAGGTATTGCTAAGCAGTCTGAACAGCAGAATAAACAAGTGTGATAAGAGTTGGAAGTAAACATCTTCTCTACAAGCAGACAGCCTGTTTCCCTGGTATTGACACAAACTAGCTAACTAGCTGTGTGGTCCAGAGGAGGGCCACAAAGATGATCAGAAGGCTGGAACTCCTCTCCTGCAAGGACAGGCTGACAGAGTTAGGGTTGTTCAGCCTGGAGAAGAGAAGGCTCCGGGGAGACGTTATAGCGGCCTTCCAGTATCTGAAGGGGGCCCACAGGAAAGCTGGGGAGGGGCTTTTTACAAGGGCCTGTAGTGACAGGAAGAGGGGGAATGGCTTAAAACTGGAAGAAGGTAGATTTAGATTAGATATTAGGGAGAAATTTTTCACTGTGAGCGTGGTAGACCACTGGAACAGGTTGCCCAGGGAAGTTGTGGAAGTTCCATCTCTGGAGGTGTTTAAGGCCAGGTTGGATGGAGCTTTGAGCAACCTGGTCCAGTGGGAGGTGTCCTTGCCTATGGCAGGAGGGTTGGAACTTGATGATCTTCAAGGTCCCTTCCAACTTAAACCACTCTATGATTCTATGAAATTTATGTTCTGTTTTCTAAAATGATCTAGGAAAGGATATGGTAGAGAACATCAGGTTTTGCATGATGTTTTTTTCTCTAGTCCACATAACTCATAAAGTTTTGGGGGATGGACTATAACTACATGATTTATGGCTATCTGTTGTAACTCATTGGACAATATAGACAGTTACACAGTTTCATTTCAGCATCAAAGAATGCAGATGCTGTGCTAGAATTAGACCTTTCAGCATAATCGACAAATTGCTTACATTTCAGATTTTAAGGCAGATGAAATAATAATAAATATTTAACAAATGCATTTTAATAGATCAAAACCATAATTAAGAGAATAAAATCAATGCAAGCTTGTTCTCTGTTGTGAACTCTGTTGGCTACAATAGGAGAAGTCTGAACATCATTTGTACATAGAGTAGCTTCTTTCAAAGCAACCTCTTTGGGTAATCTCTTACCCATCCTTACTGCAACACTGCTCTCTTCTCTCTTTTTGCTTTAATTTTCTTTTGCCTCATCTCATGAGGTGTATGAACACTGCGGAGCAGGTCTTACGTGCACTTTGCATTTTGTGGCTATTTTATTGCTATGTGCCTTTTTTTTTTTCCTAAAAAGCAAGATGTGTTTCTTAAACAGTGGTAGGAAATAAAATGAAAAGAGAATGACTGCACAACAGGATTAATGTCTGAAAAAATCATACTTATCATGTAGAAATTTTCCTAGGGCTTCATAGGTGCATCTGTACTAGTAACTTAAACAGGGCCAGGGCAAGACACAAGCTATGGCGTGTGTTAATTCGTACTATTTAACTGTTAGCATACCCTACACTTGGTTTGGTCTCTGCCTGCTAATACCCTCTCCTTAAACAATGCTCAGGTCTAGTTCAGAGGATGGAGCGGAGCAGAACTGGTTCTCAGCCAGTAAACTACATATGGTCAGTCTGCCCTTTTTTATTTGTTCATCTGGATTTGGGAGGGGCAGTGAGTTTAGCCCTAGAAATAGGAGTTCTGTTGCAGGACTTGCTCCCAAAGCCAAAATAAAGAAAAGTCCTAGTGTGTTTCATTTGACAAAACAGAGACCAGGGCATCAGATCTTGAGTATGCTCTTTCTAGCACATCAGTTCCACTAACAAGTAGTAGGAAATGGTGAAACAATAGATATTCTTGACCGTATTCAAAATCATTCTATACATATTACCGTTTTAGATGAAGGCAGGAAACAGTAGAGACATTGTTCTTTAATGAGCTGCCACAGACGGCCGGTGGTTTGTGTCAGGCTGCATACAGCATCTGGAGTGTGGTAGCCAAGCCTGACAGTGAGGGCACTAGACTGAAAACGTTGCCCAATGTATGTGGGCTAAGGAAGCACACCTCTTGTGCAGAGCCAGGAGTTTACTGAAAAAGGGGTGAAA
Organism: Ibidorhyncha struthersii; assembly: GCA_013398815.1. Classification (NCBI taxonomy): domain Eukaryota; kingdom Metazoa; phylum Chordata; class Aves; order Charadriiformes; family Charadriidae; genus Ibidorhyncha; species Ibidorhyncha struthersii. Next base: position 790,878 of record VZSZ01002168.1, read on the forward strand.
TGGAGTCCTCGTCCCTGGGTAGGGTGGGCGAGTCCCGCGGGGGCTGAGCAGGGACACTTAGGGCTGGCAGTGCCCTCAGGACCCTGACATTGCCTCAGGAAAAAGGGGTCCAGGAGGATGGTAACAAATGATCAACATCCCTGATTCCAGATCTTCAGAGGATGAATATATTGTTGAAGGGAGGTGTTTTATTCTCTTTACTCTTAGGTCTGCTGGGTTTAATTTTCTATGTTTTCTAACAATGTCAATTTACTTGCTCTTTATTCATTAAATTAGCAACATAGTGATTACATCTGCTATATCTAAGTTTTACCGTGTATGTAAAATTTTATCTATGTTGAATTGGTTTGTTGTTCTCTTTGCTAACTGTATGATCAGTTTTAGTAGCCTACCAGTTTTTGTATCACTTTAATAACCAGCTGCTGACAACTGTTATTGACAGCGCTGAGGCCTCCTGCACATACACTTTTAAAGCCTCTACTCTCATTTTGCACTTGCACTTGTTAACAGTTGTTAACATATTAACAGGTCTCTGTTTTTCTTCTGCAGCCTTTGAACTGTGGTTTCCTCCGAAGCATTACTAACTTTTTACAAGCACAATGTAGTGACACACATGTTCTTGTCTTAAGGTCATTGACTTGTTCACTCTACAAAAATAATAATCCATTAGAAGATATGCATAGATTTAATGCCTCGATAACTACTTGTAATTAACATCTATTAGTTATAGCAATATCACTGATGTGATAATCACTGTTGTGTTACAAGAGGAGAATAATGATGATTATCTTTTTTAAAAATCTAAATTAAACTTTCATTTCGGAATAGGGATAAAAGAGCAAAGTTCACTATGAATATTGCTGAAAATAATGAATTTGACTAGATCTATTGATGATTTTAAACAGCCCAAGCAATACTCTCTAGAACACTTGAGAAATTATTCACAAGTGGTAGAAATATAGGACGAGTGGTCTCGTTTTTATTATATCCCTCTTTGCCAGGATTTCTCCTATGTAGGCCCATAATACTTCCCAAACTGACAAGATCAAAGTATTTTAGGGAAAAAGTCACATGCATCGAGTGTCTTCTGCAAAATCCACCGATGCCACGAGAAAGACTATTCTTATGCCACTGAGCATTGGATCAGTCACAGATCTCAATACGTATATACTATAAATATTGAAAGAAAGAAGATAAACCACAATCAATAGATAATTAAAATGCCAAGAATAAGTACAGGTGGCATGTAGATAACCAGGGTTCAAACTGATATTCTGACTTACTCTGTTTGGCTCAATAAACATTTTATTCAAATTGAAACAACTCCAGCAGAAGACAGTGAGCCAGAAAAAAGTTACCCTTGAGTGCAGCGGTTAGTACACATTTGTGACTGGAAGATGTGAAAATTTGTCAGCCTGAATATATTTCCTTGCAGCAAGATGATGAAAACTACCCTTGTAGTTGCAGAATGAATAGGATCTTACAGCATGTAAGGAAGAATATTATGTGAAGTAACATTATTTTTTAAAATGTCTCTCTGCTAAAATTATGAACAAAAATGAATGCTAAACTGTGCTGGAATCCCCATGCAATTCCATGCATATCACATAAAAATCAAATAATTCATCATGAATAATGTTAGTGCTGAACAAGGAGCAACAAAATAATTTTAAATAATAATTAGCCGGATGCTGTAGCAAACTCCTTTAGTGTTTTGTTAAATTGAGTACTAAGTTTATACTCCATTTGGCAAATGCACATTACAAACTAAGAATATTACTGTGTTTCAGAATCCTGATATTAATGTAGCCTGACTTAGCCTCCACATAGCATAGCACATATAGTACCAAGTTGTGCCTCTCCTGTTATTACCTTATTTTTTTTGCAACTACTATGGAAAGAGAATAGTAAGTTACTTTGCCTACTGCCATCATCTGTGCAGGTAAAGAGGAAGCATTACATTAGACTAATATAATACGGTCTGAAAATTGAAAGTGGGTATTTCAATGACAGCAGGACACCTAACTTCAAAGCTCCTAGTTTGAACCAGTTCATTCTTTCATTGACATATGGATTAATCCAATGTGCCTGCTTGCACTGGGCAAAGTTTATTTTGTTGTAGGGGGCATCTGCTTTCTGTTGAGAACAGCAAAGTAGACAAAAATGTCCTCTACACCAGCCTGTTCTTTTTTCTTCCACCCCTTCCCCTGGAAATTCTTCACTCTTTTTCTTGTGTTACTGTTCTCTGTTTCTAAGCATTTATTTTTATGATCTAGAACTACTGTAAGTGAATAGTCTTTTTTTCTTTATAAAATGCCTATTTTTGGGGCTGCACATCTCTGAGGGACACCACGGTTGTTGTAAAATTTACACATAATAGCTTTGAGGTTTGGAGGCAATAAGAGAGCTAGAGAGTTTCAGGTCAGAGCTCAGAGTAAATTCATTAATTCCTTTTTTAACAGAAAGCACATAAAAAATTAATGAATTGGGCCTGCTGAGCTTATTTTGCTATATATTGCAGTAAACTTTTTTTTTTTGTGTGTATGTGTCAAGGATTGCTTGCAGCTTTACATTTTTAATCTGCAGACAAAGATGAGGAGAGAGAGAGCAAGAGGAGTAACATTAAAGGAATACCTTATCCCACATGTATTGTGCTACGTGTTGCAGTTACTGCTGTCCTAGAAAAAGATCATCTTAACGTCCTAACACTTCAGTCAGTACAAATGTAGCTATTAACAGATATATACGCAGATATACATATAGCTAGGGGGATGTCGAGGATGTTCACACTCAAGTCTACATAAGTGCAATGGTTTGGCATAAATTAATGCTGGAATACAGATCCACAGAAAGCATCACACATTGGCATTTTGAGGTGAGGTTGGTACAATGTATTCAGTTTATTACCCACCCTTTCATCTCCCCCAAGGCAATGGCACACACGTATATTAGTACCAGCCGCTGTGGCAAACACAGTGGCGTCTTATGACAAGGTTAGCCAATACACCTATACTGAGTCTACTGCTGCTTGCAGAACACAGTGCAAAGATACTCAGATGATTTGCTTTGATAAATGCTTTGATAAGCAATCTAGCCACATTCATGAGGTGCTGCAGCCAAGCCTTATTAACTTCAGGGTGACAATTCGCCATGTTGATTAACTGGCTTAGGTTAGTGCCAGTTTAGTGATTTTTATGCCTCTGTCCCCTGAAGAATGTAGACGTACCCTAAGGACAGATGGAAAAATATGATAATAATTATAATGAAACACCAAATGATTATTTAAACAATTAAGTGGAGCTTCTTAAATGCAACTTTAGTACATTTTAGACTTACAGCTTCTTTCGGTTCTTTAACAATTATGCATGCTTCTAGAGTTAATATAAACAGTACTCTGTTATGTGCTTAACAGTACTATGCAGTGGAAAATCTACTAAAATTAAAAGTTGGCTTCAGGCCATTTGGCTTACAATGAAAGGAAAAACCTTAGCAGTGAAGGTAAAAAATCCTCAAATGTCAAAAGACTGTAATATTTCTTAAAAATACAGGTATCATAAAAGCAATCTGAAACATCCAGAATAAAAGATTTCAGAGCACAAATAACTTTTTTAAGTTAGTGGGAGAAATATTTTACTGATGTTATGATAGATTTTTAGGTTAGATTTTGATGTGTGATTGTTTTTACATGCACATACGCTCAAATATAAGGAAATCATATAGGAGTAAGAAAATCTGAAATAAACTTATGTTGCTGTGAAAAAACAATCAAACAAAACAAATAAAAATGAAATTTACTAATTAAGTTTAAATTTCAGGAAGAAGACAAACAGGCAATTCTTCCCATTGAAAGCAATATAAACTTTATAAGGTAATTAATATTTTAAAAATCTATGGCAGGTAAATGATGAGTATTTGATTAACTGTTTATTTAGTGCTTTATAACAGTGGTACCATGCTAGTGTGATGCTGCATTATTATCATCTCTAGTCCTTTAGATATAGTTGCAAATGATCTTCCACAATAGCAATGTTTACAGATGGCAAGAAGTCCTCCTTGAAAGATGTAGCTAATCTTATGGGAGAAAGACCATGGTCACTCCAGTTATTTCTGAGGACTGAGCCTGAGCCCAAGGCCATCATTAGTCCAAACCCATGTAATAGCCATATTTACCTGGGAACGAAAAATGAGATTTCAGAGTGGGCCAAGAGAGCTACAACACAGCCCTGCCTGCTCAGTAGATGACTGAATCTGGTCTTCCTTAAGAATAAATATTACATGTTTGGACACAAGCAAGCAAGAAACACTATGTACAGGTGGCAAATAAAAGGCCACTCATTTATAGCGATAATAGGGATAATCACTGTCTTCTATTAATGTCCAGATTTGGAAAATGAGGACACAAATTTTCGGAAAGTTTCGGAAAGAAATACATGCATGAGACGGAAGAAATATGTGAATTTAATCTTGTCCCCTGCAAAAGTGAACAGATTAAATTTATGCACAGTGTTCTAGTTTGTTTAGGATGATCTGGTTTTGTCATTTATTCCTTAAGCCCATCTGAGGAATGTATATCTGACACAAACTTAGTGCCAGATATAGTATCTTTTGGCTTTTCAATATCATCTTAATGTTTTGAGTATGTATTAATAACTTTCATAGAATTCAATTAGACTGCAGATGTTCAGAATGTGTAAAAATCAGCAAGCATCTTAATATGTTTAAACATGGATTTCAGTGCTTTGCAGTACATACCAGTTTCTGAAAACAGCCTTCAGTAAATTAATTCTGAATTGTATGACTTGATCCTTTTCTGTAGTCTTGTGTATTTTTATGTTCCATTTACACATTTTGGCTTCAAAGAGATGCTTATAAGCTAATGTGATTTTCACTATACTAGAGCCAATGAGAGCACTAAAACACTGAAAGAGAATGTATAGACAGTGCACTCAAGAACTGATTTCATTCAAGAGATGAAAAAGTTGGATTTCTCAAACTTTTTTTAAAAATATATATTCTATAATACTTGCAGCCTTTGTCAGTCAATAATCACAATCGGATCTGATAAATGTTTTTGTTCAAAAACTAATTCATTTTCCCAAGAGCAAAATGTTCTCTTGTTCACAATGGCTTTTAAGATTAAAAGAACATACAGTAGATAGAGATCCCAATGGGGAAGCAAAATGCATTTTGATCACTTATTACATACATGTAGGGAGAAATCAGGAGAACAAGAAGACTGAGTCTTAGCAGAAATTTGTAAAATGGAGAACGATCAAACAAGAAATTGGGCTGAAAATCTTGAAGAGGAATTAATACAGTGCCTACTGTTAAGGGTTACGTTAGGAGCAGCAAGCACCTCCATCAGCTCCAGACCAGGACCCGTCGTCCTGGCTGCTGGAGCCCAGCCTGGTGCCTGGGGACCCGGGGTCTGTGCGCAGGCTGCAGGGTGCCACCGCTGCTTTCCTGTTTGTAGGTTCAACCAGCAATGGAGCTGCACGTGTGTCCCAGAGACACACACACACAGAGGGCACTGACACAGGCTGTTACGCAGGCTGCCACAGACATGGCTCTGCCTTTGACAGCACCTACATATGGGACTCACATAAAACACAAGCACAGACAGCCAAGCACCCTCCTCCTCTTCGCCTGGTAGAGACAGAAGGTCACTAGTGCAGGTACACACACTCACACGTGACACTCTCTAGGTTCACAAGAACACATACATTCACAGATCTTCCAAGTACTGGCTTGACTCTTTTGTCAGTCCAACACCCCTGCCCAGATCCTGCGCCCCCCTTACCTGCTCCAGGCATCTCCCACTCACTATCAGGTCCGGCTCAGTGCTTGCTCACAAACACACACGCTCTCACACACTCAATTCAGAGGCACCCTGCACTCTCAGGTCTCCCTGAGAACCAGCCTGGCCCCTCTCCCTGCCTGATACCCCCACCCCGACCCAGGGTCTCCTACTCACCTGCCTGAGGTTTGCTCGCCAATACATATGCCACGCACACCTGGCTCGGACGAGATACAGAACAGGAGTGTCTTACTCCAGCCACCAGCACCAAGCCTCTCACTCGCCTCGCTCACACCAGTCCCCTCCCAGTAGCTGGTTTTCAGGATGCACCATGCCCACCCCGAGAGCTGGAACTGGGACCCGCACTGGCCCCAGCAGCTGACACCACAGGCCAGGGGTGCCTGGATCCCTTGCCTGGGTCCAGTGGCTGGCCCCAAATCCACTCGCGCTGGTCCCCCCGCTGGCTGGCACCTAGACCTTGCAGTGCACACAGGGGACAGAGAGTAAGATTACACAGAGAAAGACTTAAAAAAATAATTTAATAAGAAGATAGGATAGACTGTAGTGATTAGGCACAGTTTTCATCACAAATCCAAAAACATAGTCCCTTACAAGCTACTATGAAGAAATTTAACTCTATCCCAGCCAAAACCAGCACAGACCTAAACGATAAAGAGCATCTCCTGTGCTCTGGAGAGGCGGAGGGAGGAGTAATTTGAAATTACAGGTCAGAGGCAGAGTTTGCCTGGAAGGTTATGAAAGACCAGCGCATGCTAGGGGCAGGGCTTTGAGATCTAGACGAACCCTTTGATTCCTAAGTTTCGGTATTCCTAAATTTTAACCATCAGACTTAATGGATTCAATGAGTTTCACATTAGGAAAGGAATAATTTTAAAGCTCTGATACACAGACTTTTCTGTCTTAAATACCTGATGATGCTGTTTCATATAGCTGGCATGCAGTCTTGCACTATCATATTATTTCCCTAACTATTAAGTTTTTATTTTAATATTAGGAACCATTTCTATCATCACTAATGATAGCCATGAGTGGGAATCTCTAATAGTTACTAATGTTGCTAGATTTCTGTATTCTTAAATTTTAACCATCAAACTTAATGGATTTAATGAGTTTCCCATTAGGAGAGGAATAATTTTAAAGAAGTACTATTAGACATTCCCACTCCTGGCTGCTAATTAATGATGATAGAAACTGTCTAAATGCAGATTGATAATCAGAACCTTAAACAATTAATCTCCTTACCAGGTAACACAGAAGAAAAATAATAATGATTAAAACAACTTGATAATTTTAATCTTCTATCTTTCTCAGTTCACTTTAAAATGTGGTTTCATTTGTTCTTACATTGCATTTGGCCTTTGTCGGAATGAAACAAGTGTATTCTTCAGCTTAAGAAATGAAGCATAAAGAAAATAAAAATCAATGTCTTGCCATTTCTATTATTGCTAAGATGGACTCTTGAAAATGTCATGCTTATTGCAAAATTTGGCCAGTCTATTCCTGATCATTCTTGATTCTGACTGTAGTTAGCTAATGACTTTCCCCTATTTTCACTGCCAGAAAAGTAAAACTCACTGACTTCCAATGAAGCAAAAGCAGGCCCAATATAAAAAAAAAAACAACTCAGTGGATGGTAGAAAACAAGTCTCTTTAATTCACCTTAATTGTTTTTGTGTCTTTGAAAGATACCAAATAATTCTACTGTGGATTTCCTTTATGCTATTCTTTTGCATCTGGCAAGTTAAGATTACATTAGCAGAATTTTTTGCATTAAAAAATTTGGGAGACCACAGACCTACAAAATGGAATTTTCAAAAGGACTCAGTAGTGCTAACTCTGATCTTATTCAAGTCAAAGGAACTTCAATATTGATCTCAGCAAGAAAGTACTAAAAACTTTAGAAACTCTTATGATATATGTGTAATGATAACATAGACACAACTTTGCCACCTAGGAAATGTTGTTAGTTCAGCTTAAATTATTTTAAGCCTCTAGTCTATTATAATTTAAAAGCATACTGAGGTTTTCTAAACAAAATGATTTTATTTTTCTCTACACAGCTCAGAAAATGAATAATTCCTCATTAGTTGTTGTTTGCTATTGAAAAAAATCAATGTGATCTTTTAATAATTAGGAACCTCATCCTGTCAGATTTTGCATAACTTGAGCATCTAAAAACACCTATGACAACTGAAACATTTAAGTGTCTTGCAAAACTGATTCCCAAAACATTGGTCAATTTAAACATTAAAAAGCTCCTCAAATAAATTAAGAGGCTCCAAAAGACCCTGAACAAATTAAGAAATCCTCTCTAGCCATTTTCCTGGCATTATTTTGCATGCATGCCTCTACCTCAGCCAATTTTCAGTGGACAGGACTAAACAATAACCATTGTTTAATCTTTTACACAGCCTTTGAATCTTATTATTATTGATTATGACACATTGTAAATTGTTTTTGTTGTGTTTTATTTGCTTAATCTTCCTAAAGCATATCACCTAGTATTCAAATACATACAGCAGCAACAGCTTTTGATACAAATTCAATTCAATTTGTTTGGAAGCCACTGCATCATAAAATGTTCCTGAAAAGCCACAGTTTAGCCAAAGTTTGCCAACTGTTCTTGAAGCTGTCGTGGAGAAGTAGGCGGCTGTTAACAGCAGATCTCTATTAATGTGGAACAAGAAATTTTCAGTCCAATAACATTCTCATTATAACTTTATGTCTTGAACTACTAATAAAGACAGATATGAGAGATGGGAAACACATAATACAAAACTGCTCATAACAGCTGCCTTAGTCTTAAATATTTCCCTGACTCTAACTGTTTCATCAATGCAGTCTGTAATTTTTCATATTTTTTTATGTCTTATGCTTTGAAAATAGTTCAATGAATGAATATATGTTATTATCAGTATTTTGTCATACTAATGGTTAGATGTTCCAGCCGAGACTAGAGCCCTGTTGTACTATAGGTCCTATTGTGCAGATACTTAAAAGACCTGCTGCACAGCTTGTACAATATAAACGGAGGACAAAGGAAAAATAAAAGCTATTTTGTCCCTATTGTAAACTAAGAAGAAAAATAAATGACTTGAGAAGTCATATCTGAGATTTTTTGCAAAAATGCAAGTCGATCGTACCCGTCTGAGGGGAGCTGATCAAAATACAAGGTTTCCAAATTTGAGCTGTGAATTACACATTTATGCAATTTTAGATACGCATATACATTTCAATATGTGATATTAATTCTATACATACAGTTTTTCTTAGAAGTTCTCCTATTTTTTTGTATAAAAAATATATTAAAAAAAATCTCTGTCACAGCTGTCTACCCATCATGAAACTGACAAAAGTATCAATTTCACTGAACATCAATTCAGGATCACAGAATCACAGAATCACAGAATAGTGAGGGTTGGAAGGGACCTCTGGAGATCATCTAGTCCAACCCCCCCGCCAGAGCAGGGTCACCTACAACAGGTTGCACAGGACAGCGTCCAGGCGGGTTTTGAATGTCTCCAGAGTGGGAGACTCCACAACCTCTCTGGGCAGCCTGTTCCAGTGCTCCACCACCCTCAAAGTAAAGAAGTTCCTCCTCATGTTAAGATGGAACTTCCTATGTTCAAGCTTGTGCCCATTACCCCTCGTCCTATCAATGGGCACCACTGAAAAAAGACTGCTCCCATCCCCCTGGCATCCTCCTTTCAAGTATTTGAAAGCATTAACAAGATCCCCCCTCAATCTTCTTTTCTCCAGACTAAAGAGACCCAAATCCCTCAGCCTCTCCTCATATGAAAGATGTTCCAATCCCCTAATCATCTTTGTAGCCCTTTGCTGGACCCTCTCCAGCAGATCCCTGTCCTTCTTGAACTGGGGAGCCCAGAACTGGACACAGTATTCCAGATGCGGCCTCACCAGGGCAGAGTAGAGGGGGAGGATGACCTCCCTCGACCTGCTGGCCACACTCCTTACAAAATCGTCTCAGGGACATTAATCTTTAAAAGCCATCTCAAGATCACCCATTTTTGTCAGTGCACTTCGCAACAGGTAGGAGCCATGTGGACAGACCCTCAGTGATGCCCAGCTGGCTAGGAATGCTGAATTTTGGTTTCTAAAGCTTACTCAGGTTTCCCCAAGGGTTCTTCAGAAGATCTGTCTCAGAATTACGGACCCTGGAGTTCTGGCAAGTCTCGACTAACATCAAAGTGAGATTGCTCAAATGTTTTGTTTTTTTTTCTCTCTAATGGCAAGAAAATATATCCTTTTTAATATAATCTCACTCACTATGTTTGACAGTGCAGCAGACTATTTGAGAACTAAAATAAAAGATTATGACAATTTTTAACCTTTCTATAGAATATGTTACTAGCATACAATGAAGATTAGCATACAATTACACCTTATGTTAAGTTGCTGAAAAAGTTACAGTCCTGGCTTGTTAAAAATATTAATTAATCAGTTCGTCAAAAGACGAGCATATCAATGCAAGAAAGGGTAGTAAAATAAGTTATGTGCTTTAATTTTCTTCTCTTACTATATCTCTATAGAGGGATGAGATCCTTCGAGCATTCTAATTTGGCTGGATCCACACTAGTTGAAGTCTGAAAGTCATATATCTGGGTTATCATGGTGCTGTGATCAGCTAATATACATTTAGAAGTAGGACATAAACAATTCCCACAGTATTAAGAGAAACCACATACTAGCTTGGCCATACTAGAACAGCTATGTGGCGTCTTACCAAAAATTTGCTTATATCAAGCAGACTCAAAATATGGGTAGAAAAGTATGAATCTGTTTAAACCCTACCCAGTAATTATGCATTTGTATGTTATGTCAACATACAGGACGTTTTCTCTATAGCTTCACAGACAAGATTTATTTTCTTCTTCATAATATTGTTAGTGAAAAGGTTCTTTTTTCTTCTCCTTGAGTGAGGGACAACGGAAAGTAGTGTCATGCATTTCTTTCATCTTGTCTTTCCTGAATCACCCAGCCACTAGGGGAGAAAAGAATTTAGATGTTCTGTGCTTCATGCTCAGAACAGTAAAGCTGCAGAAATGGTCCAAGAAGGACAATGGGCAGACAATAAATGCATTTAAATGGAATTTTGGAAAACTGTGCCTACGTCCAAAACATCGATTCTTAAAACTTCCCTCCCCAGGGGGCACCTTAATATCCTTTATACCCTTAGATACTCTAGAAAGTTGAACTTTCTGTATCAAATTTTCATAGCACCTTAAGGTCCTATTTTGAATTTGCCTAGAAGTGCTTCAGTCCTGCCATAGGCTATTCAGCTTGGCATGTAGTAAATGCCCAAACCTGATCAGATTCCAGAAATTTCCCAGTGGGATTTGAATAAAGGAAGACGATATGAGGTTGTTCAACCCTCTAGCTACAGCCGTTCCATGTGATGTGAGAATGTAAAATGTAAGAACCGTTGTGAGTGCAACAATCTCCCTTGCCTAGGAAACACGGCTCTACCTCTTCTCGTGTCCATTATTGGACAGAACCTGTCATAAATAAAGTAGTAGTGCCCTAGGCTTCCTTTTAAAAAGTAGAATGAGATAAAAATCCTATTGCCTCCTGTTTCCTCCCTACTCAAAGGCCTATTTTTTCTTTTATTTATGTGAAATGACTCAGCTAAAATTGTTGTCACTATGAGTGAAGGGCTTTAATTCCATAGATGATAGGATTACAGTGTATGTCTAACGCAATGAACTGAGAATTTAACCCCTGTTCATCATAACTGGTTGGGTATTTCTTTTTTTTATTTTCTGTAATGATTAATTCCTCTTGTATGTTGTACAGGCCTATTACATAAGGCATGAGGGAAACAAAATTGACTGTTTCAAAACTGAATTCATACACATTTGGTAAATTTCAATCTCAGGAAGGTTTTTTAAAAAGCTCTTAGAAAATTAAAGATGCTAAAAACGTTTAAAGTACTTAAGCAGTAACAGCTGTGAAATCAAGATTAAAAATATTTTCTCCACATGAGAACGTACGTTTTAATGATGAAGAAGGGATTAGATAATACTGCATTGAGTTCACAAAACAATACAGAAAACCCCATATCATAAGACATTTTTTTTAACTCAATAATGTGATGCAAATATGAGTATGTCTATGCTTATACTTATTTTAAGCCCCTAAGGACATTAAATACAAATTCAAGCTTTCTAGGATAAAGTGAAAGAAACAGAGTGAGCAGTGCTTAGGCAATTCACAGAAGTGCTGACCCTTCTTTTCTTGGCTCCTGAGTGCTCACTAAGTGCTAGGACTGAGGATGTACATTCTTACTTAATACACGTCTTTTAGATTTTAATTATGCATTATATTTTATGTTGTTCATAATGAAAATCGCAGAAGCAGTTTTCTGCAGTTAAGCAACTTCTACCCATCCGCTGGAGTTTAGCTAATGGCAGGTATCTATATCTATACAGCAAAGTAGATGTTAAATTTAATAACCGATCCCTTCTTTTCAGTGATATAGCTCCTCCCCTACTGTTAGCAGAGGCCTCAGAAATAATACCACTAAAGAATAACTGGAGCTGCTATAAAAAAAAAAAGTGTAAAGCTATTAAAAATGCAACAATCCCAAAATAAAGATATTCCTGAGTGCACAAAAGCAGCTGCTGTATTGATGCTTGCAATCAATTACTATAGTATAAGGCATTCGCTCCTCTAGAAGAACCTATTATTTTGAAACACAATGCAAAGTCACAGCAGGTGTCATAGTACTGGGCCATGCATACTGCATCTCAGCCAGGTACAGAGAGTCTTAAACAGGCTAGACTCTGTGTGTATTCTATTTAAAAAAAACAAACAAAAAACCAATCCCTATGTCACTGCTCTAAACTGTTTTACCACATTTGTTTTCGGGATCATGACATTCATTAAAGAGACTAAATCCTTCATTATGCAGTTTGTTGAAGTGTTTAAAGCGATACACCAGCCTAAACAGAAAAAGTGGAATTAACGTTCAATGGTTAGCTTCTCAGTTTTAAGGAATTTAGATCTTCACGTGCCTAATCAAAATTCTGTAAGTCTGTACTTTTTTTAATACACAATTTCTCCCAGTTTATCAGAGATTTTCTATCAGATGTTAAAGGGCTTAATTTTACTTATATTTTTAATTGTGAAAATAATGTGCTAAATAATTTGGTCATATATTTGCTATTTTGTTGTTAAATAATAGCCTCATTCAATAAAATCAAACTAATTGGCAAAATATACTTCAAATAATTTTTGAAACATTTAAATAATGCCATATACATATTTATGTCCTCAGTAAATAAGACTCTGAGATATTAAATATTTACATAGATTTCCATATTTGAAATTTTAATCATTCCTATTGGTTCTCATGAATTCCAATGAATTATTTATGTGTGTGTATATATGCCACATATATATGCACATAAATATTATTATGTATTTATTAAAATATATCATGGTCATCTACTTCCACAAGTATTGCAAAGGTCATGCAATGATCCCTCTTTAGGATTAATATCTATGCAAGAAATAAGCTCCAATACTTTTTCCCATGGTACGAAGTATAGCTATTGGAACCTTTGAAGGTTCTCTGGATGTTAGTCCTAAAACTACAATAATGTTAGGAACAGAAATGTTACTATTGATGACTGTAGAGATTCCAAATCATAACATCATGATTTTCATTTTTCCATTGGTTCTTGTAGAGTTAAACTGTGCTAGCCAGATCTTAGAAGTAGAGAAGTGAAAGATAAAGTTTTTTAAATTCTTAAAATCACACCTGACAGGGTGTTTTTGTTGTTTTTTTTTTTTTTTTTTTTGTTTTTTTTTTTTTTTTCATTTTAAATATTTGAGTTGTCTGTAGTACTTGGTAACATACTGGTTTGCATTCAGGACAAACTATAAAATATTTTTACCCTTTTGTTACTTGCAATGCTGTGCTTGGTTTTTTTTTTTCTCCCTGAAAACAGACAAAGGATTTGAAAACATGCACTACTGCTCTCCTACATCTCCCTTAGCAATCTTGATCCCAAACAGCCTGTGAGAGGTGAGCTTTTCCGTGTGTAGAAGGCCTTTCTCAAGAAATTCCTGATGCCTATTCCAAGAAATATGCAAAACATGACATCAGAGACACGTATCTCTTTGCTTCTCTTTACCATCAATAAGGGCTGCTCACCAGCCTTGAATCTTGTAATTAATTCTGTATCTAGGTTTGTCTGGTGAGCATCAAAAAAAAGGTAAAATGGTCTTTACTGGCTATACTGGAAAGTAGGCATAAATTGCTACTAAAGCATATCCAAATAGGAATATTCCTATACTATGCTGAAATGAAGTCATTTGGAGAGCAACAAAAGAATTTGAACTTGCCAACAAAAGCAGACATGATCTCTGAAGCAGAAAATACCAACATAGAAAACAAGGAGATCAATGAGAATCAGGAGCCTACACGATGCAGTTTCAAAGATGTGACCTCTTTTTTGTAACTGTTATCTGATATGTCAAGTAGAGGTTCTTACTGTAAATAGTATACAAAGTACGTATTTTGCTTGTTTTAAATATTAGCTTGAAACGATCTTCTAGTTTATAGAATGCAATAGTCATTATAAAGGTCTTTGAAATTACTGTCTGTAAACACAATATCCTTAGAAGTGGTGTGTCTTTACAGTAATTTGTTTAATAGATGCCTACCTATTTTCTGATAGCCTCTAACCATTTGGCACATTTGCAAAAAATCCCTCTCTCCCTTGTGCCCATACATATCATGCATGTTTAGACAAATAAACTGTAAGCATTCTATTATAAGCTCATTTTCAGAGTCTAAGGAGGTCAACCCTGTTGAAGACATGTAGAACACCATCACCTAAATTCTTGGGAAATTAAATAGGACAGCCTTGTGTGCCTTAAAGAAAAGTCATTCTGTGAAAGTGGTATTTGCTTCCTTGTGAGATTTTTTTTGGTGGTGTTTAAAGCAAATGCTTTGAAAATTCTTCAGACTTTCAGCAGCTCTTTCTCTCCAGAGATGTTCCCAGGTGTTTTAAAAGGTCTTTCATGTGCCCCCTCTTGTCTTACACTTTTGGATTTGGTGAATATATCTGACTTGAAGTTAATATTTTATGTATCTGCCTTTTAGCAGTTATGACATTGGAGAGACTTTATTTTAAAAACATAGAGGAATAATGTAATTGTATTTAATTTAACAATTTTTGGATGTCAGTGTTTTGGTTTCAGTCACAGTATGCTCTGGAAAGCCATGTATTATTCATTACTCCTGTGATTAAAGTATTTTTTCTTAATGAAAATTTAAGGTAGAGTTTCAGTTAACTTAGTTAATTTGGTTTCCAGAGATTTATAACTACGACATACAATTGTCAGTTTTACAATTGCCATATTCTTGCCAGTTTTAACCAGATTTCATAGATTAGAATCATGGCTCTGAGTTATGGTAATATGAAAGTTAGCGCAGGCGAAGCCCCCACAAAACTCTGTCTTCCCAGCAAACCATTCAGGTCAAAGTCCAGTCTCTCTTCATTGCTACCCTCAGTCACCTTTCTATAAAGAGAGAAATAAGGATTTGAGGATTCTGACTTTTTAATGCTGAAGTTCCATACTGTCGCTGAAATACCAAATCATTCTTTTTATGTTCTTTATAATTTTTCAAATGCCATTCAAAGTCAGAATATTGACACGCACAATGCACTAATGGTAGAACTTTACTTACTCTGTTGCATGAAATCAATACAGGTGTAGAAACTTGTTGGGTAAAAACTATTTTTATTTCTCTAGTTACCCACAACAGCAAACAAGCAAAACAACCTAATTTCATCCAGATTGGAAGAGATTACTCTCAGAAAAAAAACATTACTTCACCTAGAGTTTTCACAACATTGATCCTAATTTGTATGCCTAATGTGCATACCTACTCTAGATATTTCTGTAGTGTTTTCATTAACTTCATGCTTGTAACTGCACTTTGTGTAACAAAAAGTCAGTGATGTTTTCTTGCTTGCACTTTTCCTCCCAGAAATAGGCACATGATACTGTTTTAAGTAACTTAAGATACTAAAGCACTGTAGTCAAACCAGAAGCCTGTGATGCCGATAAATTAAAGTGCATTAATCACTATATAATTAATATTAGCTTTCCTTAAACTCAAATATAAGCATACTGAACTAATGTAACCAATGAAACATGTAAGCATTTTGTAATACTGTGATGGCATGCCAGATACAATGTGTAGGCTTTTTGTGTAAGTATGCGATCCATGTGACCAACAAGAGAGAAAGAAGTTCTAGGTAGCAAACAGCAGGCATACAAGGATAAATAAATAAATAAATAAATAAAAATCGCTAGGCAAGGGCAAGATAAGGAACTGCAAAAAGGCTGGACATCCTGCAAAATGTACAAGAAGGATGAATAGCAAAAAAAAAAAAAAAAAAAAGAATAAAAAAAAAAAAAAAAAAAAAAAAAATCAAGATAAACAGTACTGGGAACAGATAAGCTGTAAAAGGATATGAAAAGAGCAAATAATACAAAAATGTCGAGCACAAATAGGCATGATGGGGTAAAAAGAAGTCAAGCTTGCTTCTGGTCCAGCTTCTGACAGGGTGCTTTCAAACCTGATCACTTCAACCCACCTGAGTAAGGCTATAAAGAACAACAACTGCACTAACTGTACTATAGGAACTCCATGGAACTCCTTAGAAATTAAAGCATGGGATTAAAGCATGTAATAGAATCACAACTTGAACAGGTTATGTATGTTTGAACATATACAAGTGTGTACTGAGTCCATGTAATGCTGAACTGGTGTTAAAAATTGAGTGCTCATGGCTTTTTTTTTCAGTAGAAGTAATTCAGTAAACTACCACTGACCACATAACTCAAAACGGAACAGTGATAGGTCTTATTATCTTCTTCATGATATCTGAAAACTATATATAGGACTAAATATACAAAGGATATGTTTCCCATTAGGACTTAAATAGCAACAAAAATCCATAAATCCATTAAAAATCAGAAACGTGGTTAATGCCACTGACTTTGATGGTGCTTAGCTTTTGCTCATTATTGTAGAGTGCTGTTTCTTTTTTTTCTGAGGTCAGAATCAAAAGAATTTGGACCGTATGCTTTAGTAAAACCTCCTTTTTTTATAATTGTCTTATTAACCTTTTGATTATTTGAACAAGAAATAAGTCAGCCTTTATAACACTAGTTCTTTGTTTTCCCTGGATCAACTAGAAATTATATCCATTCAGTTTTGGAACCAATACTTTATACACCTAAGAACTTAGTGATTTTTAAATTATTTTACTTTATTTTTATTTATTGATGTTATTTATCTTTAATTAAAGATACACACTCAGTTTTGTAGCCAGTGTTTGAAGTATACACATACTCTGATGACCCTTTCCAGGCAACTTTTTGTTCTTAACTTCAGGTACTTTCACAGAGTTGGAAGGGACCTCTAGAGATCACCTACTCCAACTCCCCTGCTAAAGCAGGATTTCCTAGAGCACATTACTTGGGACTGCACCCAGGCAAGTCTTGAAAATCTCCAGAGAAGGGGACTCCACAACCCCCTCCGGACAGCCTGTGCCAGTGCTCTGTCACCCTAACAGGAAACAAGTTTTTCGTAGCGTTTGAACGGAACTTCCTATGTTTCAACTTGTGCCTGTTGCCCCTCGTCCTGTCACTGGGAACCACTGAAAAGAGTCTGGCTCCACCCTCCTTCAGCCCAGCCTTTAGATACTTATAAGCAATAAAAAGGTCTCCCCTCAGCCTTCTCTTCTCCAGGCTAAAGAGTCCCAGCTCTCTCAGCATTTCCTCATAAGGGAGATGCTCCAATCCCTCAGTCATCTTTGCTGCCCTACACTGGACTCTTTCCAGTAGCTCCCTGTCTCTCTTGAACTGGGGAGCCCAGAACTGGACACAGTATTCCAGTTGTGGCCTCAGCAGTGCAGAGTGGAGGGAGAGAATGACCTTCCTTGACCTACTGGCCACACTCTTCCCTACACAGCCCAGGATTCCATTGGCCTTCCTGGCGACAAGGACACACTGCTGGCTCATGGATAATTTACTGTCTACCAGTACCCCCAGATCCTTCTCCTCAGAACTGCTTTCCAGCAGGTCCACCCCTAACCTATATCGGTGCCCAGCATTTTTCCTCCCCAGGTGCAGGACCCTACACTTGCTCTTGTTGAACCTCATTAGCTTCTTCTCTGACCAGCTCTCCAGCCTGTCCAGGTCACACTGGGTGGCAGTGCAGTCCTCTGGAGTGTCAGCCACCCCTCCCAGTTTGGTATCATTAGTGAACCGGCTGAGGATACACTCTGTCCCTTCATCCAGGTCATTGATAAATATATTGAACAAGATTGGACCGAGTATTGACCCCTGGGGGACACCACTGGTTACAGGCCTCCAACTTGACACTGCTCC
>VZSZ01002169.1:7815-22814 GCA_013398815.1 Ibidorhyncha struthersii
CCGGGGGAGAAGGCGGGGGGCCCGGGGGGCCTTTCCCGCCCTGCCCGGCGCTGAGGCGGCGGCTTCCCCGCAGGCAGCACGCCGCTGGGCTGCTACAAGAAGCTGGTGGAGTACTGCCGGAACGGGGACCTCTCCTTCAAGTACGTGAAAACCTTCAACATGGACGAGTACGTGGGTGAGTGCCCGCACCCGGGAAGGCTTTGGCGTCGGTCGTTGGCTTTGCTGCGTGCTGTGTGTCTGCGCGGTGCGGTCGGGGGGGGCTGAGGTGACCCCCGCGGCCTCGTCAGCGCATGGTGGGCGCAAAAAAACACCACCCGCAAAAGATTCGAGGTAGGAAGGATAAAACCTGCGTGAGAAAAGGGGGTTAACAGGGACAACTTGAAAACCTCTATAAGAAATATTAAAGGGCAACAGGTGTGGCCTGGTGTTACGCACGTTAGGCACTGCTGTATTTTACCTGAACTCGGGTATGGACCAGCTGAGGATCCGTCTTATCGTCGCAAGCTGAGGTAGTGTGCAATGTTAACGACCACCTTTGCTCCGGGATGGTAAAGGTCACTTTAGCGCCAGGTCTCTTACAAGGACTGGTGCGATACCCGTCCGAGTGCCCTTCGTCACCGACGCGCACGCCTGTTAAGATAGCGGAGGACTGTTTCATTTATGAAGCTGTGATGAAATAGCCTCCTCGGAAGAAAGAGCACAGAGAGATTAGTGGGCAAGCCTAAAGCTCCAAAGGTGAAAAACATACAGGCTGAATATTTGCTAATGCTTATTTTACTCTGGCCAAGAAGTTTTTCCGTGAACAATCCTAATCGAGCAGCGTTAGCGAATAGGCAGTTCAGTGTGGGTTTATAGCATTCAAGGGGAAAAAAGATTATGCAGTAAGTTATTTCCCAGGCTTCTGCACAGTTTTTTTAATCGTTTTTGCTAATACAAACTGGTGGGAATACTAAGAAGGTAGTAATAGATGAGGCACTGTGCATGCCTGCTTTTCTGGAATGTCCATCGCACGTTATGAGCACATTCCCTTACAGGAGCTATTGTGATTGATTTTAGTGTGGTTATGTGGGAAAATAAAAATGAATCATGAAAGTTGAGGGAGTCGCAAATGACAGATAGAGAAAGCAGTGCTCTGGTCCCAAAGCCACTGCAAGGGCACATAGGTGGTTTCCGTTAGGGGTGATATTCTTTCACTTGGTCTTACTCCTGCACATTATCTGTTACCAGGTCTCCCGAGGGATCACCCAGAAAGTTACCATTCCTTCATGTGGAATAACTTCTTTAAGCATATCGACATCTCGCCAGAAAACGTTCACATTTTGGATGGAAACGCACCTGATCTACAGGCAGAGTGTGACGCATTTGAGGATAAAATCAAAGCAGCTGGAGGAATTGAACTCTTTGTTGGAGGTGAAAACTCAAAGGACTAGTGGTCTCTAAACACTGCCGGAAGCACTGCCTTTCCTTACCAGCTATCTCATTGTCAGGAGAGTTTATTTTCAGTGCAGCTCAGTGTATTTGCAGTGAAAGCCACTCCATACTCCATCCCCCTGGGCACACGAGCGCTGGCAGCCTTGTCTTCCAATGTCCCACTCCCCCAGTTTTAAGTATTTCAGTCCAGTAAGGGAACTGTTCAGGAAATGAGTAGTAGCAGAGACAGGCAGGGCTAGAATTGTACCAAATACAAAATACAGTTGCTAGTGCTAACAGGAAACTGCTAGGAGTAGTCAGAGTCCTCTGAGCCAACAGAAGCTCACCACAAGCTTTTCCCATCATTTTGCCTTAAGATTCTGCCATCTACTAGTTGTCCCAGCACAGTTAGGGAAGAGTCTTTGCTGGCTTCACAGGGGGCTTTTGCTGTCATTCCTACCGGAAGCAAATTTAAGCTTGAGCAGAAAAACTGCAAGTGTTTATCTCCGCCGTTTCTATTCCTGAAGCACTGAATGTCCTTCTCTAATAGGAGTGCTGCTGGCTCTGCTGCCTACAGTAACCATTGCAGCCACTGACCTCCCTCTCAAACTCTCTCTGACACAGGTATTGGCCCAGACGGTCACATTGCCTTCAACGAGCCTGGATCAAGTTTGGTATCCAGGACACGAGTGAAGACCTTGGCTATGGACACTATATTGGCTAATGCCAGGTTCTTCGATGGTGACCTCTCCAAAGTCCCCACAATGGCTTTGACGGTCGGAGTAGGCACTGTCATGGATGCCAGAGAGGTTAGCGGAAAAGCAGTGACTTCAGACAGTAGCTCTTGAGCAGGGCTTCCTGGAGTAGCTAAAGATTATGCAGTCTTGGAGCAGCATTGCACCCTGCTGGCGCAGGCCAGCTTCTGCTTTTCCTGCCACAGGCTGCTGAACACCTGATCCTCCTGTTCTCTTGCATCCTGCAACTCTGGAAAGGCTCTTGCTCTGTCTTCCATTTTTGCTCTGCTGACACTTATGTTCGTGTAACTCCAGTACAGCTGTGATCCACAGGGAGCTAGAAAGGTTTGGGAGGATGTCTTTGGTTAAGAATTTCATCCGGGAAAATAACTGCAAGAATCACTGGTTGACTTGATGTTACACCAGCAGAGCATGAAAACTGTATGGGATAGTTTTTAACTGAGTCTATACCTTGATTTATACTTGTTAAGTCTCAGCATGTGGGCACCTAACAGGGGAGCTGAAAGGATCCGAATCATTATAGTGATCCACCAGGCTATGATTTAGTTGGCAAATAAATTGCAGTCAGAGCAAACAGAATTGTGATACAGTAAAGTGCCTCTGCAGAGGATGATCCCCCTGTTGGGGACCGGGGCAGCTCTCTTAGCTCAGCAGGGTGCGGGTGTGCTCTCTGAATGCGTCTTGTAGACCCTAACTGCCACCCTCTGTGTCTCCGCGTCCAGGTGATGATTCTTATCACAGGAGCCCACAAAGCCTTTGCTTTGTACAAAGCCATTGAAGAAGGTATCAACCACATGTGGACAGTATCTGCTTTCCAGCAACACCCCAACACTGTGTTTGTGTGTGATGAGGATGCCACGCTGGAACTCAAAGTTAAGACAGTGAAATACTTCAAAGGTGAGTGTTTGACCAGGCCAAGCAGCTGTTGTACTTAAGTTTTTAAGTGGCACAAGCCATGCTTTGCGTTAGATGCTTCTGTTAAATCAACTCCCAAAGGAGTACATTCCTTAAGTATAACAGCTAACATGTACCGTGATAATAAATGTAAAGGGAATGCTCAGCTGTGAGCATGGGAGCAAAGGAACAAGGACTCTAGTAATGCCTAATTTATTAACATCCAATGAACGAGAATTTTGTTTTATTATGTCCACTTAAAATCATCTTTTTACTTTCTACATCAGGTTTAATGCTGGTTCACAACAAGCTTGTGGAACCCTTATATAGCATGAAGGAGACAGGAGCAGAAAGAAGCCAGTCTAAGAAGCCATACAGCGATTAATCTTGCTGTTCAGAGTAATGCTGAACCAGCTTTTCTGTTGAAAACCAGCTGTGAAGAAAGGGAACTGCTGCAGAAACTCATATTTGTTCTTAAATTAGCAAAATGATTATGTGCTTGCTTCTCTCCATTAAAAAGACAGATGCCAAACACCTGCCTTAATTAACCAAATGAGGATGGGATCCAGTATACTGTGTTCCACAAACTTCCGCCACTAACTTATTCTCTGAAGGTAAAGTCAGTGGACAGTGAGTTGTCTGATCTGTGAAGCAACTGTAATGATATGGACTGAAGGCCCCAAAACTTAAATGTGAAGATAGGTGAAAGTACAATGTTGCAGAAACCAAACGGGTAATCGCTTTGGGATGTATTCCTTGGAGGAATTAGGACAAGTACCTTGTGTGTCATTCCCCCTTCACAAAACACTCTTACATTATAGTCATTTAAAAAGGGAACTGAGCTTGTTCAGCCTGGAGAAGGGAAGGCTTCAGCGTCACCTAATAGCAGCATGTTTCACAGCTACAAGGTCATCGGGAAGATGAAGCCAGGCTCTCCTGGGCACTGCACGGGGGGAAGAGGAGAAGAGACTGTGGGGCTTGAGTTAGGACAAGATGCTCAGACTGGATGTAAGGGAAAACCCTACCCCAGAGGACAGGTGAGCAGTGGGGCAGGTTGCCCTGTGAGATTGTGCAGACTCTGTCCTTACGAGGTTTTCAAGACCTGACTGGATAAAGCCCTGGCTGAGCCCCACTTTGAGCCAGATGTTGGACTGGAGACCATCTCGGCAACAGGGAGGGTACAGACCGCATTCATCAGTGCTGTGTTAATAATGCAGTACCATTAATGCAGTTAAAGGTTAGTTTACCCATCCCTAGGATTTTATTTGTAGTCACACAAGAAGCCTTACGTGTTCAGTTTCAGGCTATGATTTTGTATGCCCTGGTGCTTTACGATGTACTACAGGAGGGTAGGTATCTTCAGATTAAGCATAAATGACTTAATCTGTGCTGCTCAGCACTCTGTTACCTGTGTCAGCACAGAGCCTGAAGCAGTAAGTTCTCTCCCTCCTTCCCATGTTTTGCATTGCTACAAGGAAACACCAAATGAGCCTCAAAGGAAACACTCTGTTCCCTTTGGCCCCAGCCTGTGTTTAGGTACAGAAGCCCCACGCAGGTGGCCAAGAGCCTGTACTGGCAAGACCCCACCAGTTCTGAAACTCGATTCCTGGGTTTCCTATCAAATGCTATCCAATAAGGGGCAAGACAAATGGGGCAGCATTTATTTTCTTTATACAGAAATTTTGTAAGCTGCTGATCTGTAATGTAACTTCCTACAGTAAATGTCTTAATTTTTTCTAAGTGGTCGTATTGACTGTTTCTGGTGCTTAGTCTCCCTGTGCTAGTGAAACACAGAGCTGAATGGGACTCATACTACCATCTTTGAACAGAACAACAAAACCTTCAAAACATGAGAAAGACCTGATACTTGCACAAGATTTCTCTGTTGCCTAGAGCCGCAGCTCTATTGAAAGCAGTTTGGTAGAAATAGTGGCTGCTGTGCCCTACTTTGGGAGCTTCCTCCCTTGTCTAGTGATTGCTGGCAGGTTTCCACAAAACACCTGCTACAGCTCTGTCCTGGCAGGCCGCAGCTGTTTCATAAAAAACATAGGGATCTTTAAAGGAAAAAGGAGGAGGTCACCGTTCTCTACCTTTCACCACAAAACGTCTGCAAATAATCTAACACTCATTCTGTGCACACAAGAAGTAGAGCAAGTGAGAGGTCTACAAGAGGAAAAAAAAAACTGAGGCAGAAACTGTGACATTGCCGGAGTTGCCTGCCTTGCTCTCTGTTGCTGAAGACAGGGTCTGGTTTTAGCTGTCCCACCTTTACAACACCAGGGGATTTTCCTACATATGTAGTCACCTCCTTGTCCTCTCCTTAGAGGGTCTGTCCTCCTCTGCCCCACTGCGGAATATGGGAGCTCCAGCCCAGGGGTCCCCCAGTGCCCAGAATTCAGACATGGTGGTGACTACATCACTGTTCCTCCTCTCTCCACACAAAGTTCTTGAAAACAAGTAGTTCATTGCAACATCTTCAAATACTTCACCATAGCGCTTGTGCTCTGGTAGCTCTGGCAGCTCTGGCAGACTGCTCCAGCCACAGCTTTTCATCCCAACATACCCTTTGGCGTCCAGGCCCTGCGCTCAGGCCACCTCTGTCCTGGCAGAAGGCACCTGCCCAGCCTCCTGCAGGTTTAAGAAACCCAACACCATCTCCTCCGTCCAGACAGGAGAACAGGGATCAAGCACATGCTTCTCCTCGTCACAAACATTCCCCATCTGCCCGCACACGCAGCTTAGTGTGAAGAAAGCCCCTTCCAAAAGCAGGCAGCTTTTGGACTCAGCCTGCAGAGTTAAAAATTGCGGCCAGAGTGGAAACTACCGTGGGTATTGCAGCTAAAAGCTGCCCCCATCCAAGGCAGCAGCGTTCCCCGGTGGTCACGGCAGCCACTGTGGATGAGGTAGGCGCTTGCATCTCCCAGGGAAAACCACGGCTCTTTGGGTGTGAGGACACTTTTCATACGTAAACGTCCAACTTCTACCAGCAGAACAGACCCTGTACCAGCTTCACCTGAGAGCTCTCCACGAGCCCAGGTCTGGTCTCTGTCATTCTACAGATGACCACGCGCACGAGCGCCTCGGCCCCGTGGCACACAAGCACTAGAGGCAACCACCACCCACCCACTGACCTCTGCTGCCATACACATGACATAATGAAGACAAACGGGGAGACAACTATGTTTACTGTCTTAAAGTGAATTTAGTGCATGTGAAAGGTGCAGGAAATACAATTTAAACCATACACAACGTAAACTTTCCCCACTGTCCTATCGCCTACACCAAGACAAGAGATCCGCTCTTACCTTCTCTTATCTTTTTAATCACTGCCAATTCTAACAGTACAGACTTTCCTCCTCTGTGAAAGGAACTAGATCAGCACTCATTTTGGCCAGATATCCCAGTATAAATTTATTTACTATCAGTCAAAACTGAGCAAGAGGTGTTCACCTTGAGTTTCCAAAGAGTATTCCAGCTCCTGAACTGTCCATCTGGACCCTGCTATTTGTTTTGAACACAGCACGTGCAGTTTTAATTTCAAAATAAATTTTTAGACCATTCTGCAAGTGGAAAAACTTTTAAAAAATTAGTGATTTGCTCCAGTAATTACTTTCATGCTCACAAAACTACTTACTGAGCTCTTAGGGGAAACAATTTGGTTTTTGAAATAATCTGAAGTGCAAGAACATTAGAAATAAGGTATCTAGTCCACAAACAAATACCAACTAATCAAATTTCTTACATGAAGAGTTAGTAAAAAATAAATTACTTCATCATCTGAAAAGCCAAGGTAATTTTCAGAATCTTGAAGAATTCAAGTTAACCTCAACTACCTATCCATAAAAGTGTGTTTCAATATCTGGCTGATACTTTTCATTCTCTCAGTGGCCAGATACTCAGTTCGCTGCCTTAGCACTCATCACTGTCACATTAAGGAGAGGCAATGCGAGTTAATACAACAGCAACACTGAGGTAAGTCATCACACTGATTCAAATTTCTGAAAATGGCTGTTGGTCATTTTCTGCAAAAGCATTCAGCAATGCAAAGACCCAGGTGTTACAGCCAGTACAAAGGGGGTTAATCAACTTTACCATCGTTAGAAAGTATCAGTGACAGAGCAATGAGCTGTTTTTCAGATAAACAGGTCAGGAAATGCTGCAGAAGCACCAGGCTCAGCTGCCGAATACAGAAGAAATTTTCTGCATTGTATCAGCAAACTTTCCCTGTCCAAGCAGCATCACTAAACAGCTCCAGAAAGAGCAGCACAGCTACAACAAAACTGCCCTAAAACCCACCATAGATATGCACCAAGATCCTCAAAAGGTCAGTCTCCCTAAAGAAGACCCCCAAATATTTCTGTGATTTGGGGCTTCAGTTTTGTTTGTTTGCTTTTGAAGAAGGGACACCTCTTAGTATACATTTTCCCAGTAATTTTCAATTTCTGACTGGTCGTACGTGTCTTCAGCAATGGATATGATTTTTAGGGCCTTCAATGGTGATCCTCACCACAGGGTGGGTAAAATGGTCTCCTTTGGTTTTGGCAACAGCCTTTGAAGTGTGAGTATCCTGCAGTGCAAGGTAGTTATTTTTCTATCACATAATGGAAGTGAAAAGCAAACAAACTTGACACAAAAATGGAAAGCATCTGTCTCTGGTTTGTTCAGCTTTTGTTGCTAGAGAAAGCTACTAGTCTTCATCTTCAACTTCCCAGAACTCACCATCAATATGCATGGCTTGAAACAATCTGGAAGACAGCCAAAAATTTACATCAGGATGTAAAAAACAGTAAAATATGTAAAAAAAAAAAAAACCAAAACCAAAAAAAAACCCAAACCCCCCACCTCAATCCAAACATGAGAAAAAATACAAAATCAGCAAGTTTCACCATTTTTTTCAGTATCATAAACTACTCATACTGCAGTCCTCAAGGTCGATTAAAATAAGCCACTCTGCACTTCTACAGCATGTTATACCAGGAGGTTTTACAGTACCTTACAAACATGATGAAATCCCTGAAAATATTAATAATCCAAAACACATTAAAAGTTAGCGAGCGTGCTGCCATTCCTAGCTGGCCTTTACGCAGTACAGCAGCAGCTGCAACATCTGCCTGTTCCCAACAGCTTACAATCTAATCAGACAATACACTCCTCATTTTTTTGTTGTTAGTGTCACATCCTTCCAAGTATAAATATTTGAGAGAAGAAACTGTGTCTTAAACTGTATAGCTACAAATTGCCAGGTGAGAATAATCTGGGAGAGACTGTAAGAAAAAAAACAAAAATAAGTCATACGGCACTAGAAGAAATACGTGGAAATACGTACCTGTTAAAGCATGGGGAAGACGGATCATTGAAGTGCCTGTACGGGTTCATCCTTGAAAGGGAACCCATACAAATCCAGCAGAAATACTGCATGCAGCCAGTACACGTCATTTTGTTACAACCATCTAGTTTCTGGCAGGGGAAGGAAACAAGAAACAGCAATAACAAAACCTTACCATGTCAGTCTTCAGGCCTGTCTCTATACGGTAACAGTCCTCAAAACCGCATCAACAAGTGAATACATTTTACCCCAACTCTATCATAACAGTCGCATTTCTTCGCTGTTCAAGAGAACTACGAACTAGAATCACAGAATTGTAAATTGGTTATAATACTAGCAATAATGGAAATTAGTATTGTTCTGAAGCTAGTTTTATTCACTGGCTGTAGTGTGGAACAGCAGTAGCCTGAAACACATGGAAAACAACGGGATTCACATGGATCCATATTCAGCCTGGATCTTTTTAGTACAGGAGGCTGAACAAAACCAGCTGCTGTAGTTACTCAAGTCCCGGAGCTCCACAAACATCACCTCCTTTTGTATATAACAGAGACAGAAATGGGAAGTTCTCTTACCGTTTCCTAGAAATTTATCTTCCCTGGTGAAATTGGAGGCTACAAATAAATCTCTGTTCCAGCCTAAATACAGAACTGACTTAACAGTTTTAGCTTCTGTCGAGTTACTATGATTCTTCAGCCTCTCCCCTCCACACTTACCTCTATATGAGTACCACAGCAAGGACAAGACTTTGAGTTCTTTTCTAGCCATTCTTTGCTCTCCATCTCCTCAAGGGCTTTCTGAATCACTCGTTTGCCGTAGCGTTGTTCCAAAAATCTTTTACTTGCCTCATCTGCTTCTAAATATTCATTTCGCAAATCCATTAATTTCTCTGGGGAACAAAACAAAAAAAACACAAACAATAACCAAAAAAACCCACCCCAAACCAGCTTTTGTAATATATTATATAAAGAAGTCCAGCTAAGCATAGAATCATAGAATGGTTTGGGTTGGAAGGGACCTTTAAAGGTCATCTAGTCCAACCCCCCTGCCATGAGCAGGGACATCTTCAACTAGATCGGGTTGCTCAGAGCCCCGTCCAACCTGACCTTGAACAAGAGCATAAAGTATTCTCAAAGGAAACTAACAACATTAATTAAAAAGCAAGTAAAACATTAGAATACATACATTATAAAAGAGACCAGTCAATGAAATCAGAAAAGATCTACAATGTAAAAAAACCTGAAAAATAGAAATATTTTTTCTGAACACACATTTAAGGAACCTTTGTCACATGACTTTGAGGCCAAACAGACAGAGAAGCATCCGCCTGATTCCAGTATCAACTCTGACAACAGAAAGTAGTGGAATCACAGGAGGAAAGGGTAAAAAAGGCACACCTAAAATTGTTCTTTCCCTGCTATGGCCTCTCAGAATTTGGCAATCAGCAGTTTAGGGACTTCCTGGGCTGTGGAGTGTCATCAAACGAATACCTTTTAATTGCCAGCAACAGACCTACTCCAAATAAATCTGCCTGATCTTTTAGAAAACTCACATGGTGATGAGTTTCCTTGCCTAAAATTTCTGACTTTCCATCTTTTTCACACAAGACTTAACAGTTTCTTGATCCATTTCTGAAGTACAATGACTCACCTGCAGTAACTTTACACGGAGAGACCCCATGGTAAGTCATTTTACAGAGAGTACAAAAAGCATAGTTGCAACAGGAGCATATGCCCATGGTGCAACCTGGTTCTTGCATGACTGGTGTCTGACAGCCCGGGCGAGGGCAATACACTACATCCGCCATCAGGTCCAAGCTAGACTGCAGAAGCAGGCGGTCATAACGTGCAAACAGCTGCTCTCCAACCAACTCTTTAACCTAAACAAAGATCAAAGAAAGATTACATGCATTTGAAACTCTGAGCCTGCTAGCTTCAGCAAAAAACAGAAAGTCAATGGAAAAGTACCTACAGCTGGGATGAATCCACTTTATTTTCTCCAACGGGTCAAGAAATTACTCCTAGAATGCTATTTTAATAATAGTTAAATAATCACCTGAAAAGCATGCAGCGTCAAATGCAATGGGTCATTAATTCAGGCCTCTGACCAATGCCAGTACTAACAGAGCAGGCAAAATATGTGCCGTGTTTTAGCTCTGATGCCTCTGTGTGGCTCAGAGTACAAAAAAAAAAAAAAAAAACAAACTTCCCCAGGTATATTCACAATGCTCACCATGAAAAGCCACACCTTGTCTTCTGTAATTATTGGTAAATTAGCAGAACTCTACCATCACTGCTTGCGCACTTCTATTACCTGGCCAGGAGTAGCAACAGAAGAACACTTCGGTTCTGGACAGTTGAGACAGTGGACCTGACCATCCCTGATCTGTATTTCAAAGTAGTCCTTCAGGCATGCTTTGCAGTACACATGGCTGCACTCGGTGAAGTACATACATTCACTGCCCAGCTTCTCACAGAAGCAGATACTGCACAAGTACATCTTACTATTAAAGCACTTTCTCCTCTGAGCCTGATCAAAGTCCAAGATTTCCCTAATCAGACTCGACAACGATTCCACATCCTGTACAGCTCTCGCATCAATGATTTCTTCTTCAGCTGCGGCAGAGCCTGCTGCACCACCACAATCCTTCGCAGTGTCGAGAGGGACCAAAGGTGTCCTACTCTGCCCATTCCCTTGATGGCACATTTTCAGCTCATATGGGGAGGAGATATTCAGGTAACTCAGTGTTTCTTCCTTCAGAAACTGCATCCAGGCAAACAAGACCACACAGCCTCGATTCTCTTCCCATACATTGTCCAAGTGTTTGCAAAGAGCACTGAGCTAGAAAAGAAAACACAATTCCACATCTCAGTAAGTTCTGACAACTCTCCCATGGTCCTCCCTAGTGCCTATTTATACCTGGACTTTAGTAAAGCCTTTGAAACCATTTCCCACAGCATTCTCCTGGAGAAACTGGCTGCTCATGGCTTGGACAGGCATACTCTTCGCTGGGTAAAAAACTGTCTGGCTGGCCATGCCCAGAGAGTGGTGGTGAACGGAGTTAAATCCAGTTGGCAGCCAGTCACAAGGGGTGTTCCCCAGGGCTCGGTACTGGAGCCGGTTCTCTTTAATATCTTTATCAATGACCTGGATGAGGGGATCAAGTTTCACCCTCTGTAAGTCTGCAGATGACACCAAGTTGGGTGGGAGTGTCGGTCTGCTGGAAGGTAGGAAGGGTCTACAGAGGGATCTGGACAGGCTGGATCGATGCATCGAGGCCAATGGTGTGAGGTTCAACAAGGCCAAGTGCCGGGTCCTGCAGCTGGGTCAGAACAACCCCATGCAGTGCTTGGGGACAGAGTGGCTGGAAAGCTGCCCGGCGGAGAAGGAGCTGGGGGTGTTGGGGGACAGCCGGCTGGGTATGAGCCAGCAGTGTGCCCAGGTGGCCAAGAAGGCCAACAGCATCCTGGCCTGTAACAGGAATAGTGTGGCCAGCAGGGAACTGGGATTGTTTAGTCTGGAGAAAAGGAGGCTGAGGGGAGACCTTATCAGTCTCTACAGCTCTCTAAAAGGAGGGTGTAGCGAGGGGGAAGTCGGTCTCTTCTCCCAAGTAACAGGTGATAGAACAAGAGGAAACAGCTTCAAGTTGCACCAGGGGAGGTTTAGATTGGATATTAGGAAAAATTTCTTCCCCAAAAAGGCTATCAAGCATTGGAACAGGCTGCCCAGGGCAGTGGTGGAGTCGCCACGTTTAAAAGATGGGCAGACGTGGTGGCTTTGGCAGTGTCAGGTTGATGGTTGGACTCAATGATCTTAAAGGTCCCTTCCAACCTAGGTGACTCTATGAGTCTATATTTAGATTTCAGATTCTGGAGTTTTTATATATACATAAAATACATACAAAAATAATGCTTATAGATGCAAACTTTCATTCCTCACAATGGTGACCAAATAAAAACAAGTAGCAAACAAAAGAAGAGCCAACTGAAAGAGTCACGTAATCATTTATGTGTTAATTTTACTTTTATCTACTACGTTAACAGCCCCCAGAGCACTGTTAATTATGAACTTACTTGTAATCACAAAAGCACTGTTAAAATGTTAAATCTGTTTTGCAAACCTGGGCTTGGGAGAGCCATTTTCCACTGAGGGTAAAGAGCGGAGGGGAGGTTGATGGGTAGTCTGGTGGGAGTTCAAAATTCAGCACAAGGGGAGGCAGAAAGCAAACAGTGTATTCAAACCCGCTGTTCTGGAGGCTTTCTGTGGAATTGCCTGAATCAAGAAGAATTGAGACGGTTTGAGAAATAACAAGAAAATGAAACTAACGAACTGTAACTTTATGACAGCACCCAATATATCTCTTTTAATTCGATAAATTTCTGGGTTTAAAATTATATATTCAACCCTAAATAACAAAATTTCTTGGTGCAGTAAAATTCCATGGGGTTGTACATACGTGGTTAAATCAATAAACACCAGTACTGTGAAATATCAGATCCTTCACAAACCAAGAACCTGGAAAGACATATCCTCAAGGGAAAAAAAAAACAAAATGAAACAACAAAAAACAAAACAACAGAACTTAATTATTCCAGAGAAATACTATTACTCATCTCTAAGCTTAGAGTTCACCGAAGAGGTTATATGTACGAGGATGAAACCACCAACTTGGATATAAACCCCAGGAATACCACAAGCACAGCATAGGGGCAGTCATGGCTTTCTCTGGTCAGTTCCTAAAGGTCGCTAAAGCAGCAACCGTCTAAGCACGTACCAGAAAATCAGCTTGTTAAAAACTAGTTTTGGGATAAAACAAGACATCTCAACTCACCACTCACAAAAATTTTGAAGTTTTGGGGCAACTCCAGACAAATCCTTGTTTCTCCTCCTTGGGCTGACTCGGCTCTCTTAAACTCATCTTCATCATAAATGCTAGCCAAGGCCAGCAGCTCATCCTCCTGAGCTTCTTTGTCTTCTGAAGACATTTAAATTTTCTGTGGAGTTAATAGCACTCTACAAGATCAACTGAGTTAACGCATCCTGTTCAAATCATTAATTTGGGGTATCCATTTTATACTACTGTAAGATTTAGAAACCCAAGTAACTGATACAAACAATGTAAAATATGATTAAACTTTTTTACAAGTTGAAAAAATATTGATAGCTTTATAAAATAAAAAACCCCCAACACCTTAGCAGAAAATTGAAAAGTCAAAAAGCAAACTGTCTGTAAGTGTTAGTGGCTAAAGACAGTGGTAAGGGGGGAAAAAATAGTGAAATACACCAATGGGAAAAGTGACACAGGGACATTTCATTAATGTTTGAAAGGGAAAACAGACACACTCAATCACACAACCTAAAAAAAAAAAAGAAAAAGGAAAGAGAAAGGAATTAGTAACAGTATCTCTTGTCTACTGTTCTAAAACAAACAAGCAAGCAAACAGCCGCATTTATGATTAAAGTTCTCGAAGATACCAATAAGAAGCTTCAAATCCTACACAGGCATCTTGTAGATGCACTCCTATATCATTTCGGTTCTAGATTTGGGGAAATAAAGCGACAATTAACAGATTACCTTTTTATTCACAACTGTGCAGTGGCAGAGCTGCAGGTACTGGTTGCTGACCAAGGACAGCCACGTTAGCAGGGCCAGAGCAGAGCCCCTGATCATTCCTCTGGGAGAAGCGGAGGTCATAAACTTTTTCTCATATATGGCATGAAAAATGTCAACTTTTGTCATCAAAGTGCATAAGGTTACGGCACCGGTACTTCTGAGCTGCCTACAGACAAACAAACAAACGCTCAGAATGATTAAAGTCCTCTCACGGTTTCCATTATGAACACTAACAAACAATTTGAGCAGACACACAGTAATTCAGAATAATCTTTTTACAGCTCTAATAGCAGTAACTCAGTTATGGTTAAAGCTGGGATCACAGCAAATGCGTTACCTGGACTGTCACCTCTTACCAGGAGCATAAGTCAACAGAAATCCCACCCTGCTGCTTCCCCCCACACCAGTCAGGGAGATTATTCACTGTTAAATGGCCAAGAAGAGGCAGCCCTTCCAAACCAGCAGATGGGGAGGAAACAACATAACCAAAAAAACATACGGGGAGCACTGGAAAGAATTAAAAACCCAAAAAAGCTGAATGTTCAAGTCAAGCTCTCCCACACAAACAGCTGGACAATTATTTCACTTTCAACAGTTCCCATCTTTTCATGGAATCACAGAATGGTTTGGGTTGGAAGGGACCATAAAGACCATCTCGTTCCACCCCCTGCCCTGGGCAGGGACACCTCCCCCCAGCCCAGGTTGCTCCCAGCCCCGTCCAACCTGGCCTGGAACACCTCCAGGGATGGGGCAGCCACAGCTTCTCGGGGCACCCTGCGCCAGGGGCTCACCGCCCGCACAGGGAAAAATTTCTTCCTAAGATCTCATCTAAATTTCCCCTCTTTCGGTTTAAAACTGTTCCCCCTCGTCCCATGGCTCCCCTCCCTGATCCAGAGTCCCTCCCCAGCTCTCCTGGAGCCCCTTTAGGCACTGGAAGGGGCTCTGAGGTCTCCCCAGAACGTTCTCCTCTCCAGGCTGACCCCCCCGACTCTCCCAGCCT
>VZSZ01002169.1:23202-41974 GCA_013398815.1 Ibidorhyncha struthersii
CTTCATTAACACGGGGTTGAATCGAGGCCTGCCAAGCACAGCTCCACCCCGTCAGCGGGAAACGCGTTAAAGCCTCGGCGCCCTCAAAGCACCCCAATAACCAAGGAGACCACCCTCGGCTCTGCCCCGCCACCACCACCCCTTAATTGCAAACAACAGCGGGAGAAGGCGATCCAGGGGAATCCAGTGCATTTATTTCTCACAATAGCTGAATGGGTGTTTCAGCTTTGGATTGTAACACATACAAATTAATGTTGGCAAGTTTAATGACAATCAGTACTAGAAGCGCATCATTGTATAAAGCTCATAGAAAAAAAGCGCCAAATCAGTCAGGTCTTTCTTTTCCTGGGGAAAAAAAAAAAAACAAAACAAAACAAAAAAAACAAGCATTCCAAATGAAGGCCTCGTGGAAGCAAGCATATCCCCTTCAGAAAAAGTTAGGAACAAGTCAGAATCAGCTACCAGTGTAGGCAGCTGAAATACAAGTATTCATTCTTTCTACAAGCAGCTAATTTAACTAGAGACAAGTTTACATGGTTGAATGACCTGCGGAGTTTGTGAGGACCACACTGCCACATCCAAGAGCAGAGTCACAGTCTGAGCTGCAGGAGGGTACAGCCGCTGTTCTACAGAAGGGGATATGCGGGCAGCAGCTGAGCAATAAAGGTACTGACACTGCACCCCGCTGCTCTGCAAACTTGGTGTAGCTATGAACTGCTCAAGTGCAAATCGAAGTAAGTCTAGATTAGTGCATTAACACTAAAACCAGGGCTAGATCCAGGTGAGCAAATGAAAGACTACACTTCAGGCTCTAGCAAGAGCACCTCCTCTCCCCACTTATCTTCTTGCAGTCCTAACATTAATGGGCACTTTATGTTATATAAACACTGTTGCTGCAACCTACAAGGGAAAGCAAACGGTGTGCCAGGTTAGACTTGAGGTGTTGCTGTCTCACTAGTTTAAAATAAGATTGACTCACCATGGACATTAAAAAATGGAGAAGCAGCTTATGGCTGTTTCTGAGATCTAGTAAGCATACCAAAACTTCTAAATACAATAATAATTTTGAGTAGTTAGCTACCTAGGTGTTCTGACTTGATGCATTGATCAAACCTCTTCAAGAGTTGTTAAGAGTGCTGTGGTATTGACTTGCTTCAATTTGTATTCAGAACATACGAAGTCGACAACTTAAAGCTTTATTGTAGTTTGCAATATAAACAAGTGCTGAAATTCAGTCAATGTCCATTTCAGGAAGCTTCTTCTCTGTGGCTGGGGGGGCTGCAGCAGCAGCAGCGCTCTGCTCAGCAGCTTGGGACCCGCTGGTGGCTTCTCCTGCGCCTTCTACTGGTCCATTGGGTTCTGCTGGTTTCTGCTCCTCCTTTGGGAGTTCAACTTTGGGTTTTGGTTTTGTGACTATAGGATTACAAATACTTGTCAATTCCTAGAAAGCAGAAATAAATCACTGTTAGATACAACAGTTGTACTTCAACCTGTTGCTCAAATTAACTTTTGACACCACCAGACAAGCATTCGACAGCTGATGTTCCCCAATACATGTTTAACAGCTTAATTAATACCCAGTCCTGTCCTTCTATTAGAGACTTCTCACCTCAGAGTTCTCCTCTGAGCACAAACAACTAGACCAAGAAAACAGAGATTCATGGAAATGGAGTGAATTATGTAGTAAGACCTACTTTAGTTTTAGCTTGTATGTCTTTAGCTTTTATAACTGGGTCCAAAGTAAGACTTCTCTTGTTTTGAAGATTAAGTTTATTGTTCATCCACTCCATAGCTTCATTTGCACTCTTCTCCACTTTTGCTACATCGGCTTCATCTAGATGGTCATACTGTTCATCCTGAAACAGCCAAATTAGTAGCAGCATGTAAAATATTTGTTTTGAACATCTAAATTGCATGCTTTTTTTTCTTTTTCAAACTTTTAGCTTCAAAATACTAGAAAGACCATTTAGCCACAGGCATTCTAGTTAGCAGAGCAATTAAACTGATCACCCACGACTTTGTGGCCAGAGAACTGAAGTTCTACTGCTGCTGGCACTTTCCCCTCCATGAGGAAATCAACACCTGATTTTAAAGAGACAGTCAGATTTTCAAGCCAATATCCACTTCTGAAAGTACAGTAAACATCAAGAACTCAGAAGCTAGCCAGGAGGTTGCACCAGCTTTTTGTTTGAAGGAGCTTACTTAAAATTCAGATGAGATTTGTACCACTTCCTTGCATTTGCCAGAAATATAGAAATACCTTTGCTTTGAATGCATGAACTGTTTTCATGTACTGTTGAATTTGCTTCCCTAAGTCCTCAAATGCTTTTGGTCTTTCCTCCGATTCTTGAAACCTTGCCTGAATAGGTTGACCCAGAGTCTGAAACAAAGTACAACAGGTATCAAAAACCACACAGTGTCACAATGTGATCCTGCAAGATTTGACAGGGTACATCAACATTTCTGAACTCCTACAGAACTTTTAATTTTCCCTCCACTTAGAGGAGTAACTGCGTCTCCCTCAACTCTATATTGTTACAGGTCTATCGGAGATCTGCTCCTTACATACTTAATAAGCAAACGGAGTAGTTTGCCACCAGTGCTAATCTCTGAATTGGCAGACCTACAACAGCTCCCTGCTTGAACAAAGTTCTCTGGATTCAGTAAATTCCAGTGAGAATGCAAGAATCACTTACCTTTAATTCTGTCAATTTATCAATGTAAATTTGTTTGGGTTGGTCTTCACCATCTTCATAAAGCCAGTTTTCTGTATCTTCCAGCTTCAGCGTGAAGCTATTTCGATCCTGAAGCAATCCATACAAAATAGGTAGGTGAGATAATTGATTCTATTAGGTGGCAGATTCTATTAAATGATACTTGGAGCCTTTCTGGGTGGGTTTACATTTTTAGAATGTGAAGAACTGTCTGAAAATCTTTATCCTATTTTAGTGAAAAATAAGAAAAAGTACTCTTCAGTATGACTTTGTGGTGGAGACCAGGCTTAAGGAAGAACTATCTATGACACACGCTGTTCAGATTAATACTGTCATGTGAAAACCTGTATTTTTCCCCCTTCACATTTTCATCATCACTACACAAACAAGTCAGAGGAGAATGGAACTTGTCTTTAGCAAAGGTGCTATGAACCTCACTTGACTTGTCCCTATTTTAGCTCTGAAGTAGGTACGTAGGCTCTGCAGACACCTTGCTGGCCAGGCTCCATTATAATCAATGGGGATCTAGTCAAGAGTTCAGAGTGATTCATCTCACTACCGTAGTCATCTAACTTAGAATTTATTAATTACATACCAAGCTCCTTTAGTACACCAGGGAAAGCTAATTAATAATACCAAGTGAATTTTAGGCAGCCTGTTCAGATACAGCTGCCCACATTCAGTCAGACTACTCCCACCTACTCTGTTCCCAGGTAGGGTTGTTCTTGGACCTTTTTTTTTAACTTTAAACTACTCCTAAATATTGAAAAAGAGCCAAAATAGAAAAGGTTGCCTTAAAATGACTGTGCAAGTGCTCCTAGTCTGTTTCAGCCTGAAAACACATGCTCTGATATCTTAACTGCTGCAACTGTTTTGGAAAAGAACACATAATATAGCCTGTGTACCATCTGCTTGTACTTGGGCCACATTTAGGAGGTTATCTTCATAGCCAGAAAGGTGAAAAGCTGTTTCTTCAAGTTTTAAGTCTGAAATACAGTCTAAGTAAACATAGTATCTGATACAGGTCAAAGGTAATTAAAATACAACAGTCCATTTTAACAAGATATGTAAGAGGACAATCAAACTCGCAATACTTACATCTTCACTAACGAATTTCTCATAAATACTGCAGAGTTTGTCTCTCATATCATACACATATTCTTCCACTGCGTTCTTGGCATCGTTCCTCTCTTTCTCTAGCTTATCCTGCATTATCATTTTACCCTGTGAACAAGTTGTCA
This sequence comes from Ibidorhyncha struthersii, assembly GCA_013398815.1. Taxonomy (NCBI): domain Eukaryota; kingdom Metazoa; phylum Chordata; class Aves; order Charadriiformes; family Charadriidae; genus Ibidorhyncha; species Ibidorhyncha struthersii. Next base: position 27,158 of record VZSZ01002169.1, read on the forward strand.
AATTAGTTGGCTAAAAAGCTAGTTACTTAACGTTCATTGCCAGGATACCTTGTTAGCAAAGGTTTCAGTTTGACTAAAGACTTTGAAATACTGTGGTTTACAGAACTGCTCTAAACACAGCACATGAATAAAAACTCGTTTCAGTTTTGGCTGGATATCCAGTACTGCACAAAACAATCTTGTTCCAGTTGAGAAACCTTCACCCTGATGGTAGCAGCCACTGAGTACCTTGCAACTGCAGGCGATTTTGGAAGTAATTGCCCTGTGAACTAGCTTTCCTGCAGGACACCTCCTCAGTAAGAATTATAGCATTCATTTAACAGGAATAACGTATTTTGGCTCCATGGTGCACTGTTGCTCACCTCAAGAAATAGTGTTTCATCTTTCCTTGATCACCCTTAACCACATTCACTAAACAGCAATATTTCTGGCGATTAACTAGTGAAATTTTTAGCTTGTGTAGGAGTTTACCTCATTCTCAATGAATAAGTTCAGCATGTCTTTCCCTATCTGCCACACCAACTGATTCTCAATGGGAAGGTCCACTGTAGTAGTCTTTACTTTAGCCTTCTTGGCTTGAGGCGGTTGATCCACTTTCTTGTCTTTTGAGTCAGCCTGAGAAGTCTGCATTGAAGAAATACATTCAAAGTAAAAACAGCATCACCAGTCAGTTCGAGCTGAGTATTCAATACTCATAGGAAAAAGTATTACTGAGTTAGTATGTAGTTCTGATGTTGAGGTGCACTCTCTCTCATTCTTACACTTCAGCTGCTAAAGAAGTCAGTGATAATTAATGCAACAACTGAACTTTACTGGGCACACTGACTACATTCATGGCGGTGATGGTGCTTAGAGTAGAATACTTTTCTAGTATTTAAGTTATTGAAAACTAAATGATTATTTCTTCCATGAATAGCAGAGTTCACCCATTTTATCAGTACCAGGTCACTTGACAGGTTCTGCAATTATCCGTGCCATTTATGTACTTCTAAAGCCCTAATCACAATGCAGACTACCAATATATTCAAATAAATGTTTAGCTTCCAGAGCTATGACAAAGGCAGCAGATCCACTCACACACTACATGTACTCAGGAATCTTCCAGAAGTAGCCTGTAAGAAAACAGAAGTCTCGGTGGTCACGTTACCTCCATTTCCTCAGACTCTGCCTTATTTTCAGGTTGAGCCTGCTGTTGTTCTTCAGCCTTTTGTTGCTCTTCCTGGTCTACTTGCATCTTCTGAAATTCATAGAGAGATCCAAATTGACATATTAAACAATGCATATGCAGATTGCTGCTTCAGTTCCTAAACTGATCACTTCACTTTTACCTAATGCTCTTTAGGCAAAAAAAAAAAAAAAAAAAACAAAAAAAAACTGAAGTAGAGTCTCAAGGCATAATTCTAAGCTTTTAGTCTTTGCTTAAGCAAGCAAAGCTCCATGATTAAGAATTTCATCTACACTTCACAGCCCTGGTTTCAAGAGATCTGTCACTGGCATAATACACTTCAATTACTACTTAATCACATCTTCATAATTTAGGTGCTGGGCATGTCTACTAAATCCTTACACAAGTCCTAGAACCTTCCCAGAACGTGGCCAGTTGTGCTTCATCAGTTTTCTAAGTAGCTAAGAGCAATTAAGTTTATTACCTCTTCATCTTTTGCATGCTGATCTGTTTCCATAGGCTCTTCATTCTCATCAGATTTATGAACCTCCACTAAAGATGCACTTGAAACACTGAAGATACCATGGATATTTACTCTAACTTTGACTTTCACTTTTGAACTGGATCCATCTGTTTGAGGCGTGACCTTCTGAACCAAGAAGTGAGCTAAACAATCCCAGAGGAAAAAAAAAAACAAAACACAAACATACTGATTAACTTAATCACTGAATGTAGAGTAAAATCTGACAATTGCTGACAAAAGATCACTGCCATGCGCTCCGAGGATATCAAGTCCTGCTCAAGTCAAACAATTCAGTGTTTTACTCAGCCTTGCTAAGGTACACAGCTACTAAAGCTTCTCTATGGTATAATGTAAAAGCTGGTGTTAACTGGTAGCTTAGTAAAGAACCGCACAGTTCTGAGTATGTTCCTTTTCAGGTTTGCTCCAATATTAGGATGCTCTATATTTAGCTTATTTGACCATAAACTTCATGTTACTCCACTCATTTTACTGTGGACCCATGACTTTAGAAACCTGTCCCTACAGCCTTTGTAGTAGGTTGCACTTTCCAGACTATATAATTACATAGAAAGAAGTCCCGAAACATGCACAAGACTATTAATAAAGCTTAAAGATACAGAATAGTCTTAACCTATAGCAGGATCTGGGTAAGGCAACTCCTTGGGAGAGCTGTAGTATGCCTCAAGAGTGAAAGGTTCCTTTCTGTAGAACGTAAGGACCTTAGAAAATGGAGCTGCATGGTTCTTGGGAAAGACCTCACAGTCACTGTAAGAGAAAACACAGAGCGTTCGTTCAGTATGTGCAATAATTCATCTAATAAAGTTAGAAGTTTTCTAGGTACTCTTAAACCTTAAGGAGGAGCTTCTTTAAGAGGTGACAAAAGAGTCTCCTAATCTTTCAGGTTAAAATAAGTCCAAGAGCCATGTAGGAAGTGCTAAACTGCCACCCGTTCTTGGTTCTTTTCTACTGTCATTAACTTCACAAGAAGTATCAAAACCTAAATTGTTAAACAGGCACTGTTGTAAAAGTGTTATTTACTCTAGTTGTCATCAGGTAGTCTTAAGTTGTATGTAATCATGCAAGAAGATTAAACATTTTTTACCTTAACCCTTCCTCTGCTGGCGAATTCCATCGTAAAGAAATAGGATACGGTATCAAATCTGTGATAGAAAATTCTCTCACTTTGAAAGCCGGGGATAAAATAGCACACTGAAAGAGCACAAGAGCCGTATTACAAACAGTCAAACTTCAGGTGAACAGTAATTTCATTCAGCAAATAGCTATTTACACTGCTTAGTATGTAGATTAACTCTAGGTTAAGGGAGACCAATACTGATGGGCTTAGGACCTGCATAATAAGCACTGGAAGCCCATATGTACCCTTCCTTTTCAGGAAGCTGTCACAATCTGTTCATTCTGAAAAACAGAATACACAAGTTTTAATTTAGGGCCATCAGGATTGATTTGCCATAGTTAGGCTGCTGAATTGTTTTTAGTGCCAACATAAGAAATCAGAAAACCTCAATTAAAGTTACTTTTTAGAGTGATATAGTACTAGTGTTTTTTGCATACCTTATCACAAAACTTAGGTTGATTCCAACAAGTAGTTTATACCACTGATGAAACAGACCTCTAAGCACATATTAAATATTTGAAGAGAGATGACATGATCAGAACAAAATTAAGGTGCATTCAAAAGATGGCAGCACTAGTAACTAGAGTCTTTACTACTGCTTAAGCAATTCAACGGTGACCGATTCCAGCTCAGAACACAGATTTCCATTAGCAAGAGCCTAACCTTTCATTTCCATTCATGTTATTAATCAGTTGCCATATCACAAGTTTAACAGTAGTGCTATAAAAAAAATAATAATTTTCCCTTGCTTAACCTAGGCCCCCAAAGGAGCCTGGAGGAGAAGGCATCGTATGAACTTCTAGACTACCAGTTTCCAGCCATAGCAGAAGCAGAGTACACACTTCAGTGGATGGGTGTAGCTTGTTGAAGTTATTTGGCTTAAACAGCTCAGAGGAATCACTTAAAGCTGCTATTCTCATTCTTCCAACTGCTTTCCTGAAGCTTATTTGAATCCATTCTATGATACACATGAAGTATCTTTGTGTTACCTGTGGCTCTGGCTCAAATATTTATGATTTCAGTTGAAATATAGCTAAAACAAACAGCACTTTTTACCTGCAGTGCACAACCTCGTGCAACAGCCTCATCTGCATTCAAAGTTGTACTGACTTCTTTGCCAAAAAATTTACTGATCTTCTCTTTTACAGCAGGGATTCTTGTGGTACCACCAACTATCTCTACTGCATAAATATCCTCCTTCTTTAACTCTAGAAAGGAGTTAAACATTAGTTTTTATAAATTAAATGTTTATTTTACATGAATATGCCGACATTGTGAACTAAAAAAGTTTTACTAGACCAACCATTATTTTAAGCTCAACCTCTAAGTTTCTAAGTAACAAGAATTTCAGATCTTAGCTTGTGTGAAAGAGTTTTAGAATGCTTGTAATAGCTAAGTGAGAAATTGTTAGCTGTGCTAAATCCATCTGTCCAAGTTCTGTCAACACCCAAAAGGAAGCCTGTATTATGGATCGCTTTTCTGTATGCAGAATACAGAACGCGCATACACTTACTGGCTTGCTCCAGCACACTGCGAAGGGGCAGTTCTACTCTTGCAAGGAGTCCATCACACATCTCTAAAAATTTGCTTCTGTTGGAAAAAGTCATAAATAAGGCTATAGCATTCCATATGCAAGTTAATACTGCAAATGCAACAGGATGCCAAAATTGAAATAATGCCATTTTAACTATGCACTGCAGGTTTTTATCTTCCCCAGTCCTACTTTTATACTTACTTAGTATATTCTCCCAGACAAACTTGGTTCTAGTGGTCTAGGCACACCTGCAACATTCACAGCCCTTCCTCCTAACTCAAGGCCACTGACCCATCTCTAAACATTATCATTTTCAGCAGCACCTCTGCACATGTTGCATTTCTCATCCAGCCCTAAGAACCAGTGCTTTATACTAAGTTTCTTTCTTGACTGAAGCAACCTGAATGAAGGGCACTCTAAAGCTTACCTTTGCAAAAGCATAAACATTACCTGTTCATTGTTCCAGAGACATCTATGTCGTTCATGAAGCATTCTATGTTCATTGGGAGATCAGAGGCATTAGCGCTCATCAGTTTTTTCAGTTTCTCACATTCCTGGTATAGCCTCAACAATGCACGAATCTTTGACTTTATGTCTAGTTTGTATTTCTTTCCAAATTCTTCACAAAAGTATTCAACTAACATTTCATCAAACTTCCTGCCTCCAAGTGTTGTATCAAATGATGTAGCAAGAACCTTAAAAAAATGGAACTCTTCAGTAACAGTGCAATTTGTCATTACTTCAGTGAAACTGATTAGCAGTTAATGTCGATGCATTTGCTTGTTTTGAATATAGTCCAACTTTAAATAAAAGCAAGTATTACAACATTACTACAGAGGAAGAACTATACTGGTGCCGCTACAACAGAAAAAAGTCCGGTACAGTTCATTTTTATTCTGCCCTTACCAACACCAGTGAGGAGCTTTTTTTTGGTAAGCCTCATCTAGAAGTCTAACCTATCCCAAACAATAAAGCTTTGTCTCATACTCATCTTTCTGATTTCATGGACACTGCTGGGAACAATTAAGCTATTCTTTTATATTGCAAGGCAATCTAAGTAGCAATTGCATCACTAACATCTGATAGTTTATGTGGATTGCAACACATAGTCGCACATGTCCAAAGAGATTTTTTTTTTAAACCCTACCAAGTCTAAACCATTATTATCCTATGCCTTTTGTAGCTGCTATTAGATACAGTATATTCAAAACGCTGCTGGAGAAAGAACCACTGTTACCACAGACAAATTCTACACAAATTAGACCTCTTTGTGAATGGTAATTCTCAAAAGAATTGCAGTGCACACATACAGCAGTTACAAGCTCCAGGAGAAAAAAATTTGCTATCTCAAATGCTAAAGAGCAGCCTTGGGTACCCAGCCTTCCTGTAATCAAGTGACAGCTTTTAAAAGAAATTAGGAAGATGGAGCAAGGCTTAGCAACACAATCTGTCCAGTAACTTGTGCTGTAAGCAGACCATCAGAGTTTCCAACTCTGCCTAGCCACTGTCAGTTTGAATCATATCCCAGTTTAATATTTGATGCCTCATAAGGGTGGAACATGCTTACACCAAGCTAAAAATAAAACACGAAGCGAATTAAGTGTTATTAACTCTTGCAAATAGGTGCTAATTTTTGATGAAGGAATTATCTGCAAAGAACATCTGTAGCCCACCCACCTCAGCTGATTCTACTTTTTAAATTTTTCTTGTTTTTTTTTTTTTTTTTAGGAATAGAAATAAGTATCACATTATTCTCTACACACCGTCAGACTAGGTTTGGTATCTACACTGTTTTAACTGCCTTGCTGTCTAGCCCTCCATTCTATACTCAAAAGCATCCCTTCAATACTTCTATGGTTTCAAAGTTTAAAAGACAAGTCAGAGAGAAACATGAAGGAGGTTACATTTCCTCACAAGAGGAAACAGAACTGCAACAAAACTAATGTTTTCAGAACTCTTGCCTTCTCTTCCTTTCACTACTCCATGCTTTGAAATTTCTGTTTGTTTCTCTAGCTGATTAAGTTATTGGAACTGCAAAAATCCAGATTGTAGTTGTAAGAGAGCCAACTAAGAAGTGTTAGTGTTTGCTGGAAAAAAGTAATGCTTTGGGAACTTACACTTGGAAGTACACTGTAACTTACTTAACTTCCATTTGCAGCTTAAAGTAGTTCAAGAATGGTTTTACTCTTTTACATGAGCACCACAGTGAGTGTTAAACAAGTGTTTGTCACTTACACCATTCTAGGAACTCCTGTTTTAATGCTAGATCTCACAACTGAACTGGATTATATTTTGAAAGCAGCATCCAGTCAGATATGATAATTTCTGAATAAATAATTTAATCCATTTTTTTTTGTTCTTTACCAAAGTCTGCTGATTAAGGCATGTTTGCTTCCTCCATACATCACTCAAAAGCTCTCCAGTTCCCTGCCCTACTTTTAACTTCAGGCAAAATCCAATTTTACAAATGTGAATTGAGCTGTCTGGACGTGCCTATGTAAAGACAGGCAAGCTTGCCTGTCACAGGCCATGTATGTACTGATGAATATTACTACTGGTGATTAAAATGGATGCGTAACAGATTGTTTACTTTCAGTTTTCCTTTGTTGAATGCACAAACAGAAACTTGATATGCAGAATGTCCCATATCTACAAAAACAACATTCCGTGGCTTCTCTTCCAAGGCAGGCAGGTCTTGCTTATAGATTCCATATGCAAGGGCAACTACACAGAAAGAAGAGTCAAAGAGGACATTCAGTTTTGTAATTCCTTGAGAAATAAAACGGTACATCAGTAAACAGCATGAGCATTTCATCTTACTTTTCAAGCTACAGAAATTTATTATCTTGTTAAACAAAATTCCCAATGCTAAAGGAACATGGAAGAACATTAAACAGCATTAGCCCCTCCTAGTAGCAGCATTAAAACAGATATTCAAGAAATATCTTTATGCCTCTGTAAAGCAATCAAGAAAAACAGAGCAGAGCTTAAGAAACTTTACAATCAACTAATCCATTTTAAGTTTACAAAACCAGCAGTAATTCTAGAGGGCATGGATCAGTGACAGATTAAAAGCCCTTTTATCTAATAAAACTACAGTATTAAGGAAGAGAGAAAGGAAGGTATTACCTGCAGTTGTTTCATTTATTAGTCTCAGACAGTTGAGACCAGCAATCTGTGTAGCATCCATCACAGATCTCCTTTCTGCATCTGTGTAAAAACAAGGAACCTGCAAGAAAAGCAGGCAGCTAATATTAACATTTAGAAAAGCCACCTTCAGCAAACAGTTACTACAAGTGCATATAGGGATTTGCTACAGAGAACAGCTGAGGTATCCTTCAAATTTAGTGTTCGTTTCAGCTGCAATACAAAAAAAGCAAAGAAAACATTTCACAAAAAGTAACTCTGTCTTTATGTACCTTCTTCCATTCCCTCTCACAAGCCACTCATTTTAGGAGCAAAAACAACCCTGGAAACAGGTATCAATTATTATTTATGCTGCTAATTAGCAGCAATTTAAGACATTTGACCATTAATGAAGCAAGTCTAGTTTTAAAGAAGAGATGCAAGTAAGATTCAGTTTTAAATACAAAAGGCAAAGACCTGAATATTTAGGTTTAATGGGAAATTTAATGCTATTACCATCAATCTCTTCAGTTTATGATACTAACCAAATATTTACTTGTTTATTATCACATACTTACAGAAACAACACAGTCAACTACAGGCTTCTTAAGCGCATTCTCAGCAGTCTCTTTTAGTTTGGTAAGAAGCATTCCTGTCACCTGTTCAATAGTAAAGTTTCTTTCTTCTTCCATATACATGGCCTTCAAATAAAAATTGCATATATACATATTACACTACAGTTAAACCATGCGATACAAACATAAGGAACACATGCAAGGAACAGTCTTTATGAAAAGCAAGCTTAAGTAGTAACACAGCTCTAAGTGACCTTCTCTCTGATAGCCTAAGCTTGTGCACACCAAGTGCAAGAAGGTTATACATAAGCACTGGAACGCACAGAGCTGCTCTGGACACAGGTGGGGTTTTTTTTGTTTGAATCCCAATTGCTAGACAATGGCTAGGATGCCTTCCTCCCTACTCTTTTGGTGTAAGTTAATTAGTTATTGCTAAAATCCAAATCAGAAGTTCAGTCATTGTTGAAAAAGACAGATTTTTACCATTGCACCTGGAGTACTAAGCTAAAAGTTTACACCCTTGCATTATCCAGACAGTAGCTAAGTGAGTACAGACTGGTCAAGTAGTTCACCTTCCAAATTCACCACGGAGTGAAGGAAAAAAAGCACTGCTAACACTGTGTGTGGGACCAGCTTTGCAAGGCAGAGAAATTGTGTAACTGTGTAAAATCAGGCTCACCTAACACCTGGAGAGACCATCCACATTATTAGTCTTTTATTCCCTATTTAAGACTTTCCACTCACAAGAGAACAGAAGCTACAGCAAGCAGATTCAAAATGAAGAGATAAAAGGAAACCTTATCAGTTTCCTCCTCTGGTTCTTTTTCAAGTATGCCAGACTTACCTTGATGCCAGTTGAGCCTGTTGGCAGCTGGACAAGTTCATACGCAAGGCTTGCTTTTTCAGCTTGAACAAAGGGATCTGAGAATGCACGACCATGAAATCTTTTAAAACTTTGTACTGTATTCTTTGCATTTGAAATAACCTAGAGGAAAAGAAATCTTTAATACAACATGTCAGGGGAACATCTGAATTTCAAACAGAAGACAGTTTTGTTCTCATGCTTCCCTCGCCAGAATATTTTTTTTTGTCACTTTTATCTTAATAGTATCACAGAAGTTGCTAGAAGTGAAGCAACTTCCCTCTGATTGCTCAGGTAACCTACAGGAATTTGAGATACAAGATACAATGTATGCTAGAAAACTGCACCGAGATTCTATAAAAATTGATTAAAATAGCATTCAACTTTCACAGTATACATATAGGACAATTTAAAAACGTTAGCGTCCTTCCCCTTTACCTGTTTCCTACCACCCTACCTTTCCACTGCGTTGCAGCCAGTAATTTAGCAAGCATAACAAGCATGTTGATGTAAACTCCAGTTCAGGTTCATCACATGCATGTGACAGTCACCACAGATATTCTCACAAAACAGCTCAAGGACCTTGTCATGAAGCTTTAAAAAGTCAGGAGGGCCCCAAGAAGATACTGTCAGCTTGATTTGACTGACGAAAGATAGATTGTCTTTTATTAATAGCAGATATCAGTGCAAACGGAGAACTGAAAAGTCATTCTAGCTTGTTTTCATGTAGTGCAAGTAAATCTGTTTAATTCTTTCACTTATATTAGAGCAAGACTCATACTGAAAAAAAACACAGTAATTGACAAAGCAGACAAGCATGGTACCACATAACATTTACCTGCGATTCAGTTTCAGTCAAGTGTCTATTTCCTAGGTAACCTGGTTTTGATTTTCTGTAAGTTTAGCTTCTGCAGGACATACCTCATCTCTACCGGATCTCTGTATCAATGAATTTCTTTAAGCTAAGCAAACACTCAATTGCAGAAAAAGCATCTGTATTTAGTTTTAGCACAGTTCTTCTGTTCTTGAATAACATGGTTGTATCCAGTCATTTTTGTATTCTAGATAGTGAATCTTCACACATCTCTAGGTATTTTAGGCTAAGAAAAACCAAGTGTTTGAATAGTCACTTCCTGTAGAGGACTTCAAAAAAAAGTCATGTTTTATAGGGGTTTCACAGCAACACAAGATATGATACAGCAGGACCTAAGTGTCACAAGCAGGACAAATCAGCTTAACTTCTTCTTGGTCCTTAAATCATATTTACCTACCTACACCAATAGATACTCAAAGTATGAGCAATAACACCTAAGATGGATACTTAGGTTGTAATTCAACCACAAAGAGTCAAGAAAGCTATATGTATTTACACTTAAATCATGTCCCCTTTCTACCGAAATTATACACTTAATGGAATTCTACAGAATGTAACCACATAATAAAAAGTTATCATAATGCACAAACTGAAACAAGCTAAGGTAGGATGAAACACTACTGCTTAGCTTTAGAATTTTTATTTGCAACCTAGTGTATTTATCAGAATTTCTTAAGAGGCAGAGATTTTATTTTTTCCTGTGCTTTGTTATGTACAACTATCAACCTTTAGATTTCTGTCCAAGATGACAAAGCAGCATTACATGCTGAACAGCTGAATTAAGCTCAGCTGTTCATTACAGTTATGGAGACACTAAGATACCAGCTCAGAGACTTGTAATCTTCAGTGATAAAAAATACATTCTGTTAATCTGATTTCTGACTACTAAAGTTGCCTTTACCCAAACTACATGCTCACCTGGCTTTTAGCTGCAGCACCAATTGAGCGATTCTTGGGTCCAAAGGCTATACATGATCTGTAATGAGAACAAAGATTTCCAGTTAGTAAGTGATCGGTAGAACGGCACTGTGTATCTTTTTGTTAAAAGGTGTTGACAGTATTAATAAGACTAGAGATATTTTAAACAGTATTTGGTCCATTAAGAAAGTTGCTCACTCACTGCAATATATGCATGGAATGTTCTGTGAATTCTGGAAAGAAACAGGCACTCCAAGTTACAATAAACAGTAATGCTCCTCACTGCAGAACAGCACTAAAACCAAACTTACTCATGCTATTTCAAGTTTTACATCCAGGTAATAACTGAGTAGACACTCTTTATCTCAATAGTTACCTGCATATCTAAGCCACTCAAAAGATAAGTCATTCACTAATAATACAGGAAACATTCAACTGTTCAGAAGAACTACACTAAGTAAATCAGATATTAAGAAATCATTCCTATACATCTGTACCAAACGCTAACTAAGCTTTTCAGTTTTAATGCCAGCCATTCAAGAGCACGAAGACAAAATCTGCAGAGGAAGATTGGTGTTTATGGGTTTCATCTGTACTCACTGAAATAATGTAGATTATGGAAAGAAAACCCATACTTCATTATAAACTACTTTGTGATAGCTTGCAATTCTGAAATAGACAGAATAAAAAAAAAATCCTCCCTTTTGGAGACATTCCTAGACCTATTAATCCTCTTGATTTACATATTTAAACTGTAGAAGCCCTCACAAAATTAAATCCAGCCCTCTAATCCAAGTTCCTCATACCACTGAGGTAAAATTAGAGGGGTAGAAAATTGCTATTAGTCAAGCAGATCTTTACTATTCACACAGTATACTAACGGCACAATTAAGCTGCTCCCTATGCAGCAGGTCAAGAAACTGCTTTACAGCAGGGTTAGGCCATAGGCTTGCCACAAGAAACAAATTCCAACTCAGCCTGAGGTTTAGAATTGGGCTTCCAAACAGCAACTGTCAAAAACAGAACTGAAGACTATAAACCAAATGCAGTTATATTACTCTATCTTCCTCCAATTTATTAATAACTTAACAAATGAAACAAGGCCCAACCTTAAGCATACATTGCAATAGAATTAACATTTCTAAATGAATCTGTTATTATTTGAAGTAACTATTCAAGGGATTAGTTGACAAGAAGTGAGGAAGTTCTGTGCTATGCAGACCCTAAGGCCTATATGAAGGGAATGGGAGCTGCAGAGCATACAGCTAAAAAGCTTCCTGCTCCAGGCTCGTTAGGTAGTTATTAATTTACTCTGGTCTCCAGAAAGAAATTAAGACATGAACATGAATTATTGCTTTTGTCATGGACAAAAATGTTATCCAGCTTTTCACTGCTAAATCCACAAGCCATCAGCCGCCAGTCACCACAAATCCACTAATTTAGATTATAGAACTCTTTAAACCTGCCAGACTAAAATCTCAGGTAGAAGTCTGTCTCAACAGAAGGATACAGCACTGTAATCAAAAATACAAGCTTCCATATTGTATGCTGGGAATAAAACTGTTAAGTGCGTATGTTCTTCTTAAACGTGCTTGCCCCCTGCTTGGCTTCATAAACAAGCAACCTCTTCCAAGCAGCTGGAGCTAGACAGACAGGACAGTTATACCCTGCTGCACTCCTTCCCTTTCTGCCCATCCCAACCTTCTCCTGAGTTAACCCCGGCTCCCAACCAAGCCCTGGGGAGCCACAGAGGGACTCAGCCCAGATTTAAGTTAAACTGGGAAGAGTGAGGGAAGACATTTCAGCCAGTCTCATTCCCTCGATCAGTTCACCATAGGAACCAGGGTTAACTCATTAAATACAAATTATACAACCCCCCCAGCTTACTGGAAGTCGAATAACTAACCACAGCTTTTTAAGAAGAAACGTAACATCATAGTGGGGGTCATAAGAGGTCTAATGAAGCAACTTAAGCAGAGCTTTGAACTTCCTTAACACACCTGCAGGCATTACTTCACCCTTGCCCTCCCACTGGCTTTCACTTCCTTAGAAGACATCCCCAGTCCCCTGCCAGCACATTTCCTCTACCCTGAAAATCAGCGCTAGCTTCATAACATCAGTTACAGCTACTTCACTTAATCCTTAAGTCCCTTCACCCTTATGGAGATAAGGAAACTACCTTAATTTCCCACCCCCTCTCATTTTTTTTTAAACTAACTTTCTCGATCACTTTTCCATTTTAGGAATACCATATTCAAAGACAAATGTGTTTTGCAGTGCTTTTGGATATTCAAGTTCAAATTTCACAGGATTCTGATGAATAATCCAAGTACAGAGCTGAAACCAGATTCAGTGAAAGTGTCATCTGTGCCACTGAACTAAGTACAACACATTCAGTAGGATTTACTTTACTAATACAAACAATTACAATAACATCTGCTAATCCTTCCCAAAACTTGGATGCCATCATAGAAAACATAAACCATATTTAACCCTGACCATGAGCTGATTCCTGAGGAAACCTGTCACAACACCTTGCATGACTCCCCCCAGAGCTCACTGTAAATAAATACTAAGCATTGACTTTTTGAATCAGGCTTTCTGTTTCCAAGGCAGACACTTAAAAGTCATTAAGTATTTCTTTTAATAGATGTATTTGCTTACAAAGTGGTTTTCTGCATTCTCTCAGAACAGTACTTGGAGATTAAGTCCTGTTAAAAACCCAACCATTTTCATTATGCTATTTTTTTTCCAATTTCACTTCAAGCTTTCATAACTGAATTATTTCCTGAAATATACATATATGTATTTTATATACCTCATCTCCTTCAATACATGAGATTTGCGTTCATACCTCAAGTATATAAAAGCAGAACCTCAACTCCCTGAGGGTCAGATGCCTACAGCTATTAGAAGACTGCTCTGAAATGCATTATATTAAATACTTTCCCTGCTACATCTAACCTTTAAGCTTCCATATTATTGAGAATACTTAAGAGACTAGTCCTTACTCTAGCACATGTACCAAATTAAAAGTTTCCTTCTCCATTTATCCATTGTTTAGAGACAGTAACAGGCAAACAGAGCTGAGGGACTGTCTAATGAGAAGCAAGGTCATTTTATGCCTCTGTTTTTTTAAAGAGATATGAGGGATCTGAAAAAAAAACAAGACCATGCAATTGATTCACCAAGAGCTACTTATTTTAGTATCTTCTTAAAATAAAGCTATGCTACAACATATAGTAAGCTGTAGAAGCACTTTTAAGACAGTTTTCCAAACAGACCCTCTCCAGGTCTGATGCACTGAAGTTCCTTTTATTTTTCACCTTTATTTTGCAATTCATTCTCAGAAGAGTTTTGTCCCAGTCCTCCCTCTCCTTCTTCGTAAGTTTCTTATAAAAAATAAACAGTGTACACTCTTCTTGAGAAACGTGTCAGGAGGCCTATTTATATAAGCTCACTTCGAATATACTATAAACATCATAAAGCATAATATGCTTCAAGACCACATTCGCCAGCAAATCAGTTAGTCCCCCTCCCATGAAAGGGGATGTCTGACACTGTCTAGTCACATTTCAACTCCCCATCCCTGTAACTTGCCAATCTGGTAGCTAGATTCAAGTGAGAGCTTAAAAGACCCAGTACTCAAAAGAAGTGCCAATTTTTTGCTGAACAAAGAAATACACGGACTGAAGGGGAGGCTGCTAAGAAGCTTTTCTAAGCTTTGACCCAACGGCAGGCCAAGGAGCTCGCACAGAGCTAAGCACCAGCTCAGCGTTCACCTCCACGGTCCGGCTGCACTGGGGAAAACAGGACTTGTACTGCAAGAGAACGGACAGGTACGCCGTTAGATACATAGGAAATTAAGCTTTGTGATTTCCAGCACTGAAAGATACGGTTCCTTTTTCTTATATTCACAGACCCTATCCTTTTAATCATAACAGCAAAGCTCTGCCTCAGGGAGGACAAACTGGTCATACTACACAAAAAGGAATAGAGCAGAGAGGGTCACCCGGAACATCTCTCCATGTTTGCCGCATGATACCCGTTCTTTCTTCCAGCACTTACTAAAGCAGTTCACTCCCCGCGACCCCGGCTCGCTTCC
>VZSZ01002169.1:42810-55933 GCA_013398815.1 Ibidorhyncha struthersii
CTGGAGCCCCTCTGCTGGGAGGACAGGCTGGGAGAGTTGGGGGGGGTCAGCCTGGAGAGGAGAAGGCTCCGGGGAGACCTCAGAGCCCCTTCCAGTGCCTAAAGGGGCTCCAGGAGAGCTGGGGAGGGACTCTGGATCAGGGAGGGGAGCCATGGGACGAGGGGGAACGGTTTTACACTGAAAGAGGAGAGACTGAGATGAGATCTGAGGAAGAAATTCCTGACTGTGAGGGTGGTGAGCCCCTGGCGCAGATTGCCCCGAGAAGCTGTGGCTGCCCCATCCCTGGAGGTGTCCAAGGCCAGGTTGGACGGGGCTGGGAGCACCCTGGGCTGGGGGGAGGTGTCCCTGCCCGGGGCAGGGGGTGGCACTGGATGGCCTTCAAGGTCCCTTCCAACACGAACCATTCTGTGATTCTATGATATTGTCATTTTGTCTCCTGTCAGTTCAAGAGGACCACACTGGTGATTCTTCCTTGACACTCCCAAAATTACAATGAAATTTTTTTCATCTTTTTGTATTTTAACAGCCTTCAGTACTAAAAAAAATAGTGGACACCTTCTTGATGATGTTCCGTAGCTAGCTAAAGGGTATATTGATAGCATCTGCATGTCATTCATCTGCGCATTTGCCAACTTTTACAGCGATAAGTTGAAATGTCATTTGCTGTTTTTTCTCAGACCTCCTCTGCAACACCAAACAGAAAGTGCATCGATAAAAACACCACATCTACACCATTCATATGCACACACAGAAGTATTTAGTCCTCATTAAACCATTCTCCACATGGGAATTCTCAGGTAAAACATGGGAGACCTCCATGGTTCAAACATGACCAGGCTGAGTGACCCATCCCACGTTCTGATTGTTTCTGAATTACAGAAGAAAATCCAAGGCTGAGTTCAGAGTTTCATAATTTGAGGGTGTGGTCAAAAGACAGTGTGGTTCCAACTATGCTACCAATAAAATTTAGCATTTGATTGCTTTATCTCCAGTGGGATTTGCAGTATAGTTGGTGTCTAATCAACGCACAAAGTTTTAATATTAGTATACCTGTCTTCAGGGCTTGGGCCACTATCGCTGCAGTACGTATTTGTACAGCTACACCATGTTTGCCAGGGCAGCGTTTGGCCACCAAGTGCTTTGTGAGCGTGCTGGAGAAAAGTCCTTTTTGGGGATCAGGAATCCCCAAAAAGCTAACATTAAAAAAAAAAAAATCCCCCCCCAAGCTCCAGCAGGTTCCCCGGTCCCAGCGGTGGTGGGAGTGGGTTGAGGGTGGACAGGGCGGTGGACCGACTGCTCTGCTGGTCCCCTGGTGCGGTGCTGCTCCTCCAGCAGCGAGGAGGTGAGGGAGAGACCTGCTGAGGGGAGAGTTTTGGGAAAAAAGCACAAGGGATTGGGGGATTCATCCTAACACAAACCTAATTCTGACATTTCTCTTACATCCATGACTGTTGTGAAACTTATTGTTTGAGAATGCTTTTAATTCTGAGATAAAACGTGCCTAAAACAGGGCGATGTGATGTGTTACAAACAGCACGTTTCCAAATTCCCAGCCCTATATTTACAACACTGCTCCTTGTTTTAATGATCCCGAAAACACATGGCAGAGAAATTCAATATTTAAAGCAGGAAGGACTCTTGCCCCAGAGGCTGTTGAGCAGCCTCAGCCCCGCGCGTTTGCCATTCCTGGCAGCGCCCTGAGTGACGCCGCTCTGGCAGCTGCCGGTGGGCTGGGAATTGCATCACGCTGCTAATGACAGAATAATAATGAAGTGTTTCACCTCGGACGTCCTTGAGTGTAGAGCGAGGTGCCAAGGAACGAATCCAGCCCGCTGCTCCGCATGGAGAATATTGTACAACACGTACCCCCGGCACAAAGAACAGCGAGAGAGAGCATCACCCGGGGTCCTATTTCTTTTTTTCACTTTCATTTTTAAAAGGAGGGACACTGCCAGCAGAGGGGCCAGGGAGCTGAGAGCTGGCGTCAGAGGGGATCTGTGCCTGGAGCGGCCACCAGCCGCGTGGGGCTGCTGGCCCTGGGCTAGGACACGGGCTTGGGACCTCGCCAGGGATGCTGCCCCGGGGACGGGAGGGCGGTGGGAGAGAGGGACCCCACCAACCCAAACTGCACGTGCAACCCCCCCGGGCTGGGGGAAAAATAAAGAAATCAGCTCAAAACATGCGGTGTCATGAGGTAGTTGTCTGAAGTGGGACAGATGCCATGATTCTCCCCACTCTATTTTCTGAATGGTTTTTCTTGAAAAAAGTGAGACTTCTGATGTACAAAACGTGAAAAGACTGTAAGAAATATTTCCAAGAAATAATTAGGGTTTGATGACAGCTGGAAGACACATAGCTTATCCAGAACTCTTGCAATATGTATTCTTTAATAAGGCTTTATCACTTATTCCCTGGTAAAGACTGATTTGCAGCAGAGAGAGCAACTGAAATGAAACAGCAAAGTACCAGTTGAGGTAACTCAACTTACTGGATTTTAACTACGAGTTTGACAGCACTTGATTTTGAAGGCATGACAAGTAGCTGACTCTATATATGGTGTTTTTTATTCTAGATATGCTTTTTTGGTATTTTTCCCTCCTCCTATAAATTCTGATGACTCCTGTTTGAATCCAGACTGGCTGTCGCAGCTGAGAAGCTTTGTGTTTGGAAAGGAATTGGAATAAGAGGAGCCCTTTTGTCTTATCTGAATCCAATTTCCAATATAGGTACGCGCACTGAGATCAGACCTTGGTCAACATTTCTAGCCTTCACTGTGGTCACGACCTTTCCAGGTGGGAGTTCAGAATAAACCAATGTTTGTTGCCTGCTAAATTTGAAATGGCCTGAAACAATTGGTATTAGAGAGAGACAGTTACCCTCAGAGGAGCGATCTAAAGACAAACGATAGTCAAAAGGTAAGTCTTCGTTTCTTTACTGCTTACGTTGGCACGGAAAACAAACTGGGAAATGAATCCTGCCTATGCCAGTGTGGTGGGCAAAAGGTGTCGAGAAGGAAGGAAAAGATGTGAAAAGGGAGAGGGGAATAAAAAGAGAAACAAAGAATAGGAAGAAAAAATGTCTGGAATAATGGGCAGCCCGATCCGAAAGCACATTCTTCAGCGGCATTTCTGTCCATTCCCCCGTACAACGGTAAGGCACTGAAGAAAGAACAGACACAAGTTTAGTTGCCTTTTATATCCTCTGTGGGTTTGATACCCTCCACCCACCGCACGGCAGGCCGCTGTCGGGGGATGTTTCCCGACACCGGGGAGAACACGGTGCCTGTGCCTCTCCCGCGGTGGCCCAGTCAACTGCCCCGTGGGCTCTGCCGCTCCACCTTCCCTCACCAGGCAAACAAAGACAAACTCTGAGAGCCAACACAGAGGCAGAAAACTTTGCTGCGAGTCTCTGCGGATGCTTGAGAAGCATGCCAAGAGCACGCGGATTTGTTTCAAGTATCTTCAGAGCTGGGCTTTGCTTCGTGGTGTCCCAGAGATGCGTCCTCTGCTCGCGTGTGCGCTGAAGTCATCACGCTGTTTAAGCCTTTCTGTGTTAAACTGTCCATTAGCGTGTGACATTGAGTTACTGCTGGTCTGGAATTGCCAAGAACTCATAAATTTTGAGTTCAGTGGTTTTCAGCTTTTAATTAATAGAGGTATTTATTACATTGTATTTTTAATACTCTGGTGTGGGATCTAATTATTCCAGAAGACCTGGACCATGAAAATCAAGAGTAAATAAACCTGACGTGCTGGAAATTATGGGGAGAAATCTGCATGTTCATCATTGCTTTCACAAGCTTTCTAGCACGTTTTCAAACTGGATTTGTGGCACTGATACGTTTGTTTTTAACAGAGATGTATGACTAGAAGAAATGTCTCAGTACATTAAGAAATATCAAGGCAAAATTCGCCTATGAGGTAGCATATCATCTTGCCACTTTAATTTAAGGAAGTAATTTCATTTCTTACATCAAGGCAGACTTTGTCTTCTTCCGAGCAAGTAACTTGCCTTGACTTTCAGAATTCAGTTATATATTTTATCAACTACTGCTATATATAAGAAAACACGAGTCAGAGAACGTGTTCCAAATGTAATGATAGCATGGCCTAAAACTCCCGGCTATTTTTTAAAGAAGGAATACTTTGCTGTTGATACACTTGACACCATTTTGCTGCTCTGAGCTGCAAATGGGTCTTCTGTAGTGACAGGCATTACGAATGGCTAATCCCCAAAAACACGGATATAAAGAAATGGGAAAAAGGCTGATGCACCTCTGTTAATTTCTACGCTGTGGGTTATTTCATCTTCTTCAAAGTGTCCCCGTCATGCTTTCATGCAGTGGTTGACCTGGTCTGTGCCTTAGTCCTGAGCTCAGTCCGCAGCCTCCAGGCTTTCCCCAGACCTCCTCCTCTGGGGAGCTTCGCAGGCGACTCCTGGCCTGGCAGATTAAGCATCCCCCCTTCTGTTTTACCTGTATGCGAAATAGATGTATGATTGCAGTGGAAGCGCTTACGTTCTGCAAATCTGCCACTACGGCGTGTCTCAGCATACGCCCCGTATCTTCAGACTCTGTTGACAGTGGCATGTCTCGCAATTCGTTAATGCTGGCCAAACACCCAAATGAATATGGGCTTAAAATACGTCCTAGCCGATATCCGTCACAGGCTATTCTTTGGGCTGCTGTAAATAGTCGTTGCATGTCATCTAACGTATGGTTCATAGTGCTATTCTGGGATATTCAAATAGAAATGGGCTTTGCAATCTCCTCAGCTGAGGGTATCTGGAGTATCGTGTTGCCCCAAACTCTGATATGACTCATACCACATATAACACAGTTCCCAGAAAATCCTGCCTCTCTGTGCTACAGAAGGTTATTCGGGAGCCATTTTCACCACTGCAGTTATCTCAAGAATTTGCAGTGAAATAAATGTTGAAAAGATAAATTTCCCTCTTATTCTGGTTTCCGTAGTTTTCCATCAAACTTGAAAGATAATTAGATTTCACGTGTTTACAAATTAAGCCGTCACAGCTACCGAAGTATCAGAGCTGGGTAACTGCCCACCAGGCAAACCCCGAAACAACCCACGGAAAATTTCCCAAAGAAACATAACAGAAGCAAATAGAAAAAAGGAGGAAAAACAGATACAGGAAAAACAATATTGGAAAGTGATGGGCACTATAGCAACAAACGTGTAAGTCTAAAGAATACACAAATGTTTCCCAAACCAATTATTTGCTCCCGGGTGCTGTGTATTACACATACATCATAATTGTATAATTAAGGCTAGTTCATAGTTTTGCATATACTTCCTAACACTGGAAATTACTGCCTCGGGGCAACCTGCTCGCATGAATGGATTTTAAACATGTAAGGTACTTCTCAGCGTGTTGGTCCATGAAATGCGGCAGCAAAATGCGAGAGGCTTTATTCGGACAGGTCATAATTACGGTGTCAGCTTCCCCACCGAATTCTGGAGGCCCTGAGCTGAGCAGACAGGCCCTGAGCAGGTCCAGCAGACAGAATTTTTAACATATTGATAAAGTAGGGATGGTGGCATATCATTTCAAAATATGAAACAGTGGCTATGTTAAAGCAAAATAAATTATCGATGCTGCATGCAAGGGTACATCCCGCCACAGAATGTAAGGCTTTAGGAGACATATTTTAAAAATGTGACTAAGTTTTTTTGATGTGATGTAAAATTAGGAGGCATTATCAATGAAAAACTGCAGGATCACAACAACTGGAGTAATAAGACAGGAATGAAATTCAATGGTACAGAGATTAAGGTCATGCACACGTGAACTAAGAGCAAAAAAAAAAATCCGTTAGAAACTGGAAGCTCATCAGTAGGAAATAATGGCAGAGGAGAATGACTTGCATCTAACCTGGCTGGTCGGAGGACGGCTGCGGGTGGAAACTACCATGGAAACATGAAGAAAGTATCTTAAGATGCATGAGGTATCTCCAACTGAGACAGGAAAGTGTCAGTGCTGTTTGTATGTGGAATAATACTACACTTAATTCTTGTCACGCACATTCATAAGCATTGAGGAGGCCCCCAGAAGGGACACTGTGATGGTCAGGGGAATGGCCAGTGGGTATTACGGATGGAGACTGCCCTCGTATGCGTGAAATGAATACAGAAGGGATACAAGCACTGCTGTAAGCACAGTGGGGACAGCAATAAGTAATGAAACTAAAGAAGAGCTGACATGAACGAATGGATAACCTGATCACCAATAAATTGATTCAGAAATCAGGGGGATGCTGGAGCATTTGGAGCAATCAAGATTTGGAAAGGCTGCTAAAGAGAGCTGGGAGGAAGAAAACAGACAGCTTTAAAGATGAATCAGACGAAGTGTGTAGATGGGATTCTGTGAAAGGGTTCCCACGATAACTGGAAGTGGCAGCGGTACCCAGTGGGGAACTTTGCACTCTGTAATCCCGAAGCATGTGAATCCTACAAGACTGAGGGTAGACGCTACCATCACTCCTTGTCATGCCCTTTCCCAGGGCACCTGCACTCATACTGGTGACAGATCCGGGAGTTCGGCCCCTTGAGCCCATCTCAGCTGGGCGAAGGGCTGTGGCTGGGCACTGGACAGGAGCTCAGCCCCGATTTTCCCCATCCAGACTATCTACAAACCTCCTAAAAGCTCCAGTAGTTTCTGTGAGGTGTGCGCATGTCTGGTGCGGGTGACAGCCTTCCCGGCTCGTCCCGTGCGGGTTCGGGCTGCCAGCCAGGCATGGGGGCTGCACGGTCCCGCGCCCGGCCGGCCGCCCCGAGCCCCTCTGCCTGCCGCCGAGGCTCCTTTGTACGCTGCGGTCTGCTGGCTGGCTGCCCAGGAAAGGAAAACATCGGAATTTGTTCTAAATCAATTTAATACATTCCAGTGACCTATTTAATGATGTAAGCTTCCACAAACCGCACACACAAATGACGTCCCTGCTACGTCGACGTGCTTTACGCTCCATCGGGAGACATTTGGGATCTGTTGACACACAGAGATCCTTCGCGTTCGCTGAAATGTGAGCTGAGGATCTAAAAATAGGGCAGAGTTTTCTAGGCTGAAGCAGGGAACAGTCACCCAGCCGGCACTCGCCGAGGGTACAGTGAGAATAACACCTCTGTCCCATAGCAACGCCACACCAGTGCTACCCACCTCGAAAAGGGGTGTCCCTCTCAACTTCACGCATCATAAATTAAGTTCATTAACATGCATTGTAATAATTTTTTACTTTTTATTTCAATGGGAACTGTGGTTGGGCATCCATACAGATTACAGGGGTTTGGGGTGTGTTATCCCTTTCAATCTGTTTTTACAACAGCTGACCAAATGAAGACTAATCTGATTTGAGGCTCAAAACGCTTCCTTCATGTGAACGTTAACTACCATGTCTATCTTTTTTCTTTCCGCGCTATGTACTGTCCTCCAGTTCCCTGTTTATATGGTGGATACCAAAGGAGTCTGGTATTTTGCAAACCTGGAATTTTAATACGTAGAGCCAAGGTCTGCTCTTAGTTACCCATACAAATGTTGAGTATTAGCATCGATTCTACTAGAACAGACCTACATCCCGACTGGCACTAATTTTATATGTATCACAAATACTTTTCTTTTGTCAGATCTTGCATTACCTCTTAAGTAGTTGAAACACTTTTTGTGACTCTGCTAGGAGGCCCTTTTCACCGTGCAAATATCATCTCGTAACACGCTCAGCAATTTATACTGCAAGGAAAATACAGAAGAGGGAATGAGGGAGCCAGTCTTGCTTGGGAGGTTATGAGACAGAGAAACATAACTGAGAGATTTTGAGGTTTGCTTTACTTTATGCCCAGGAAGAGATTCTCATATTTCTGCTTCTCAAAAGTGAGTCATCTGAAATACCAGGACAGATGGGATCTCACCTGGAGTTCCCAGCCCTGATGTGCTAAAACACACTGTGCCAAGGCCGGTTCACGGGAATCCACCAGATGGCACAACGCCAGAAAGCCATCATCGAAATGCAGTGTACAGGCAACGCTCCAGTGGGAAACAGGAGTTGTGCTCTTCATATGCCTTGCAAGAGACCAGCAGGGTACCATGTTTGTGCTCAGGGTTCACTGCAGCGAGTGCTCTTTCACTTGGCTGTTTCTGGTTTTGTTCTTGTAATGAAGAGAAACATTGGGATTTTCTTCATTTTAGGTTGGCTGTTTTTTTAAGGAAGTCTCTCTAGGTAGAGACAGTATCTTCCATTAGGCCAACTGGTGTTTGGAAAAGGTAGCAAAGCTTTGAGAAAACCTTCCTTTGCATTTTTTAAATATTTGATTGAATAACCCCAGGTGGATTCAGACCCAGCTGAAACACGCAGCAGCCCAGTGCCGATCCAGACTTTCCAGTAAACCACTTTCTGTCCAGTCCTGACATAAAGCTCCGCCGCCTCAGCCGCCCTGCCCTGCTCTTGGAGTTCAGTCTGGACCGGTACTACAGCTGTGGCATTGCTCCTTGGGAAGAATTAGGTTATTATCTGGAAATTCAAACTCCAGATGCCCTGGCAAAAGAATCACATCAGGAAAAGCTTTAATTAGAGAAATAAAACTTGTTTTGGTAAGATGGCTTCATTTCTTTCAGACATTTAATTCACAGGCAGTGTCAAAGTTTTTACCTTTTGTTCTGAATCAGGAAACACTGAAAACAGAACAGACTTTCCAGTACGTCAGGTTGTGTCCCCATTGCGACTGTAGTGCTATTTAGAAATACCCGAGCCAAATTTAAAAGCACTGGTTTGTGTACCCAAACACTCGAGCTTGTTTCCTCGGCAGAGCAGCAAAGCGACCTGGCCAGCTCTCATGTGTTACCTTAACGTACTGCCGTGTGTGAACCTGCAGCTCCTGAAGGTACAGCCAAGCGGAGGCAGGAGATCCGAGCGGAGGCAGGAGATCCGAGACAGGCAGCAATTCAAACCTCCTGACTATATTCCTTATCATGAAGATTTTTTTCCCGCCTACATTTTTGCCTGAATAAGGATCTTCTGCGTTTCTGTCTCTCACTTTTAATTTTCTCTGATGATGAAGACGCTATCAGCTCTACCCACAGGAATGTGGTAGCCAGTGTGGGTTGTTTATTTTGGTTGCTTTTTGTCTTGGTGGGTTTTTTTAAATAATTATTATTAATTCTATGTCCAATTTGAATTGTGCTCTAATTTGCAATGTTTTTCAGTACAGACTACATGATGTGACTGATTTCTCTTTGGATACGTTCTGCAGGAAAGCTAGGGGGGAAAAAGGAAAACGCACACTTAAAAAATGCCAAGTGAGACCGTCTCTAGTGCTCCTGGTTTATCACTATTATCGTCCAGCATTAGCACTGTCCGCTACTTAATTCCTTGTCATTTGGAAGACTGAGTTTGGGGTAACTGGCACTTGTAGCCAGCAGTCTTGGCAATAAAGTTTTAACCATTTATTCATGGACTCAGTTCTTCCTAAGCCATGGAAAGAAAGCTCTGACATCATTTTTCCAGTTTCACGTAGAGACCCATAACAAATAGTGTGACACCTTCGTTTCGTAAGCAGAGAAAAGTGCTGGAGACTGGAAGCACACTGAGAAAGGTCTCTGAGGAGCTGACACAAGGCAGCCCAGCGTTGGTGCCACCGAACCTTCAGCACTTTCCCCATTTTTTTTCTCCTGTGTGGCCTGAGCAGCTCCTCCCTCTCCTGCCAAGAGAGAGGAACACATTTTAGAAAGCAATTTCCCTGCCCAGCATATTCAGAAATAGGTTAATGACACTGCAACTTTAAATAGCACCTGGATGTGCAAAGGCAGGATTTATGGGCACAGTCAGTTCATTGAGCAGCAGCAGCTCCCTGGAACCGTCCCCCCGGCAGCGGAGCCAGCGCTGTGCAATGACTCTGCACATTTAGTCTGGAGAGTCTCAGAGTTGCGTCCTCCGGTGTGCTCATCAGCCCCGCGGTGAGTGAAAGAACGACTGTGAAACAGAGATTTCAGACTGTAGGAAACTGCGGACTTTGAACTCACAATAACACTTTCAAACTCCTCAGGTAGAAAGATTTTAAGTGGATTGTTCTAATATAAGGTACATCTCTAAATCCTCCGTGTAAAGAAAAGCCCACACACCCCATGGAGGAATCTGGCATGTGATACCAGCAATCTTGCTATACTGGCAAAGGTAGGGAACTGTCGATCTGCTGCGTTAACATGAGGAGAATTGCACGAGTGTTGGAAGCACCAGAAGTTGTTAAGTAGAGTGCACATATTGCTATCGGTGTGTAATTTACTCCCAGATTTTAAGTGATACTGAGGTAAAAAAATCGATCAGAAGATAGGAATGTATTATAAAACATGAATTATTATAAATAGCTGTTCTTAGCTGTTTTGTATTTTAAAGAAAATTTCTTAGTCAATTCTAAAATAGGAAATTCTTCTGTCTGACTTTCTCCATTAAAAGTGAGATGCCAGACACCAAAAATTCAAATTTTGAGGCCAAACTCTGCTGCGTTTATAACGTATCAGGCATCACACATCAGAATTTAGCTAAGGTGCCAGATACGATTAATCACAGGTTATTGCAGAGCACCATCCAAAACAGAACAACTATTAGATACCACAAGAAGTGCCAGATATAGAAGAAAACATGACGCATACACAAACAGCCACCAGCCTTAGACATTACAATTACAGAGTTTGGAGACAGGAACTACCAGAATATTCAACAATTAGTCACATGGCAATTAATCCTGATGAGTTGGAGTCATTTATGTCTAACAGAATCCCTCAGTATCTTACCTTCCCAGTGTGATATTTAATTGGTGCCATTGTACCCAGCAGATGTTGCTACCTTCCCTGTATAAATATTAGCTGTCACACAGCAGGAAGTTCTGGCTCTGGTATCTCCTGGCTGTGACTTGATTGTGCACCATTAGAGGTGAAACACCTTTATGTCACATGCTTGCTAATTCCAGACCTGGGATACTCATCGCCTGAAAGCATCAGATTTTTATTGCTGTATTATATGTCACATATTTTATTTTTATACATCTATGAATTGCTTAAAATATAAACTTGTATAGCCATCTGTTCTCACTACTGTTACATTCTTATTTTTTCTCCCACAAATTCTGTTGCACTGTGTGCCCACCTTGTATCTTGTCTTGAGGTAAGTGTGAGCTTTTCTCAGCCAGGGCTGCCTTTTACCCTATTTCTACAGTTCCTCACACAGTAATGATCCAACTGGTACGGTTGGATTCTGCTGAACTTAAGAAAACACAGTATGTATCTTTCTTTTATATAATAAAAGAATACCACCGACTCACAAAAAGCACAGTTTAAAGAGCTACATAGCTGATTCTGAGCTATTACAAATTGGTAACAGTTCATCCATTTCACTAAATGTAGACATCCAGTAGAATACCCATTTATTGCCTGTCAATTGTCCCTGTGACAGGACAGTTCTGAATTAATTCTGAAAATGGTTCGATATAAAGTACTTCCAGGATACTAATAGCAGGAGTAATCATAATTCATCATTAAAAAACGTTTTCTTGAGGATTTTTGTCACAAAATTTAAGATATGATTTTAAAACTGATTCCACGAGATCACAATGAGTTTTGATAAAGCCAATATCCTGAATCCAGGATATTGGCTGTTCTACTTGTGCCAGCTGGCGAAGATTCCCAAGGGGCTGCCTGCCAGGTATATGTCGTCAGAAAGCTCCAGCCACTGCAGCTCTTCTTTCCATCTCTAGACCTCTTCTCCCATGCCAGCGACTGTAAGGAGATGTAGGAGCCAAAAATACTAGCTGCTGTTGGCATCGCTGGGAGACCACAGTCTCTTGCGCTGAATGGAGTAAAAGAAAGAATTTGCCTTACAATTCCTGGAGATCTCTGAACTATCTTTCCTTACAATCAAGTATAGAACACATTGGGTCAACACAAACATGACTTATCAGTATCCTCTGGCCATGTGTAATGGATTATTGAGCCGTGATTATGCACCCATACCAGCAGGAGAACTAATCTTCTCAGTTTTACTGAGATTTATCTTTCTGTCAGTGTGGGGTATAAAAATCTGACCTGCTAAAAATTGTTAGTAAATGCTTGCAACTTTTTAAGAGTGATAATGAGTTGTTAGATTATTCCATCCTGAAATCTAGCTCTTCCTAACATTTTTTTTGAGCCGTCATGTTATGACCAGGGAGCTATTATGCTTTCCAACTTGTCGCATAGCTGAAAGCTCTTGAGAAGCTGGAGCAGGCTACCTGCAGCTATGTTGAATTATTCAAGTGGACTAACGAAGGCGAAACTATCCCAATGTCACCCTGTGGTCAGGCCTGCTGGCTGGCTGAAGGTGCTCGGAGGTGGTGCCCTGTGGCAGGAGAGACCTGGATCAATAACACCCCCCTTCCTCACCTCCTGTGCTCCCTTCTGCTGGCTGACATCAGCCATAAGGCCTCCAACAGTCACCACACACCGTCAGAGAGGGGTTGTCTCAGTTACAGTCCGTTCCACTGCTGTTTTCAGGTATTTAAACCATATCCCTTCTAGGAAAAATTACAAGTTTTTAAGTCAGAGGCAGGTAAGACGTTGACTGAAAGGAGAGGGGAGCAGCGGTTAGGCACTGACAGGGCCGGAGCCGGCGGAGGGGCGGAGGCGACGGCTCGGGCCCGGCGGAGGGCTGCGAAGGGCCGGGCCGCGGAGGGCTCAACGCCCTGAGGAGACACCGGGCGCCGCGCCATGGCGACCGAGCGCTGCGGGGCGAGCGGAGAGACCGGCGGGGACCTGGCTGGAGCTGAGGCAGCAGAGACGGGGACCGCGGGCCGCCCTGGGCCGCCCGGCGGGTGGCCATGACAGACCCCACAGCGCGGCCCCGCCGGTGCCATGACAACGCGGGAGGAGGAGAGGCGAGACGAGCCGGACAGCGCGGCCCTGCCGGCGCGTCCTCTCTGGCCGCAGGAGGATTTACTCTCTGTGGCCGCCGCTCCTTCCCCCAATGGGAGGAGGTGGCGGACGGCATGGCCCGGCATGCAGCGCGGCCCGCGCCTCACTTCCCGGCCGGGCCGCTAAGATGGCGACTCCCATGCACCGCCTCATCGCCCGGAGAGAGGCGTGCGTGCGGGGG
>VZSZ01002169.1:55971-70840 GCA_013398815.1 Ibidorhyncha struthersii
CTGGCGGGGAGGGGGCTGCGGAGGGGCGGCTGCGGCCCCCGGGGGAGCGGGGTCGGGGCTGGGCCGGGGGCGTCCCCCGCCAGTGGGGCTGTGGGTCCGAGGGCTTTCTGAGGGCACAGAGTCCCCTCCGCACCGGTGCTCTGCATCCCAGGCAGGGTGCTGCTCGTCTGTAAAGAAACCGCCCCAAAATACGGCTCGCTTAGTGATATCGCTGCGGGGAAGTGATGAGAATGAAAGCGGGATTGTGGAAAAGCTTAGGAAGTCTTCAAAGTTTCTCTTTTGGTGTTAACGCTGGTGAGCAGCGTTTTGGGAAGAGGCTCCCGTACAGGTGTCGGCATGCCAGAGTTTTCAGTGAAGTGTGTAAGACCTTGTGATGCTGGCATTTACCCAGCTTCATTGTAAAGACTTTAAACAGTCAGACTCAAAAATAAATTCTAGGTTTATGTTATGGTTTACTTACAGAGTTATAAAAGAAGGGGAAAAAATCCCAAACAGGTGACCTTTATTCAGATATGGATATTGCATTCAAGTAATTCTCTCAGTACCGAAGGGATCTGATTGCCAAACATTGAAATGAGGAAAAAACAAAGTTTTTGCGTGCTTATGTTGAGTACAGCAAATGCCTATGTTTCACTCTTATGTATTACTTGTGTTGGCTTTTTTTTTGTTTGTTGTTTGTTTGTTTTTCCTTCCTTAGAATAATTTCTTGCATCTCAATTTTTGAAGTGTGTTTGTTTTTTTTGTTTGATTATAAGAGTTGGACAGAATATGGATGACACTTGCATTCTCTTTCCGTTTTTATTTTTCAGTGTAATTTCTTTCTTATTTTGCAATGAAAAGTAACTTGGGATTTCAAAGTACTCATGGACTACTTGTTCTTTTAAGTCGCTATTTTATTATGAGTAAAGGACTGATTTTTTTACATTTCTTGTTATGTCTCAGTGTGCCTAATGGGCATATGCTGAATTGTACATCTGCCAGCCTTTGATTCTAGGTTGTGGTCGTTGATCCCTGTTAGAAGTTTACTTCAGTCTCGTACTCTCCATTTGTGTTAAAACTTGTTAGTGCTGATACAATATAGATCTGTAGTTGTTGACATATTTTGATCTGTTTTCCTGGTAATTACTTATATTGCTTTTAGGGCTTGATCTTACCATTTTTGCTTGCATAGAATTGTCTGCCCTGGTCATGTAAGTAGTATTAGAATCCTGGAAATACTGACTTATATTATTATTGCTTTAAACGTTCATTCTGTTCCTGTGGAGACAGGTCTGGGCTAGTTTCAGATAGAAAAACATTAACTCTTTTGGTTTTGTATGTTGGTGAAGAGGGAGTATCCTCATTCTGCTTATATGTAACTCTTGTGCCAGAGCCAGAAGTCCAAGGCAAGACAATGCAAACCATCGAAGATGTTGGATTGTTTTGTTTTTTTTTTTCATAACTAGACGTACTGCTTTCTGTTCAAGTCTGAGTTAATTTTGCAGTGTGGGTTGCAAGTTTAGTTTCCTAGTGCTGATTTAGGTTAGTATTTCTAAGGCTATATTATGAAGCCAAGTATTCTTTGCATTGAAAAAGTGATGGATGTTCAGGGCAAGATTCCCTTTAAGATACAGTAGAATTGTCACAGAAGGTGGTGGCTAGTGTTGAAAGAGAAGTAATTAGCACCTTGCTGTGAAAAGCAACACTCATTTTGAGAAAAATGCTCGATAGTGGTCTGTCACTTTATGCTCCGAATACTAAATGAACAGTCTAGGAGCCTCCTCTTAGTTAAGCCAGGGCTGTTAATTTCAGATAGTTAAGATGGGCTGGTCTTGAAAAATTAGTAGTTTGGTGTTTGGAAAAAGTGATAGAAGGTGGAAATAAGTTACAGTAGTTGCATTGAACTGTACAGGAGCTCCAAAGTCCTGATTTCAGTCCTGGCTCTAAAAACTAACTTGTGATTCTGACCTTGAGTGAGTCACTTCACTGCTGTATGAATTTCTTATTTGTAAAGGAGGAGGGTGTCTGAGAAGATAGCAAAACAGCTTTTGCAAAGCTTCGGAATAGTGGAGAAAGAAATAGAATATGAAAATGAGTTTTCTCCCTTAACTGGCTTTTAAAAATGATCAAAGGATTTTACCACAGTGTGAAAACTGAAATGTGGATGTAAAATGCTTGCTAAATACTTCAGGTATTTGGATAGTCTATTGCACAAAGTGAGCAAGAATCTGATTGGTCTTATGATAAACCTTCTGCCAGGCTTTAATGAATCTTATGAAAATGCAAATAAGCTACAGCTAGGAGCATCTCTGTTTTACTTCGTCAGAGTCCTAGGCTCTTTGTGAGAATCTGGCAGTTTGGTACTTGAGTGTTAAATTCTAGCATTTGGAAATGAAGCTGCCTGCTTTTTGCTGACAGTGTTCTAGAATATAATTTCAGTTATTTATCTGAAGCAAGCTAGAACCCTGTGCAACTGGATAGTTACAAATTGTATGCAGTGGCATTATTCCCAATAATTGTTGTAAATTATATCCTGTAATGCTAAAAGCTGTGCCAATTAGGTTGATCAAAATGGGATTTTGGCGATAGGATTAATCTGTGTTCACTGACGGAGAATGGTCCTGGTAGCATTTTTCAAAACGTTTACGCTGTTTACAATATGTAAAATGGGTGGGAAATTATGGAATCTCAAGAATGGGGGAAGACTGCAAGGCAGGCTAACCGGCAGCTAGTATAAAATTAAAAGTGAAATTCAGGTGCAGCTGATGAGTGTGGTGACAGTTGATGTCAATCATTCAGCATTTGCTACTTTAGCAGAAGATGACTTAAGTTCAAGCTCTGCAATAGAGGAAAAGTGTCTCTTTGTTCTCTTTCATAAATAGTTGCTATGAGAATATATTAATAAATGCAAATGTGTTTGCCTAAATTCTGTATGTATCTAATGTTACTGTTCTTGTCCTGATTTAAGATGTGTAATGGCTAAAGCACCCATGAATGTCTGGTATAATCATAACTACATACACTCTGAAGAATCTGTATAGATAAAAAAAAGTAATGTTTCTTCAATAGGTGGAACAGACTTGCAATCAGTCACTTAAGCAATTCTGCATTTTTCTAGGGAGGCAAACAAGCAGCACGTAAGATGTCAAAAATGTTTAGAGTTTGGACATTGGACATATGAATGTACAGGGAAGAGAAAATACCTGCATAGACCTTCGAGGACAGCTCAATTAGCAAAAATTCTTAAAGAAAAAGAAAAGCGACTATTACTGCAACAAAGGTAAGACTGGCAGAATGAAAATGGCTGATTTATTAATTAAAAGATAATTTTTTGTATGGGTGGGAGAGATGGTGTCCTAGACCATTTTTTGTCATCGTTTCTTCCAGATTGTGTGATGCTTGCTTAATATTAGAGCCATTTTGTATGTTAGGGGAATATGTACACTCAGGTCCCACAAAATTAAAATGTTGTTCATTAACACCTGCTCATTTGAAATATACAATTAAAACTTTTTTGGCCTGTCTGAAACAAAAAAAGGCACTAAGCTAAAGTTAAAACAGTTGGAGCCTTTTTTTTGTAATGGAATGCTGTTTCCCGAATTCCTTGGTTACTTGCTTTCATCTGTTTGTGTGCTAGTACAAGCAGGTTGGTATGAAAACTGTAAATGTATTTTTTAAAAAAAAAAAAGCAATTCTTTCATTTCTGTTTAGGTTTGCTGTTAGACTGTGCAGTTAAAACCTGGTCTTCTGGGTATGACCTGACAGTGGATCTGTGCCTGCGCAGCTCCTGTATATTGCTCACTATGAGCTGTAACAGTCAAACAGGTGAATGAGAGTTGAATTATCAGGTGTTTTTAACTCTCGAGCTTAAAGTAAAAACATTTCACTGAATTGCATAATTATTTCCCTTTTTGACGTTTGAGCAAGTGAAAGAGACCTGCAGCTCAGAGTAAAATTCTGTGTTTGTGTAACGTGATTTCCTTTCCCCTTTGCTCTGAGTAGACTTTAATGCTTCCCCCAAGTTTAATAATTGTTTTAACAAGCAACTCCAGATGACAAAGAGGAAAAATAATGTAGCACATGTGTTTTCCATGAAATTCCTGTCTATGAGGGTCTCTGTTCTGTCATTGCAACTCAAATTTAGTTATGTTAGCTGGAGAGTTGTTGCCTCAGCCCCACTGCAGGACAGTATAATTTACAGCCATTGCAGCTACAACTGTTGGATTTGGAAAAATACCCTGTGTCACTGCCACTTGCAGCTCAGTGCGTTGGCTGTAGGTCATTAGTGCTGCCAGGATGTGAGTTATGGAAGAGCATTCACACCTTTTGCTCTGTTATCTTAATGGGGAAAGAAAATGGGTGGTAACCCCTGGCAGAGAGGTCTGATTTGATTTTGTCAGCTCTTTCAGCTGAGGCTGCAGTATGAATCAGTGCTGAAATACTGGCTTAAGTGGAAGTCCATTAGCTTGTGTTGAGTGACGTAAATTGTTTGATTTTGAAATTAATTTAGATCCAATGAGTAATTCTGAAGAAACTGTAATCCCCTGGTATTGTAGATAAGAAATTGGGAGTGCTTAGGCTCTAAAACTTGCTCCCTTTGGAGACAGAGTTTGGAAGAGTTCTTCAAAGGCTCAAGACTTCTAAGACAAAG
The DNA here is from genome assembly GCA_013398815.1 of Ibidorhyncha struthersii. Classification (NCBI taxonomy): domain Eukaryota; kingdom Metazoa; phylum Chordata; class Aves; order Charadriiformes; family Charadriidae; genus Ibidorhyncha; species Ibidorhyncha struthersii. Next base: position 60,602 of record VZSZ01002169.1, read on the forward strand.
ACTGACTTTAAGACTCATATTATTCCCTTGTTCCTTTCCTGCCCTATCGCTGCTGAATTCTGCAGGTTAACATTGGAAGATAGTGAACGGAGGGTGAAATAGCTTGTTGCCTACCCATTGCGCTGGAGTCTGTGTATGGGATAACTGTATATAGGAGTTACAGACCTGTCTGGTGTCTATTATGAGTGGAGCTTTTTGAGCTGTAAGCCAACAGCCCACAGTATGTGGGGTACATGGTGTGAAAAGTCATCTCATAAAAGAAAGACAAAGTAATCCTTAGATGTGAACAGTTTGTAATCCTCGCTAAATTGGGCTGGATTCATACTGGTTATATGATCATAAGCTCTCTGAAGTTCCTTAACTGTGCCAATGTTACACTTTCAAGGATGAAGCTTATTCTTCATGGAAAGAACAACTTCCTAGGACCTGCTTTTAGTTTTTGCATAGCTTGCTTTGGAAGGTTATTTCTTGTCTGCAGAGAAGTTGGGTCTCCTACAGGTCTGCTTCAGAGTACTTGTATCATCATCTTTAAAAATGTAATAATGAATCATTAACCAGAAGGCAAACATAGTCTAATAAGGTTAATATTTACTTCTTGACAACCACATACAAGATTTTTCAGCATTAACTCATTTCAGCAGTTGTTCCAGGATCCTTCTATTTGCCCAGCGTTGACTCCAGGAGTCTGATGGACATTATGGAGGTTTTCCTTACTGGTGCCAGTAAAGCCGGCTGCTTGCCTATCCTAGAGTAGGAGTTGGGAGGGGAGGAAAGAGGAGAAAATGCTTATTGAATAACTTAGCGATGTTACTGTGTTGAACCAAAACCAGGATGCCTGAGTCTTATTTATGGTTCTGAAGACAGTGTGGTGCCACAGGGAAGATGACCGAGTGTCATGAATGAGATCTAATTGATCTGCAGGGGGGGGGATTGGCCCGTCTCGGTTGTGTGGTTCCCTCGAGTAGTGAACTCCTATACTTACCCATAGGTTAAACGCTAGAGGGAGTCATAGACCTGTGTGTGCCCCGGCAGCCCGGGTTACTCACGTGCTGAATTAGGTCCCTTCTTCTAAAGGTGCTTTGGGGTCTAATTCTGTTTACTCACTGTGGCTTCTCTTACCTGTGAGACACCTGGTTACCCATGGTAAGGGTATAAGGCCTTAATAATCTAAATATTAACAGCATTCAGCAATACAGGAGGGTTTATAATTTGATTTGAAGATCAATGAATCTTCGACTTGCCCACAGGAGATCGTGGGGAGTGCGTAAAACTTTTCTGTATAAATGTAATATTTTCATACCATATATGTGAAAATGAAAAAATGAAAATCTCTTTTTTTTTTTTTCTGGCATACAAAAGGCATTGAGTACTTTTATTGAAAAACAGTATAGTTTACACTTAACACTTCTTGCTACCCTTTTCTGGAGTCTTTATCAGCACATATTGCTGTCTAATTTCTAAATTAAATATATTTGCAGTTTTTACTTTTATTTCTATGTGTTTAAGATGACTTCCAGTAATAAGTTTCAGTTGAGGAGAATGCATCCTGGTTCATGAAAGAATGTACAACTTCCTCATATATCAGTGGCACATGAAGCATGCTGTAAGTATATGATGAGGGACTGCTTTAATCACACACATACATTCCACGTTGAATTACGTGCTATATATCTGCAATGCACTGAGAAGAGTATTTGACTGGTACATTCGACTGCAAGAATTCTGTTTTCTTAAAAAAAAAAAAAATCCAGAAGTGAAGACTGTTTTTTAAAAAAAATCCCTTAGTGTTTTGTTAAAAGAAACTTTCTTCTGTCTCATTTACCACTAAAACCTTCTCTGAGTGTATGAATACATGGGAATCTGAAAGACACATAACTGGAAAGCATCGGTATAAACAAACTGTTCTGTGTCTTTTTGTACTTGAAAGAAATGCATGGTGAAAGCTACAGATTAATCAGTATTTTAACCATTGTTTCAATCAGTTCAATTATTGCTAAATATGGTTGTACAGAACTTTTCTTGTATTCTTTTCTCCTATGCCTTTCCCATCACAAAATGTTGTTGTCTGTATGCTATGAAGAAAAGAGTAAAGAAGAGTAAAGCATACTTAACACAGAAAATTAGAGGTGAATTGCTGAATTTCTTTCTTTCCTGATTTGTAGGTATTGCTGTTTTTCTGGCTTGGATAGTGACTGAAAGTATATGCCAAATGAACTTAGGGTGGTGTGGCGCTCTGCCCGTGGGATACCAGTATTCTAATATTAAACTCAGCTCCACTGTGCTGCTGTTTGATTAATGCAGTAAGAAAATTAAATAATTGTTTTTTCCCCCTCTTAATTAGCACTGGAGAAAGTACTGCTGAAAGGAAGACCAAGAAAAAAAGGTATGAGGGGTACGATGACAAATTGTGGAGCTGTTTCAATGTGTGATCTTACACTGGGTATTGCAGCAGGCAATTTGGAAGGGGGGTGTGGGGAAGGTCAACATTGCAAATACAGTTTTGATTTTAGTGCTTTTAGCCTGTTACAGGCATTTGTATGACAGCCATTTGGAGAGTTTTACTGCTCTCTGTCCAAAAACTGTAAACTCTTTGTCCTTTGCGGTTCTCCCTACTGATTGTCCTATCTCTGTGATCTTGCTTTAATAATAAAAATCTTCCTATTTCTGCCTGAACGTTCATCAACTGTATTTTAAGCAATTGTGCAAGAACAGCATAGTGTTTTCTAGCCTGTAATCACTCCACCTACCCATCTTGCTCTTCCTTTTGTTGTTTTCATTCCTGTCTGATAGCAGCTGTCTTTCTCTGAAGCTTTGTCTAGAGAATTAAATAAAGCATCTAAAAAAAAAAAAAACCTGAAACTCCAAAACCAAACAAAAAAAACCTGATCCCAGACCAAAACAAAATTTGGGAAATAAACCTTCACACACACACAGAGTCCTGGTACTAATTTGAGCCAAGAACTCTTTCTCTTTTGACATTATTTCTACTTCACTTTGCAGTAACGTTTGCTTGGGAATTCGCTTCTGTCTTTATTAGCAAAACCCTTTCAGGAACAGCGAGAACCCTGGCTGGAATACTCCTGCTAATCATGTTATGAGTTTTACTTAAGGGCGATACCTGTACTGTAGTAGGCTCAGTATCTCTTCACATTTAGTTGACTGTTCTGTCTCTGATCTTCCAAAAACAGTTTTTGGAAGATTTTTTTAAAGACTAGGCCTTGTTCGTTGTGTGGCAGCCATTAAATAAGCCACGGTAGTTTTTTTTTTAAAAACATGCCTTTATTTTAGGCTATCATGTGGAATGTGGCTTTACTGGAATGCTTCTTGGTGAGTGTCTTTGTTCTAATATCAGAATATGTTTTATCAAAGTCTCCTTTCTCAGTAGTGTCCGCTAATTGTTGGAGTTACTTAGGATTAGTGAGATCATAAATTAAGTGATTTCTAAACAGTGTAGTTCAGACCTCTTCCTGCCTCGGCTTTCTTGTACGCTGCAGTCTTCTACTTGGCATAGTGTTTTTCAGAGTATTTGAGCTCTAAACCAATGCAAAAATGAAAAGAGCAAAAGAATTTATGGGGGAGGGGGGTGATTTGGTCACTTTTTCCTTAAAACTTTAAAATGCTTCTATGTTTGGATTGTTACCCTGTTTTTATGCGAGCACCGAATCCATCAATATAAAATCCTTCCCAGATAGTTTGCTATTTATATTTTTATTATGATACAGGAAGAATTAAATGTGGAAAATTCAGCAAAAGGTTACCATTAAATATATAAGTTCCAGTGTTTTGGGTTTTTTTTTTTTAAAAAAAAGTTAGGGTTCTGGCAGTAGTGAGCGCTAACCTTTTACATAGTGTATGTTTGTTTTGATATAAACAGTAATAAGTAAGCTACAGGCTTAACCAGAAAAACAGGAACAGGCAAAACAGCTGTTGTACAATATTGTGACCTCAGGTGACACTGAGCTGTCTTCTCAATGCATGTAGGCTTCAGCGTTCCCGTACGGCATACTTTGATTATTAACTGAAAGCCCATTTTATGCTTGGATCACATAAATCTACCTGTCTGAAGGGTAGAATCATGTCTTAATTAACTTGTTTCTTCAGGCATCCAGCTGTGGTTGTGCCTAAAATTGTAGATTTTATTTAAGTAGCATGTTTAAAATTACCTGGGGTTGTTAGATGATTGCAATAGAACTAGAAAGGACAAAAAGTCTCAGAGAAGGGTGATAGCATGTACTATAAAATGCAGCATCGGGATTGTCACATTACCTAATTAGGGCAAGGTGAACTAGGTGAATTTTCCTTGCTCCCATCTCCATCCTCCTTGTCTGACTACCAACAGGCCACATCTTGCATCAGCTGAAAACAAGTATCTGCTTGTTTCTTCTCTCATAGATCTAGCTATTGCTTTCTTCTAGGAGAAGAAGTATTAGGTGTTACATTCTGATGTTTCTATGAGTGGATTTAAGGTTATAACCTAAATATTGGGGGTCCATGGACTGCTTCTATAGACTCTGTGAAAGGTGATTAGGAAAAGGAAGTTCAAAGTTACCATTCAGGTGATCCTCTGACTGATTCTTGCCTATGTGAATGGGTCTGCACATCTAATGAAACTGTTTAGATTGAAACTATTGGTCCCGTTTTTTTGGTTTTCCTCATCTTAAGACTAGTTTTTCACAAACAAGAAGTCTGTATTTAATCAGCCCTTACGGATTTATCTTTAATAAACGGCCATTGTGTCTGCATGTGCTGAGATAACAGATTATAAAGATGTTATAAAAACTTCAGTGGTTCGTAGCTTAACACATGCATCCAGATTTGTCAGCTGACATGACCATGGCTGATACAATAAAAAAAAAAACATTACTCTTTCTCTAATAGCCTTAACATAAGCATTTCCTGAGTTGTTATATTTAACCAAACCTTCTGATGAAAACTACTACATTTATTTTCTAATGGAAAGAAGACTCTGCATTATTACATCTAGCACTTTTGCATGCTGTTTGATTGACTTGGTGGGAAGGGAGGTGAATTAGTAGCTTTATGCTTTATTTGGAGAAAGATCTATGGGAGAATTTAATCGTACTTTCTTGGAATTCATATTGCCTTACTTAATCAGATACCTTGATCTTGAGAACAACAGCCTCAGTAAGAGCTAAATATGGAAAAAAATTGCGGAGGATACAGAAATCCACTTTGTTAGGTTTGTAATTTTGTCTTTATCTTGGACTGTTTCCACCCTCCTCCACTCCGAAAACATAAGCATCCTGTAGTGGCAGGTAGTTCGGGTTCTTTTGCCAGGAGTAATCTAAGAACAATTTCCGTTGAGTACAGTTCTGACACTTGTGAAATCACTGATGAAATTTCCACTGACTCTTACATTGCCAAAATTTCACTTATTGCAGTGGTGTGCTAGGGAACTGATCGCTGTTAATTTTTCCCTGAGGCTTTAGTAGTGCAGGACATTCATACCTCTCCTGCAGCCTTGTTCTTTTATTTAGCCAAGTCAGTAAAGACACTCATCATTACTATGAGCAATATCCTTGCCAACTTTCAAAATTAACCTTTTTCTGTAGTCCTGCTTTGGCTTACTTCATGTACGTGGTGTCGCTTTGCCGTTGCTCAAATGGCCAAAATGCATTTGTTCAGAATTGGAGGGGGGTGGGGTTCTCTTGGGCTGTCAGGCCTGGAAATTTTCAGACCAAACATATGATCTTTGGATTACAACACAGTATAAAGAATGCTGTGTAATGCACGGTGTCTGTAGCAGTCCTGCTCTCATCTGTCTATTTGTTTTCTTTCAGATCTAAAAGTGTGACCAGTTCCAGCAGCAGTAGCAGTGCCAGCTCGGCTAGTGATTCCTCATCCGACAGTGAAGATTCTTCTACCTCCTCTTCTTCTGATGATAGTGACAGTGATGAGAGCTCCTCTACTTCCTCATCTTCTCCATCCTCAAGTAGCACTTCCTCTTCTTCAGAGTTCGAATCGGATTCTAGTTCCTCCAGCAGTAGCAGCAGCAGCAGCACAGACAGTAGTTCTGATGATGAGCCACCAAAGAAAAAGAAGAAGAAATAGTTTGGTGCAGTATAGAACTGTTGTTTAGTGAATGATAACACTCTTCAAAGATGTTTTGAGCACATGGTTGCCAAACAGTTTACCTGGTCAACATTTCTACTGCTAAAACTTTCTAAATGTTTTGCATAGTTGTTCATAGGACATGAAAGGTATTAAATGGCACGTGAGACTTACTGAAAGAGTATTTTTGTGGTTTATCCTTTTATGGAAAATTTTACTTTTTTAGTTCAAAAATCTATCATCAGATCTGTTTATATGAGCTAAGGTCCAGTAACCTGGATGTTTACATGCTGGAAAGCAAAAGCTTTTTGTTGTGGATCATGCTGTACATCATATCCTATTACTCTGCTTATGACAGCTTCACTTACATTGAGAAAATCCTCTAAAGTATTTGAAGCAAAAGTTTTACCCTGCTGGCTGTAGAGCACTGTCATTGTTGAAATCGAATGCACAATGTTGCACACAGAGGGCCTTCCATCTCACCGTTGACAAATGTATTATATGCTGCTGAGCTTTTTTTTCTGATGGCTTTTCCTGATGCTTCCAGGTCGAGTCTTAACTGCAACATAAAACTTTAAATAGTGTTCATTTGTTAATGATCAATATACTATGTGTACTGTACAGAGGCTTTAGTCTTTTCAACTTGCCCGTTTCCTTAGCTCATGTATTTGTCATATTTTCTGAGACACGGAGTGTCTCTTGCAGCAGTGTCTGTGTAAGAAAGAGGAGCAGTGCACAGTGGAAGAGTGATGACTGATGCTGCTTAGGAGTTTCATCTTTGTGCCTTTTTTGTAAATTAAATGTATCCTAGTGAGAGAAGGGCTTGAGTGGGTGTTTTTCAGAACTCCATTAGGTTTCCATACAGGATATGGTCAGTAAAACCAGAGAACTAGTAGTAACAAACAAAAATGGGCACTATGTTCAAGGAGATAGGAAAAAGGCTATTTTCACTGGTTGCTCAGTAAGAAAAGGAGTCGCCTTTAAATATAGAGGTCCCAAAGGAAAGTGTTTCCCTTTTGATATTTTTGCAAAAAATTGTTGTGTAATGCAAGATTACCAATCCGTTTTGTTGGGCATATGGTGACTGGCATTATAGTCTGCAGTATAATCAGTCCATTATTTTTATGTAACACTGTGTACGTGTCTGTGAAAATCTGGCATGGGAGAAGCAAGCTACTGCAAAAAAAAAAAAGCAAAATCCAAATGTACTGCAGAACAAGTATTGCTGGTTGCAAATTGAAAGGTATTTGTTCTTTTGGTGGATTGAAGCAGGTGGCATTAGTATTCTAATTTGTGATGCAGTCTCCTAATTTTCTTATTGTTGGAGTGCCCTTTTTTTGGGGAGGGGGCATCACATGTGGAAGAATTCTTAAATATCTTGGTTTAGGTAAAATATAGTAACTAAACTATTTTTTATATTTTTATGGAAAAAGTAGTGTGTAGAGTTACTTTTGAATAAACCGTGCTTATTTAAATGTTTGAAAATATGTATGTTGTGTGTTTTAGTCTGTAATCATTACTGTGTTTTACAGAACACTCTGCAGACTGTAAATAAAATTACCAGAAAATTGTTGAAGTCATCTTGAGTGAATGTACCATTTAATGGGAAAAGTTAATAAATTATTAAACAGTAGTTGCTAAGTTCTTGCTTACTGCAAATCCAAATGTGAGTGATACCGTAGTAGTAAAGCGTGTGTGTGGAAGCCCTGTGGAATATCGAGGCTCGGCTGCCTTTGCCACCCTGTTAAGACCATCTTGTACATTCATTTCTTTAATGCTGCTGGCATTTGTGTGTCGATGGTTTTGTCAGAAGTGTGTCGCTTCACACAAATATATTACTTCTCCCCATTAAGTTGTCTCTGCCAAGAAAAGAGAAGTTTAAGACTGTTAGGCAACTACTTAAGTACTAAAGCTGGTCATCCTCAGGGGTTGGTCTCTTCCTACTTCTGTTCACGTTTGGTGTCTACAGTCAGACAAATCGGGTCCCTTCACAAAGACAGAAGGAGTTGCTTGTGTGTGGTGGGTTCGGTCAGCAGGAGCTAGGGTAAGGTAATATAATTACAGGTGATACCAAGGAGACCTTAATTTAACTTCTGCTCTGCTGTTGGCTCGTGGAGATTCAGAGATCACTTACTGCTTTCACTGGGTGTCTGCTTCTGCCTGCTGCTGATTAAGCCCCAGAACAACCATAAGTCTCCCTGTACTCAGATTATTTTTTTAAAAAATGTTTGATTTTGAAGGCATTATATTTCTTGGGTTTTTTCTTTAATTGCCCTTTCTGTTTAATTTGTCAGTACGTATCCTTGTTTTACAGAGTGAAACCCACCAGCCTGTCAAGAGCCTTGCCTGTTCATCTTTCACTAGATCACATCCTGATTTCTTACTGGATGGTTTGACTTAAACTTTTCGACAGAAAAGGTATTGCTTTAATTACTGTCTCCCAAAGCTCTAGGTTAGGTATGGAAGATCATTAGTTAGTGCTTTTTTTAAAAAAAAAAAAAATTAGAAATTACTATCTTTATTAAGCAGTTACCTGAGACCTGTGTAGCTCTGAACAGCCTCTATTTTAATCCTTCCAATTACAAGTAAAGCTGCCATCGCTAATTGAAGGGAAGCAATTGATGCAGTCTAGTAGAAAAACAGCCTTGGGGAAAAGGCATCGCCTTGCAAGGAGAAACACTGCAAACCAGTGGGAGAGCAGAAGGGAGAGACAACCCGATCTTCTAGTCCAGGCCTTTATTTAATCAAACATCTGTCAGGCAGGAACAGGTTTTTGGGTGCCCTCAGTGAAACTGCATTATACGGTCTCTTGTGGATTGATGGATGTATTTATGTTTTAGGGAGAGGTCCTTAATAAATAGGACTTGCTATAAAATGGATTTGATTTATAAAGAAACGATTCAACATACCTTAACCCTGTGGGTTTAACTTGCTTTATGAAATTATTTTTACCCGAGCTCTGCCTTTAACCAGACACTGAAACACCAGCAGTGTCAGCGGCAGATCTTCACAGCCTGATTTTGTTAATTGAGATGTGTAAAGGTGTGTGTGTGTGTGGGGATAATACAAAATGTAATAACAGAATATGTGTGACTTCCGAGACTGGGTATGTCAAAAATGTCACTGGCAGAACATAATTTTAGAAACATCATTGAAACCCAATGGAACTGGGTATTTTTGTTATTTCCTGGTCCTTTCTGTTATTTACAGCGCAGTGTCACTTTCTCAGAGAAGCTGCCGGTGCCTTCCCCTCCCGCAGGCCAGAGGGAAGTTGCAGCTGCATTTGGGTCTCAGGTGGGTTCAGGTTTCCAGCGCCATTTGATTGTGTTTTGGTCATATTTCGCTGTCTCAACAAACTTCAGCTTTAACTGCCAGTTAAAATAGTTCAGATCTGTTTGAGATTGCCTGTAAACTTAACGCTGTTGTTCTTTTTACAGCATTTTTGTACGAAGGGTCTCTGCAATCATAGTATCGGAGACTGTTCTTTTAAAAGAAATTTAGATTCTGGAGTTTGTTACACTTAGGCAAAAAAAAAAAAAGGTGTTTTTGCACCGTTCTGCTGCACTTCAGTCGTGTATTTCAAACAAATAATAAAGTATTACTTTTTAAAGTGTGAACCCAAAGTAGAACTATGTTCCAGTATATTTTGAAATCAGTTTATGTGGAAGAAGTAGTTTTTGTTTAAATTCAAAATGTTTATATATAATATAGTTGTAGGTTTTTCAAAAATAGCCTCTTACAGGGATTATTTTTGAAGCCAATTTTGGAAATTTTGGTAATGCTGCCAGTGTAAGGGGGCTGTCGCTGTGGGATCTCTGAGCTGGGCTGCCTGGCTCTGCCCTGAGCCGCCTGCTTCCCTCCAAACCGGGAACCGCGGTGCTTGGCCGGCGTGAAAAACTGCATTATCAGCCACTGCAGTAAGTCGCAGAAAAGAGCGGGAGTGGTTGAGGAGCAGCTCTGCCGGCGCAGGGGCTGGCCTGGGGGCGCCGCAGTCGTTCTTTATAAAATTTAGAAATAATTATTTAGAAAAATTAAATTCTGCGTCCGCGTGCCCCAGCGTTGCCACAAATCTGGGTTCCTTACCCACTGTGAAAGCCAGCAACACCCAGAGCAGAGGTATTTCCAATTTATTCCATTCATGCGCAGAAATGGGGTGCTTGTCCCAAA